>BDMV01000006.1:36946531-37296107 GCA_008326285.1 Oryza officinalis | reverse complement strand
CGGCGGTGCTATCTAGCGCCTAAAGAAGGGGAGAAAAAGAGAGAGACGGCGGAACGGGGGTTACCGCGAGAAGGTTTCGCCGGGGACGAGGGCGACGACGCGGGGCGGCGGTGAGACGCGGTCCCGAGCCGGGGAAGAAGAGGGCGCCGGGCTCCTCTTCTTGCGGCGACGGCAGCAAGAGGGCGGTGGCGCGACGGCGGGAAGGGGCGAGCTCGGGGAGGCGGCAATGGCGGCCGGACGGAGGGGAAAGAAAATGCGGCCGAGCGAGGGGGGGTTTGTAGGGCGCTAGGTCGGTTCGGCCGGGGGGAGAAAGGCGGTGCGGCCGAGAGGCGGTGGAGCGCGGCGAGGGGACCGCGCTGGCGCTCCCTGCGCTAGCGGCCAAGCGCGGCAGCGGTGACGCCGGCCGGTCGGAAAAAAAAGGGGAAGAGGGGAAAAAGGGGGCTTGCCTCCTAGCCGATTCGGGTAAGGGCGAGCGCGCGGGGAGAGAGAGAGAGGCGCGCGCGCTGCTCAGCGCCTTGGCGGCAAGCGCGCAGGCGGCGGGGCCGAGGGGACCAGTGGCGCCGGCGACGGAACGGGAAAGAAAAGAGAGAGAGAGAGAGAGCGGCGAGGGAGAGAGAGGCCGGGAGAAAGAGCTGGTGCTCTCGGCTCGGGCGCGTGCGCGGCGTGCGCGGGCCGAGCGGATCGGGCCGAGGCGGCACGCGGCCCAGCAAGAGGGGGCGCGAGCCGAGGCAGGCCGCGGGAGAGAGCTGGGCCGGGCGACGGCCCAGGGAAGGAAGGAGGCCGAGAAGCTGGGCCGGGCGGCGGCCCAAGGAGGAGAGGGAGAGGGAAGTAGGCCGGGAAGGGGGACAGCCCACGGCAGAGGGAGGTAAAGTAGACTTTACCAGAAAAAGAGAGAGAAGGAGTTTGAGGGCTCGGATTCGAAATCCGATTTTGCGGTTTTCTCCGGGATTGAACTGAGAGGGGAGGCACGAGACCTTGGCACACAACAAGACTCAACCGAAGAGCAAACTTTCGCAAATAGGGTTTTTAGCAGATTAGTTTTCCCGCTAACGCCGCGACAAAACGGGTGTTACACTCAGCACTGAGGGGCCCCACACACAGGCACATATGGGCCTTACACCCACGGTCCACTGACCGACCCAACACATGAGCACATACGGGTCTCACACCCGTGGTCCACTGGCTTTCGGGCCTACACCATCCTGAGTGTGTACGAGCACTAGATATTGTGGATTTGGCTCTGATAACAATTCTTGGCCCAAAACTAGGAGACGTTGGCCCAACCAAAAGAAAGCCTTGCTACACCCGAAAAGCTACCTCAAGAGGTGAGGGATTCCTTCCATTTTTAAGTTGGTTCAGCTCCCCCTAAATAACAATTGTGGGACTATTTCCAACAATAATTAGGAAAAAAGAAAAAAACACTAAACTTATCCAGCAGGCCAGTCACACCCACAAGCTAACCACATGCCAAAAACACCACCACACACGGTTGCAGAAGGAACCTAGCACCAAACTAGCCGTCGCTATGGGAGACCGATCGCCGTTAACAGAGCCACAACCGTCCAACATGTTAGGTCGCTGAAATGGAACGCATGGGCTCCCAGTTTCCATCTCACCTTGGAGATGTAGAGGGAGAGGGTGAGAGAGAAGAGGGATCTGTTCTTCCCTCGTACAGGCCCATCACCAAACAAGACAACTGGGAGCATCGCTCCCACCCCAGCCAATGTCGACCTTGCCAGCTAGCTGATCGCCACATGCGTGGACTCCCTGATCATACGGCAAGGGTTACCGAGGGAGAGGGCGAGAGAGAAAAAAGATCCACTCGTTCCACGCACAGACCTACCGTCATCAAGACAAACGGAGCGCCAAAGCAGATGAGGACAAACAACTTGAAGAAGTATTGGATCGATCATTATACCATTTGTGCGGTATGCATGTCTTGAAGCACAGTACAAATGTAGGCGTACACATGTATACACATCTTATATTTATGAGCACCTTTAAACATTGAGCCGACATATCTGCAGATTCACTAAGTCACCATAAGCGCCTCGCTATCGGTTATGTCGGTCTACCACTGAAAGAATAATTAACCGTAAATATAAGCACCCGTGTTAAGCCTAGAACTTGAACTCGGTGAACAGGTTCCACCACTAGTTGAGCTATGCTCACATCGCGTGGTATGGACTGTAAAATTCTTGATTTTAGTCATGTAAGGCTTTTTTAAGCTATACAAATGATGAATCTTTGTCTCAAGAAAAATGCTTTCAATTGTTACGACTTCAACAATGTGTAATGAGCCTCCATGGTATCTTTAAGGTCTAGATTTGCCATGTAAATGGATAATGCAACCATCTATAATATTGATCATAGAAGGTCCATATTATAACATTTACACTGCCACAAGGAAAGCTATTTGTATTTTTAGAATATTAGCACTTCCAATTCTACTTTCAAATAAAATAATAGCCATTTCCTTTTCAAGTCTTTAAGGACGTTTATTTGATACTGGTAACGTTTCACGAGGCCACTTAATTTACTCTTTAATTTCTTTGACTACATTTGACTACAAATCTCAGTCTTACGTTAATCATCAGTTGTCCAGGTACAATGTTCCCAAGCCACCTGCCCCGACCACTCGAGGAACGTGGTCATAGACAGGGTTCTCTTTGGAGAAGTGTTGTGCTCCTTCCGTGGGTCAAGGAGAAATGCCTCGATAGTTTACTTCATTCCTGTCCCATTCAGATGAAAACTGGCCAAAATTTCTTAGATTCAGATTGCACGTTTCAGAACAATTATAGATGGATTGATACAGACATAAGAAACAACTAAATTTGACAAGATCATCAACGACTTGCCTGTAGTCAAGCTGTTTTTGGTAAAATAAGTAATCCAACTGTGTAAAAGTATGATACAGACCAAAATGGTTGAAAGCATCCTGATGTATGACAAAACTTACACACTTGGTTGGACCATAGGTTAGGTTGGGCTACTCATAGAAACATAATACCATGACAACATTTCTTGTATCCCTAAATTTTCACTAATTCCCTCCTTTTCCCTTGGTTTACTCTTAGCCCCTAAATGTCGTTAAGTTTCATTCTGATCACTACATGCCCCTAGTCCCTTATTCCATGAGTTGCTTGGGAGATTATTTTTAGAAATGACTATCTTTCCCCTCGTTTACACCAAAAGTGCTGGCTTCTTCAAAAAATCATACTAATATAAGAATACAAAGAAAATTGATGAGGAAGAATAATTTCACCCAAATTTAAAATAAAATTAAGTCCTAAAACAAATTTCAATGAAATTTGATAAAACTTCGAAGGGAAAGATTACACAAATCACCAAGAAGTTTTAGTATTTGTTAACTTGAGTTAGAAAAAAATGTTTCTTAATCAACTTCTACCAATTTTGAAGAAGGGGCAGAAATTACCCCCAACCATCAAGAGTTTAGTCGTTTTCACCCAGAATTGGAAAAACATTTTTTTAATTTTGATTGAATTTTCAATAAGTATGGTTTTCACTAATTTTATTGAAATTCATAAAAATAATTTTGATTTTCAAATTTATTGGAATTTTAAAGTTTTGGAGATTTGGGGAATCCTCATTAAAAATCTCATATAACAAAAAAAATGCTTAACGAGTTCGAATTTTGGTGTAGAGCCTTACCAATTGTATGTCCATCCGAGCGAGGGGTAAATGACCATTTTTGGAAGAAAAAAAAACTAACATCAACACAAGATCACATAACCAAAGGGATATGTAAGGGATAAAAATGAAATCTTAGAGGGCAAATAGGAGTAGGACATGAAATAAAATTTAGGGCCCCGAATAGGATTGGATAAAAACTCCAGGGTAACTAGAAAACTTCTCTAGTGTCTATACGTCCAAAGAAGTTTTCAACCTTTCTTTTATTGACAGCAAACCGCTGTCAACCTGCTCAGCAGATGATCTAAGCTTGATTTTTTGCTTATGGTAAGTTGAAAACTGCACAACAAGTCAGCGCATCGCAACTATGTGCTATAGCTTGAAGTTATTTGATACATTAACACATTGGCGAAGACAATGGACAACATAAAGAAGCAAATTTTGATAGTTTACAACGTATTAATAAATTAAAATAGACAACAGCAACTTAGGGACATGATCAATCTAAAGAATGTTTTTTCCTAAAATATTTGGCTATTTACATCTCAGGGAGCAGAGAACGCTAAAAAAATGTATAATAAATAATTGAACTCATTGCTTACTACAAAGAAATGGTTATGAAAAGTTCAACTCATGCCCGAGACAATATATCCGTTAAATTCGTCTCTTCGGCAAATTATATTTCGCAGGTCTTTATTGCCGATGCAAATGTAACACCTATTTCATATGCAGCTGAGATGGATCGTCTTATTTTAAGGGGGTTTCATCTACCTTCATCATATTGTACAACTGAGCAATATTCTATAGGTAAGCTTTCGACATCTACTTCGTCGAAATAATTTAAGCAATACTACGAATTGAGTGGCTGGTAGCAAATGGACCAAATGAACTGTTGTGTTGCTGTCTGAAATATAAAACCGTGCTCATGGATCTTGAGAGCTCCCATCTTATCCTGCACTACACAGCTTCGAATTGCAGCTTGCAGCAATGTCTTCCTCCCAAATTGTCTTGTCCCCAGGCCATGGCCTGCTTCTTTTTCCCCTCAAATTCCTCTTCTTCCTACCACTAGTCCTCGGCGGTGGAACCGAAAATGATCGACAAGCTCTCCTTTGCTTCATGTCCCAACTCTCAGCTCCATCCAGTGTTTTGGCCTCATGGAGCAACACATCCATGGAGTTCTGCAGTTGGCAGGGCATCATTTGCAGCTCCCAATCTCCTCGCCGTGTGATCTCCCTAGACCTCTCATCAGAAGGCGTCACAGGCTCCATACCACCTTGCATTGCCAACCTCACCTTTCTTACGGTGTTGCAACTGTCAAACAATAGCTTCCATGGTAGCATACCACCTGAGCTTGGCCTCCTGAGCCAACTTAAAAATCTCAACCTCAGCATGAACTCTTTGGAAGGTAACATCCCATCTGAGCTCTATTCATGTTCCCAGCTTAAAATTCTTGACCTTAGCCACAACAAGCTCCAAGGGAGTATCCCTTCTGCTTTTGGGGATTTACCTTTGCTACAAAAACTTGTCCTTGCCAACAACAGGCTTGCAGGTGAAATACCAGAGTCTTTAGGAAGCAGCATATCACTCACATATGTTGACCTTGGAAACAATGCTCTCACAGGGAGAATCCCAGAGTCCTTGATAAATACTTCATCTCTACAGGTACTTAGGCTCATGAGAAATGCCCTTAGTGGACAACTCCCAACTGGTCTGTTCAACTCGTCGTCTCTTACTAGCATTTGCCTCCAACAGAACAGCTTTGGTGATACTATACCACCTGTTACTGCCATATCTCCACAAGTTAAGTATCTTGATTTAGCTGACAACCATCTCGTTGGAACAATGCCTATCTCGCTAGGAAACCTTTCGTCGCTAGTCTATCTTCATCTTTCACAAAACCTTTTAGTTGGGGGCATTCCAGAGAGCTTAGGTCATGTTGCAACACTTGAGGTGATATCCTTGAATAACAACAATTTGTCAGGGTCAATACCTCCATCTCTCTTCAACATGTCCTCTCTGACATTCCTTGCCATGACAAATAACAAACTCATTGGAAAAATTCCTTCCAATGTCGGCTACACTCTCCCAAATATTCAGGAATTACTCTTGTCAGATGTCAAGTTTGATGCTTCAATCCCAGCTTCACTTCTTAATGCATCAAATCTACAGACATTTAACCTGGCAAACTGTGGCCTAACTGGATCCATTCCACTGTTAGGGTCATTGCCAAATTTGCAGGAACTTGATTTAGGATTCAACATGTTTGAAGCAGATGGCTGGAGCTTTGTCTCTTCACTCACTAATTGCTCTAGTTTGACTAGACTGATGCTGGATGGGAACAATATACAAGGGAACCTGCCAAGTACTATTGGAAATCTTTCTAGTGATCTCCAGTGGTTGTGGCTAGGTGAAAACAACATTTCTGGGTCTATACCACCAGAGATTGGTAATCTTAAGGGACTCACTAAGTTGTACATGGATTACAATCTTTTGACTGGAAATATACCACCAACAATTGGAAATTTACACAACTTGGTTGATCTAAACTTTGAACAAAATAATCTCTCAGGACAGATTCCATATACCATTGGCAGTCTTGTTCTACTCATTCACCTGAGACTAGATAGGAACAACTTTAGTGGTAGTATACCTGTGAGTATAGGCCAGTGCACTCAACTTATAAGACTCGACCTTTCTTACAACTCATTAAATGGGAGCATACCGAGTAATATCTTTCAAATATACTCTCTTTCTGTTGTTTTGGATTTGTCACACAACTACTTATCTGGAGGTATTCCAGAGGAAGTTGGCAACCTCATTAATTTGAATAAACTCAGCATCTCAAACAATAGGTTGTCTGGTGAAGTTCCATCCACTCTAGGCGAATGTGTGCTTCTAGAGTCTCTTGAGATGCAAAGTAACTTCCTTGTAGGAAGCGTTCCACAGTCTTTTGCAAAGTTGGTGGGCATCAAGAAAATGGATATTTCTCAGAACAAGTTGTCTGGAAAAATCCCTGAGTTCCTCACATCCTTTAGCTCCATATACTATCTCAATTTATCCTTCAACAACTTCTATGGAGAAATTCCAGTAGGGGGTGTTTTCAGCAATGCTAGTGTGGTATCGATTGAAGGAAATGATGGTTTGTGTGCATGGGCTCCAACAAAAGGTATACGTTTCTGTTCATCATTGGCTGACAAGGGAAGCATGCACGAGAAGTTGGTTCTAGCCCTAAAGATAGGTATACCTTTTGTTATTATTTCTATCACACTTTTATGTGTTCTAGTGGCACGTTCGAGAAAGGGGATGAAAATAAAACCCCAATTGCTACAATTCAATCAACACCTAGAGCAGATTGCATATGAAGACATTGTGAAGGCTACAAAAAGTTTTTCTTCTGACAACTTGATTGGATCGGGATCATTTGGAATGGTTTACAAGGGCAATCTGGAATTCCGACAAGATGAAGTTGCCATCAAGATATTTAACCTTGACATATATGGAGCAAATATGAGCTTTGTTGCAGAGTGTGAAGCCCTACGACATGTTCGCCATCGAAATATCATAAAAATCATCACTTCATGCTCTTCAGTGAATTTTGAAGGGGCAGATTTTAAGGCCTTAGTATTTGAATACATGAAGAATGGGAACCTAGAGATGTGGTTACATCCCAAGGAATATGAGCATAGTCAAAGGAATGCCCTAACTTTTAGCCAAAGAGTCAATATAGTCTTGGAGGTAGCATTTGCTCTGGATTATCTTCACAACCATTGTGTACCTCCACTAATACATTGCGACTTGAAGCCAAGCAATATTCTTTTGGATCTTGACATGGTTGCATACGTCAGTGACTTCGGTTCAGCAAGATTTCTATGCCCCAAATCAAACTCGGATCAAGAGAGTGTAACAAGTTTGGGTTGCCTAAAAGGATCAGTTGGATACATCCCACCAGGTGAGATACCTTCTTTTTCTAAGTTTTTCTTTCCCACAGACATGTGGACGTGCACATATTGTGCCTAGTCTCTAATTTTATTCATCTCTTAACGTAAATGCAGAATATGGCATGAGCAAAGAAATATCAACAAAGGGCGATGTTTATAGTTTTGGTGTGCTTCTATTAGAAATGATAACAAGTATTAGCCCAACAGATGAAAGTTTCAATGATGGCACAAGCCTGCGAGGAGAAGTTGTTGCTGGAGAATTTTCCAAAAACTCCTACAATTTAATTGATCCTACCATGCTACAAGATGAAATAGATGCAACTGAAATAATGCTGAATTGCGTTATCCCATTGGTCAGAACAGGACTATCCTGCTCAGTTACTTCTCCCAAAGACCGATGTGAAATTGGCCAAGTTTGTAATGAAATCCTTAGAATCAAGCACGAATTATCAAAGATAGATGGTGAATGAAAAAGAAAACACTGAAGTACTGGCATGAAATCCAGTACCCTGCTGTTGCGTTCCAACATGGTCTACAGATCCATGAAACTTCGATTTCATCTTTTTTTTCATATGTAACTTGATGAATTGATTCTAAGTCTTTCACCAAAAACAATTTAAACTTGTACCATTTGTTAGGTACAAGCACGCATGAGTTTGTTGAAAGAGCATTTTCAGAAAACATATATGAATTTGTTGAACTCCACAAAGTAAAACCAATATTGCTTTATGCATCTCTCGGCCGGGATATTATTATTCCCTTATCTAAACAACAATGTGCAACATGAATAGCACCTTATGCTTTTCCCCATTTCTCCAGTTTGGTTAGTGACATTTGCGGAGAGTAGCATTCGTTTGGGCATTAGCGTTTCTTCTCATTTTTCTTCAATTATTCCAAGTAGAACATTCCTAAAACCACGGTTAGAGCTCGATTTACTGCCGCAGTTGGTATCTAGACAAAGCAAGTTGTCTGTAGAAGCTGAATCTGGGTCAGATTTGGGGACTAAACTTCGAATCAAGCCACGAAAATTTCGCTTAATCAGTACTGAATGCGCTAGCAGAAGCCTGCACGGATTTGATCTCGCACTGCAGGGTCTCCGGAGTCTAATCCGTTCAAACAACGAGATGGGATGGGAAAGCAGACAGCTGTTTACACCCAAATTTTATACCTAGAGTCAAAATAAGTCAAAATAGAGAAATATTGTTAAAATTTGAAAAGCGCCGGTTTACTTCACGGGGCTGGTCTAACCGCCGCCTATGAGGCGGTCTGACCGGTAGAGCCCGAGTCCAGGTCGAATTTCGCCGGGTCTTCGATTTCTTTGCTTGGAAAGGTATTGTCTCAGGTTTTTTTGCTTGGAAAGATATTTTTCGAGTTTTCATTGGTTTCTGCCCTTAGTTGGACGTGGAGGAGAACCTGTAAAAGGCAAGACCAACCTTTTTATAAGGGCTAAGGTCGGTTCGATTCTAAACACAGACCAGACCCTATAATCTATCGAATCGTTCTTTTACCTTTACTTTTCAGTCATGTTTCTACTTTATCCTAATTTAGTCCAATTTTGTTGATTTGCACCGTAAATCATCCGCCATCGCTGCTAGAGTGCGATACCCCTTTATAGGTTTGTCCCGTAAATCTTCCGTCAGCCCACGAGACAAGTAGTTATCATCATATCGATCTAAATTGGCCTAGAGGCTGATTTTGATCTCTAAATCGGTTTCGCTAACCGGTTTAGCTTTTTTCTACAAAACTCATCTTAATTTAGCTTTTGCTATATTGGATAGTTGGCGATTCCATATCACTACAACGCTTTAAGTGTCCCGATCATAATTATCTTTTTATAAAAAAAAAAGTTGCCAACATGATTTTTTCGACTCTGCTGGCGGGTTTGCAATTAGGCCGAAATTAATCTTGGCATCTGCCGCCGCTGCAGCTTTCCTTGTGGCGAAACTGATCTGTACCGCGTCTAATTTTCGCCGATTAAGGAAACTAATCGGAGTGTTACTTTCCAATTTAGCCCATCAAGGACGCATATACATTGCTGCTGTTTGTTGCCGTTCGATCGTCATCAATTACACACGTGTGCAAAAATCAGGCCGAGCAGTACTGTTCGGCCACGACCGCTTCGGGCAAAGGCTAACACAGTAGTCACTGCTGGGGAATCATATTCTTAACCGGGACTAAAAACCCGATTGAAATAACCAGGACTAAAAATACATCTTTAATACCGATACTAAAATATATTTTTTTTCCAAATGCTTTATATTGCTTGCTGCATGTTTATATATAATACATAAATATATATATATATATATATTACACACACACAAAGATATATATGTGTGTAGGGATGTGTTAAATCGTGTCTGGGGTGCGCGATAACTAAAACGCTCCTCTCACATACACCCCGTCACCCACCGACCCTCCCCTCGCACCTTTTCTAACCCAACCACCCCCACCCCACACCCGTCACTCCGCACCTATAAAAAATAACGTATAGTAAAATAAAAACTAAACGATTGTTTGTGGCACAATATATTATAAGTAACATATTTACTATATTTAGAAATTGAACGATGTATCCATCCCGCACCTTTTTCTAGCCTAGCCACCAATAATTATAGGTGTGATTTTAGTAATTCATTTACTATCAGTATGTTTAGTTTCGATAAGTAATCTAGTTACTATTCTTGTAATTGGTCCCACACAAAACCATCTAGTATCGTAGGTACATCTTATGGAGCCATTAAAGGTGGGATTGATTAAAACAATTACTATCGGTATCTGTGGTTTCAATTAGTAAATGAATTACTATTCATGTAATATGCCCCACACGAAACCACTTGACCTATAGGAATCCGTAAGGTGGCAAGTTTTTACTCCAGTCTTCTATCAGTAAACAACTTACTCTCACTCAAGTTAGAAGTAAAATCTTAAACTAGCAGCAAATTTTAATTTTACTTCCGTCTTCTCTCAGTAAAAGAATTACTGTGCTTTTCTTTTCTTACCTTCCTTCCGTAAATAAATTACTCCTAGACGTTTTTCTTTCAAGACATAAATTACTCCCAGACAAGATTTATAAACATCCAAGAATTGTTTGAAGTTTCAGTATTACAACAACTGTTTGATCACACATGCAATACGATATATTGGTAGAATACACAAAGACAAAATAAAAAATTACAACATCAATAATGGATAGGGTGAAGGAGATCGATGCCAGGACTAATATGACAATGTAGATCAGGGCCAACACACGAGCCGATGCTTGCACAAAACCCACGAGCAAGACGACACAAGTGCCACATATCGACGCCGAGTCGACAAAGCGCTACAGATTCCCTAGCCCTCCACGTCGACAAATATCCATCATCACCCCATGGACATATAGAGAGGCATCTCACGACCACCTACATATAAAAAAAAGATAACATCATCTAAATGAGAGAAGTCTTTAATTTAAACTCATAAATGACTCTAAATGAGATATGATTCTCTGCAGAAGAAATAAAATGCTTCATAAAAAATGAGCTACCATTTTAGGTTTCTTTATGCCTACTTTTAGCCTACAATTACAAGTGAGGGGTGTTATATTCAAGCGTATAAATGAGGCATAGAAATATACAAACTTGAAAATACTAGGAATAATCCAAATATCAAGTCCACAAAATTTCTAGTATAGAACTACAAAAGACTCCACATTTTCAGAGTAGTTATTCAGTAGAACAAAATTCAACTGACGTATTTAGAGGAATCCACTCTAACTGGTCTATTCAACCTACAAAGTTCACAACATGAACTAAAGCATACCATTATGAACCAACGTGCCATCGAGCTATGCCTCCACCGTGAGATCTCACACTGCAGCTACGGACGCCGGTGGCCACAACAAAACCCTGGAATATCATATACATATTTTGTTAAGTCAGAGTACCAGATACAAAACTGTAGTGCAAAAGACATAACCTAAATTACCCATGCATAACTCGAAACAAATTCATGGCTAAAAAGATAATATGGAATTGAAGGTTTAAGATAGTCATATTATCCCAATGATTAGTTTGTATAGCAATTATCATAAGCTGCAGATTCAAGCAAACTAAGGGCACTGACTATGGCAATTCGATTTCAATATTGCATAGGTTAAACACTTAAACCTAGCAGAGACCATGAACATAACCTAGAAAAGCTAGAAAAGCTAGCAGAGGAAACATAAACCTTCATGTGTGATTATCTTTTTTTTTTGTTATTGTCTGCAAAGGGGAACTCCGCATGAATCGTCGTTGGACCTGTCGCGGACGGAGGAGTGGAGCCGGACGAGCTGGAAGAAGCGGAGGCAGTGCGTGCAGCCTCCGACGACGCTCCTGCTGCAGCCGGCAAAGTGCCTTGCGAATTTCAGGTAAGAGCAGTTTCCTAAAAATTGCACACAATTTCATGACTGAACAAATGAAAATTTAGATGAGAGCAGAAAAATGATGTACTGCTAGATTTCTGTGTTTGCAGACACGAATTCATGACTGAAAAAAAAATGGCGGACGTAGAGATAAACAGTATACTGAAAGAAACAAAATCTTAGTAGATTCAAAAGAAACAAGGATTGTAACATGCAACAATTAATTTGTTCAAGAAGTGGGATGGGAATAAAGACATTTGATGCCAACAAATTAAGCAGACGACCAAGCAAAAATGGTTAAAATTTGTTGAACTTAAAAACTAAGAGTACATCAGTACAGTACAAGATAAACCAAAAAGATATTTCTGTCATTTGGATGAGTAAAGGCAACACCAGGAGATTGACTAACACCGAATCACCTAGTAAAGAAATTACTCCTTGCCTCGCTCACGAGTCACCACCTAGCAATGCTTCACCCAACAAGAACACACCATGGCACTGCATCAAGAAAACAAGAACTATGAGCAAGCAACACCGAGAGTTGCTATCTAATCGAGCTCCTCTTGGAGAAATCAAACAATTATTGAGAAATCAAACAGTTGGGGTCAAAATATTGCTAGTTTCATTAGCATTGCATAGAGGAATTCATGACTAATAAAAAAATCAGAAGGGGCGATGCAGGATTCAGACATGATGTAGCAGTGTTGAGAATGATGATCAGGACTGCATCCCTGCCTACGGCAACCACGCGTCCGTCGAGATGGAAACAGAGCAGTCCGGCTTTCCCTCTCCACAAGCAGAACTGGTGGTGAAGGACCTCCAGATCCGCTGCCACCACTCACCAACCAGCGCCGCAGAAGGCCCACCTCCAATTCACCGCCATCACCGTCGGAGGGGATGCCCCGCCATCCTCGATCCACCTATTACTGCGGAGGAAGGGGATGAGGAGCAAATCAACGTCGACATCAAATCATAGTTCTACCAGGGCGCCACCATGGCTGCACAGCCAGAGCCCTTCTCGCTAGTGACGAACCTGCACACCGCCACCACCGGGAACGCTCCCTCGCAACGGATCTAGCACACAACTCCGCCGGCAAGAACGGATTCAGGGTGTCGCATCCTCGTTATAGCTTGACAAAGCCGCATCCTGATGTCGCCGCCGCTGCCCAGCCGTCGGCCTCTCGCGAAACCACCGCCTCCTGCAGTCC
The DNA here is from genome assembly GCA_008326285.1 of Oryza officinalis. Taxonomy (NCBI): domain Eukaryota; kingdom Viridiplantae; phylum Streptophyta; class Magnoliopsida; order Poales; family Poaceae; genus Oryza; species Oryza officinalis. Next base: position 37,282,923 of record BDMV01000006.1, on the reverse strand, counting down.
TGCCTCTCCAGATCCAAGGAAATCGGAGCAAATCGGCAAGGGTCGGCGGGGAGGGCATGGGGAGGAGCTCGAGGCGGCGGCGTCAACGTCCGACGAACTCCTCCTATCTGGGCAGGGGACGGCCGCCCGGCACACGACCGCCGCCCGCCGCCGGACTCCTCCTGGTGCACGACCGTCGCCGAGTCCGCCGCTGGGATCTCCTCCCGCCGCCGCCGGTGGATCCGTGTGGGGCCGGGCGAGGGACGGCCGTCGCAGCCGGATACGGGCGGGGGTCGGCCCCGCCGAGCCCGTCGCACGCTGCAGGGGGATGGCCGCCCGGCACCCGCCGCCTGGCTCCTCATGGCGCACGACCGTCGCCCGCCCGCCGTCACCGAGTCCGCCGCCTTGCTCCGAACCGCCGGATCCCCTCCACCGTTGCCGGAGTAGCCGCGCCATCGGCCTAGATCCAAAAAAAAATTATGGAGGGTGAGGGGGAAGAATTGGGGGGCAGTTTCTACACTGGCCCACCGAGTAGTATAAATAATATACACAGTTAATATAACAAAATTAAATTAGTATGACATGAATTAGAGTGAGAGAAGAAAGGGAGGGGGAAAATTAGTATGACATGAAATAGGGTGAGAGAAGGGAGGGAGGCGGGAGCAGGGGGTGTTGTGTTTTAATACAACGCAACCCATCTAGTATCTCTCTATATATATGTATATATATAAAAGTAAATACATGCATATAGGAATATATATTTGTATACCATCACGCATATATAATTATTGGTATATATTACTTATGTACAATGAGAATTTACTTATAAACATATCGTTGTTAATTTCTAATATTCCATTATATATTATAAATTAGAACAATTCATCTCGAGAAATAGGTTTTTTGTCATCGTGGAATTCTCTCGCCATATTAATAATTTCATTCATAACAAATCCCATGAGTTGTTCTTGAATAGTCTTCATGTAATCCTCTTGAAGGAGTTGGTCCTTCATCCACGTAATCTATCGTTTTCAAAAAATGAGATATGAATATATTAAATTAATGAGAAGAGTGTAAATAATGTACGTGCAGGTGTATACGTATTTCGATATCCTAATCAGTGTTAATGGCGTGTGCCATGCGGTGAATAAATTTACAAACATAGTAGCCGCACAAATTGGTCTCCTGTTCCTATCGTAAACACTAAAGGAGAAACGAACTTAGGAAATATTTCTATTATAGAATAAATGAGATTTATAATTTTGAACCATGTACGTAATGAAAAGTTCATCCGCACTGACAATTCTTCCTTGAATTCCCTGCAAACATTTGCACGGAATTTTGCCCACACCCTGCAACTGCAAACGAATTAATGATGCTTGATCTACATAGTAGCGATAGCAGCAATTATAACAAGAGTACTAGCGGATCACATTACTTGTTAATCGTGTCAATGATATCATTGAAAATATCCCTATCTTTGCACATAGAGCCCATGACAATAATTTAGCCTTTGGTAATCTTTATAACAAAGAGGACCCAGTGGAATATAGTGGAATATACAGAATTCGTTTAATTGATAAACATATCAATTTATAAAAACGAGAAGGAAGTTGCTACAACAACCGATAAAAACTCACTTTATGATATATGGCAATAGTATGTACTCCTTGAAATGTTGCTGTACCAGGAATTTGTAAATGTTATTCTCGATTTTCACTGGCCAACGTTCTAAGGTCTTCTCGTTGATTACGTACGGATCCATGAAACCGCACTTGAAGTATCCTTCTTTACGGCATCTTTGAATCTCCATTCTACGGTGAAAAAAAGACGTTAAATTTTTTATGTCACATACGACGGGCAAATGAATGAAATTAAATTAAATAACACTTACAGAACCCAGCAACTCATAAGAGAGACGTCAAGGACGTCTTGATGGTATAAGTCATGGCAATCGTCCCAGCGGATCCACATATTGTATGTCCCACAGAAGAAATGTTCATTTCTAACCCTTGCCGCAAACATCATCCTATCCTTAGTTGATTGATCCATGTACCATTCATGGAATTGGTACATCTATGTAGAGAGCTTGGAGACCAACTCTAACTTGACAAGTGGTTTGCTGAGTTCGTACTGGTGTTTTTGTTCTGTGCTCTTTATAGGGGCCTTCTCCAACAATTGCTCCTTGCTCAGATTTGTATCGTGTAACATACTGAAAATTCACCTAGGAAGAATTCACATGGAAAATTTAAAACTTTTTGAGTTCTAAAATTTTTTAAAACATTGAAGCTCATTCTAGGGCCTAACTCATTTAATAAAAATAAAACACATAGATTTTCTTGGGTCAAGTCAAAAGTAAGACCAAAACAAAATTTAAAAATCATGTGTTGACATAATCCAATTCAAATGAAATGAGTTTAACCATAATTTAAATTTCAATTATCTTGATTTTACTTTTGGACTTGATCATCATATTTAAGTAAAATTCAAACAAATGGGAATATAGGTTTTAAAATATGTAAACCCAAATGATTATAAGATACACTTGGTGGAATGTGCATTTTATTATTTTGGGTTTGGTTTTGGATTTTATTGTGCATTTCATAATAGGACTTATAAGCATGAGATGGCTAGAGGAAAATATTAAAAATTAATGTCCAACTTTAAATCCTACAAAAATTCTCATAAATACTAATCAACACCATGAACTTACAGTAATTTTGGTTTGAATTTATCAAATAATTTGGTATCTCAAATAAATCCTCCAACCCAGTAAAATCTAGAAATTTTAGATATCACATAGCCTACTTTGCACCTTCACCAAAATTTAATCATAAAACTTTGGACAAAACCCTTGGGTCAGAGTAATAAACACATTGTTCTCTACCAACAGGTGCAATGGCTTCATCTAATTCGAAATGTAACCACATGAAATGAGAGCCACAAATTACATAAACAGTTTTGGACTGCAGTCAACCTAGTAATTTAGGTTACTTTACAAAATTACTATGGTAAAAATAAAAGTTGTCTAACCTTGGAACTTGAAGCATTAATAGGATGACATTTGTGTCTACCAGCTATAAATTTGTCTCCCACTAATTCTCAGCATAATTAGAGGAGAGGAAGAAAATAAAACAACACATTGGAATAGTGCCAACACTTAGAAAATTTAAGCTTCTAGGCCTCCCACTCCATTTCTCTCTCTCCTATGTGGGGCCCAGCCCTTGTGGAACCCACATGTCATCCACATGTCATGGACACCTTCTTCTTCTCCCCTTGTGGGATGCGTGTCTGTTGGCGCAGAATTTCGACCCGTCCAGCAACCAAACGGGTTCCACGTTACCACGGCGGCCTGGGAGATCTGCTTAACTCCAGCGCAGGTCCAAATTGGCTTGCCTAGTCGTGCGCAGAGCGTGCCAGTTGATTTGATCTGCAATCAACAAGAAACAAGTAAACCATATCAGAAAACAATGGTCGATCGGCCGATAGGCCGATGTCACATTGTTATAGCCCACCGATAGGGCAAAGCTGTATCGGCTTACTTGATATAATAAGCAAATTGAAGAGATCTAATCTCATCGGCCCATGCTAAAAGCGTGTGACAGATTAATGAAATTAGCCGATGAGGGTTTCATGAGGATAACTACACTAGCTATTACTCTAGTGTAAACTTATACAAGTCAATCGGCTAACATAAATACACCAACCACAAAGAAGTCTTTAAAAACACTCTGTGACCGATATGTTTATATTCGTCGATCCACATGTATAAGTGGCAAACACATGTAAAAACATAAATAATCACATGCATTAGATAAGACCGGCTGAAACCCCGGCGCTATCCTTAATTACAATCGAAAACAGGCTTCGTGTTAGATCTCGAAACAGGACTAAGGTCGATAGCAACTCAAAGTGTGAATCGAGACTTAACACAAAGAAAATCAAGCCGTCGATTACTTTTGGGGATGGTAAATGCCTTAGATAATCTAAGCGAGCAAACTGATTCAACCATCATCGGCAACAAACCCTAAAACGAGTTAACTGCTGACGAGACAGAATCAGAAGACCGCGTCAAGATTAGCTAACACACGATAAACGACGATCACATCATCAGGGCTTAGCGTGCCTAAAGCGACACGCTAGCCCCGACGATGCAAATCATCGGGTACGAGTTCTTACCTTGCTCTTAGGAAGCAGGAACTCGTCAGAAGTCAACCTCTTGCGAGGGTTGGCGATGCGCCGAAAGTAAATTAGTTTGATTGTATAATTGATTGAGAGAGCTTCTATGTACAAACTATCGGGATATTTATACCCGAGGTTACAACAGAACCCTTGTAGGGTACGATCTTATCTACAACTAACAAACAAGTCCTTGCGGCAGACTTAAGCCACAGATTAGATCTAAACTACTTAATTTACAAGATACAACTGCCTAAAACCGAGCTTTATCTCTATTTGGCAACTTCCTTGAAGCTTATTCCGAGCCCAGACCAAGCCCACGCTGACTCTGTCAACTTACAACCCGTATCGGCCAACAATCATATCGAATCCGTATCGGCCGATACACTCTTTCTGGCAACACCATCCCAGTCCGATACGGTTACCGGGTCCGATACGAAGCCTGGTTCGACTCCAATTCAATCCTTCCTCTCTGCTTCGGTTTCCTCTTTTCTTTCCAAGTCGATTACCAAAATCCGTCGTTAACACATGCCCCTCAATTCCGCTTCATTATATAATGTGGCGGAATTAGCTTCGAGGAACCCATCGACTTCTTTGCTAGGTCTTGTCTGAAAACCGTGCAGATCCAGATTCGAATCCTTCCACCGCCGATTCAACAAACCCTTCGCGTTTCTCAACTCCGGCGACCCTCGGCGTTCCGTCAACATCGACCCCCTTCACAGCGACCCCTTCAACGACAACGATGGCCTCCGCCCCGTTCTATGCCTCCGAGATCCCTGCGGTAAGTCAATTCCTTCAAAATCCACATTATCGTTTTTTCCGCCGATTTCTCCAAGTTAGGGTTTTTACTCTCTGCCCCCCGGGTCTTATATCTTCATCGTCATTCTCACGATCTAGGTCTTCAAAAACCAAATCTTGATCCCCACCGATGACAAATCCCATCGCTTCCTGCTAGGCTCCATGGGCGACTGCGACCCAACTTGGCTAATCAATGCTAAAACGGACAGAATCCCCTTTAGGCAAGCCAAGCCCAATGTGTCTTCATGGAAATATACTTTCAGGTCCTGGCCATCCAAGCTCAACGGATACAGAACCTGGCATAAGAGGATTGCTGCTGCCAAACAAGTCCACTGGGACGAGATTGGGATCGGCCAATGCATCACTTTATCCCTGGCCGATACCAAGAAGAATGAGCCACTCATGTCGGCCGCTAGCTACTTCTGGTCCAGTACCTTGAACGCCTTTGTGTTCAAACAAGGTCCGATGACCCCCACTCTTATAGATGTCAAGATACTGACAGGACTGGATATCGACTCTGAGATCAATCCCTTCAGCCTCCTGATAAACAGCAATCACAAGTTGAAGACCAAGAAAATCGGAGGCTGGTCCGGATACATCTCTGAACACATGGAACAGGGATCGGTCTCAGAGCGAGAACATGTAGCTTTTCTGACATTGTGGTTGGAGAGATTTGTCTTTTGTGGATCGACCTGTGGCCCCACCACAAATTGTCAACACTTGGCTCAGGCTTTGGTCGACAAGAAACAAATCCCCTTGGGCCGATACCTCCTGGGAGCTGTCTATCGGCTGCTCCATGTCTCCACACAGGACCTGATGCTAAAACAGACTGTAGCTCATGGAGGACCATGGTGGTTCATTCAGCTCTGGCTAACCATTTACACCAATACTATGGTTGATCAGCCACCTCTATCGGACTCTTGCTTTCCATCAAAATACGCCGATCACGAAGATCCCAGGAGCAGAAGATGCATGTCCTATGGGGAAGCGGCCTCCGTTTACCCAGGTGCAGACCAATCGGCCGATGACATGGCTACATGGTTCATTCGTTTCTTCACCGGCCCTCCATCAGCCAGGATGGACATGTTTGTCTACACATCGGACCGAGATTTTGAACTCCCCGACGATCTTCAGCTGAGCTTGATAAACGACGACATGGAGTCACGGGAGTTATTCATGATCGGCCTCACTCCGAGCCTGCTCCCAGTAGGCATATTTCAGGGGAGGAGCACCAGCCTGTCCTATGAGTTTTACAACCCAATGGTAGCTGCTAGACAATGCGGGCTGGGGCAACTCCCCATCAGTCTGTACCTTCACAAACTCCTAGAGAGCAGAGGCACAATTCCATCAGCACTGGTCATGAGCAAAGCGCTGGAAATCGAGCTCCCAAACCTCGGCGACTGCGACCGGCTGCATCTGAATGCTTTCATCCACATCAATTTCCAAACATGGTGGCAAGAGTGGGCCGGTCACATTTTCCATCAATCGGCCAGATTTTATGTAACGGAGCTCATCCAAGGTATCAGCCCTCAAGTCCCAGATGAGCCGACTCCATCTGTGAGCAACAGCGGGCAGAATATTTTTTATGCTCAAGCCGTAGCCCCATCAGGATCAACCATCCTGGAATCCATCATCGGTCTTACTGCTCCAAAGATATCATCATTACTTAAGGGGCCGATGATTAAAGAAAAACCCAAGAGGAAAGCGCCAACCAAGGGCAAATCCCAAAAATCCAGCAAGAAGGCTAAAATCGACGACCAAGCCGATCTTGAAGAGCTAGACCCCTCCATGGAAGAATTCCTTGAAGAACAAGTGATGGAGGAGGAAGTCGATGCAGCGGCTGCCGATGCATACGAAGAAGAAGACCCATCGGCCGAAACCACCAAGGAGCCATCGGCCGAAGCTACTGAGATTCCACCGACCGATGACCAAGGCGATGCCCCCCAACCAAAAAGGACCAGACATGCAGTTCGCAAGGTTAGTATAATCTCTTCTTCGCGTTTACATAATCCCCTTGTAATGTCATACTTTAACTTCATATCCTCTTCAGGCTGCGGCGTTGTCTATGTTGAAGGAGAGAACTCGATCGACCCCTTTACCCAGAACCAAGAAAGCCACTCTACAACGGCGCGAACGAGACAAGGCACGATTGAGGACTCCTTCTCCTTCTCCACCACCCTTTCCGACTGTCTCGGTAAGAGTTGATTTTCGCATTATCTTGCTATTTACATAACCCTATTTACCAATTTCCTGTTTTTTCATCCTAGGGCTCCATCACCATCATCACATCGGCCAACCCCCTCGCCTACTGCTTCAGCACAGCAAAGGGAGGCCGATGCAAGCACCACCGATGCTCCAACACAGGTAACCACGATTACTCTGATCCTCTTTCTGTCGGTTCCTGTTTAACAAGGCTAACCTTGACCCATATTGACATTGGCAGAACCTAGCCGATATGTTTTCTTTTGATATCGGCCAGTTTCTTGATGATGAGGACAAGGAGCCACCCACCACAGCCAGGGCGTCAATTTCTGATGATCTGAAGAATCAGCTGACTGACATCGCCAATCGGCTGGAGTCCTCGTTGGAGTACTTGGTGGAAGATTGCACCCCCATCAGGGTTAGGGTACAAGAAATTCAGGATGAACTGCCCGAAGACCTGATGGAGATTCTAACACCGGCCATCTTCTTGGAGCAATACCGATTCAAGCTTAACAAGGCAAAAGAAAGACTCGCAGAGCGACGAGAGCGTGAGCAACTGGAATCGGCCCTGTCCGCTAGCAGGGCTCAAGTTAATGCTGACAAGACCAAGTTGGACGAGCTAGCGATGGAGCCGATTGTCTTGAAGCACAGACTTGAAGAACTCCATCGTCTCGAAGCAGAGCTAGAATCGAAGCTGGAAGCCACGCGCCACGAAATCCAAGAAGTTGAAGCCGGGATAGCTGCATCACCCAAGGCTATCGAAGACCAGACGGCAAAGCTCAAGGCATCGGCCAAGTATCTTGCCACCCTGAGTAAGTCATTGAAGCCAATCCCAGGGTCGACGGCCGATGACGCCCAAGCTATAGAAGACATTGAACAAATTTGCCGTAGAGCCATTGCAGCTATTGCAGACTTCATAGGGTGATGTAACCTATTTTTTCTTTTTACCGTGTAAATACAAACCTTATCGGCCACGCAGCCGACTTTGATCTGAAAATTCTAGTGTGAAAATTGTTTCTGAGATCCATCCTGCGAACAGATATCCCTTTACTAATCAATCTCATCGGCCAGAAAGCCGAATTCGATCTTGCTCTGAAGAAGAAAATTCCTTAAAAAATTCCGCGCTTGTATATATATATGCCCCCCAAATTTTAGAAGATGAGGGCTCATATTGTAAAATTTGAACTAAGGGCGATAGTATGTATCGGCCATCTAAAGACGATACATAACACATCGGCTGTAATCATAAATCGGCTGGGGGGCCGATCATGAGTCGATCCAGACGCTAGGATAATATTTCTTCAAGTATTTGCCATTAAGAGCTCGTCCATAAATCTCGCCATCCAACCCCTTGAGCAAATAAGCATTGTGAGAAACACAGCGATGAATTTGAAAAGGACCTTCCCAATTAGGTGACCGCTTGCCGAATTTATTATCTCTAGAACCAATTGGCATTATTAATTTCCATACAAGATCCCCTTCTTCAAACGACTTGGCGACAACTTTTTTGTTGTAATGACGAGCCACTCTTTCTTTATCACGTTTGATCTTCTCTAAGGCCCGTAATCGGACATGCGCCAAATCGTTTAACTCATCTACCATAAGATTATGGTACTCATCGGCTGTCAGGTCGTCTTACAAGACAATCCTCCTTGAGCCGATGTTGGTTTCCCATGGCAGCACCGCTTCGTGTCCATAAACCAATTGATACGGAGGCACTTGAATTGCACCATGGCAAGCCATCCGATACGCCCAAAGGGAATCGGCCAGCGTTGTGTGCCATTGCCTCGGCTGTTCGTCGGTTTTTCTCTTGATTAACTTGATTAAAGTCTTATTAGAAGCCTCTGCCTGTCCATTAGCTTGCGCGTAGTAAGGAGAAGAATTTAATAATTTAATGCCCATGCTATCGGCGAACTGGACGAACTCATCGGACACGAAGATTGATCCTTGATCGGTGGTTATCGTCTGAGGTAACCCAAACCGATATATAATATATTCCTTGACAAACTGAATTGCATCTTTGGAATCAACCTTCTTAAAGGGAACGGTCTCAACCCACTTTGTGAAGTAATCGGTAGCCACCAAGATATATTTGTGTCCCTTGCTCGATGGCGGGTTAATCTGGCCGATCATATCTATTCCCCATCCACGAAACGGCCACGGCTTTATGATGGGATGCATAGCCGATGCCGGTGCTCTTTGAATTGCTCCGAACTTCTGACAATCCTGACATCCTTTATAATACTTGAAACAATCCTCTAGCATGGTTGGCCAGAAATACCCAATGCATTTCAACAGCCATCTCATTTTATGGGCCGATTGATGTGTTCCACAAATCCCTTCATGTACCTCGCTCATAACGACTTTGGCCTCCTCAGGACCTAGGCACTTGAGCAAGACACCATCAACCGTCCGATGGTATAAATCATCATCTAATAGGACATACTGCAATACTTTGTATTTCATCTTGCGTGACGCCGATTGAGAAGGATTTCTCAAATACTCGATGATATCAAACCTCCAATCATCGGCATGCACGAGAGCGATCTGAATCTGAACATCTTTAGCCATCGGCCTAGCAAAAAGTCGATGAGTTCTCTGGAGCTAATTCCGCCACATTATATAATGAAGCGGAATTGGGGGGCATGTGTTGACGACGGATTTTGGTAATCGACTTCGAAAGGAAAGAGGAAACCGAAGCAGAGAGGAAGGATTGAGTTGAAGTCGGACCAGGCTTCGTATCGGACCCGGTAACCGTATCGGACTTGGGGAGTGTTGCTATAAAGGGCATATCGGCCGATACGGATTTGGTTTGGTCATGGGCCGATACGGGTTGTGAGTTGACAGTGTCGACGTGGGCTTGGTCTGGGTTCGAAGTAAGCTTCAAGGAAGTTGCCAAATAGAGATAGAGCTCGGTTTTAGGCAATTGTATTTTGTAAATTAGGTAGTTTAGATCTAATCTGTGGCTAGAGTCTGCCGCAAAGACTTGTTTGTTAGTTGTAGATAAGATCGTGCCCTACAAGGGTTCTATTGTAATCTCGGGTATAAATATCCCGATAGTTTGTACATGTAAACTCTCTCGAATCAATCAAACAAAAACCAGTTCAATCTACTTTCGGCGCATCGCCAACCCTCGCAAGAGGTCTTCTTCGACGAGTTCTTGCTTCCTCGGAGCAGAGGTAAGAACTTGTCCTCGACGATCTGCATCGTCGGGGCTAGCGTGTCGTTTTAGACACGTCAAGCCTCGATGATGTGATCGTCGATTATCATGTCTTGGATAGTTTTGACAGGTATCTCGATTAAGCCTTGCCAGCGGTTTGCTCGCTTTAGGGTTTACTGCCGACGGTGGTTTAATTTGCATGCTTGGCTGGATTATTCAATGCATCTGTCATCCCCAAAAGCAATCGACGACTTGATTTTCTCTGCGTTAAGTCTCAATTCACACTTTGAGTTGCTATCGACCTTAGTCCTGTTTTGAGATCTAACACAAAGCCTGTTTTCGATTGTAATTAAGGATAGTACCGGGGTTTTAGCCGGTCTTACCTAATACATGTGATTATTTTATGTTCTTGCATGTGTTTGCCACTTATGCATGCGGATTGGTAAATATAAGTACATTGATTACAAGATATTCTCAGGATCTCTCTGTGGTTGGTATATTTATATTGGCTGATTGGCTTGTATAGGTTTGCACTAGGGTATTAGCTAGTGCGTTTATCTTCATGCTACCCTCATCGGCCGATTCCAGTAACTTGCTATAAACATGATAACCTGGGCCGATGAGATTAAATCTACTTTGTTAGTTCTGTCTTATTATTGCCTCAAGTAAGCCGATATAGGTTTGCCCTATCGGCCAGGCTCTCACGATGCGACATCGGCCTATCGGCCGATCGGCCATCGGTTCTCACATGTTTTATTTGTTTAATCTTGTTGATTGCAGATCAAATCAACTGGCACGCTCTACTTACGACTAGGCAAGCCATTTGGACCTGCACTGGAGTTAAGCAGATCTCCCAGGCCGCCGTGGTAACGCGGAACCCGTTTGGTTGCTGGACGGGTCGAAATTCTGCGCCAACAATGCCTCATCGTCACAATCTTAAAACCTTGCAGTAACTCCTTGCACTCCTCGTTGTAGACTCTGAGAATATTGTTCTTGCATTCATATGCTCCAGAAAGTTGATTGATTACCAGTTGCGAATCACCAATGATTTCTACGGAATCAGCCTCGACTTCTCGTAATAACTGCAAGCCTTTAAGCACCGCTTCGTACTCTGCTTGATTGTTAGTATAATAAGGCTTGATAGTAAAAGCAAACTCAAAACTTGCCACCCAAGGGGATATGATAACTAGGCCGATACCGCATCCATGTCTACAGACAGACCCATCGAAATACAAGGTCCATGGCACAATATCTGAATATGCAATTGAGTCATCTCTGTGCTGAACAATAAAATCGGCTAGGGCTTGTCCCTTGATCGCTTTAGCCGATTCATACCGTAGGTCGAACTCTGTCAAGGCAAAAATCCACTTCCCAATTCTTCCTTTTAATACGGGGGCCGATAGCATGTATTTCATCACATCGGTCTTACTTACCATGATGCACTCATTGGAAAGTAAATAATGCCTCAACTTAGTACATGAGAAATATAAGCACAAACAGAGTTTTTCTACCGGCGTGTATCTTGTCTCAGCGTCTAGCATCCTCCTACTAAGATAAAAAATAGCTCTTTCCTTACCATCAATATCTTGAACCAAGACGGAGCCGATGGATTTCTCATCAGCCGATAGGTACAGTCTGAACGGAACCCCTTTCTGTGGAGGGATTAGAACTGGCGGAGAGGTTAAATACTCCTTGATATCGTCCAGCGCCTTCTGCTGCTTATCACCCCATACGAACTCTTCATCCTCTTTTATCTTCAATAACGGAGTGAACGGCTCTATTCTTCCTGACAGCTTCGATATAAAGCGCCGAACAAAATTGATCTTGCCGAGCAGAGATTGTAACTTGGTCTTCTTCGTCGGAGGTTTGATTTTCTTTATAGCATCGATATTCTTCTGTGTAATCTCGATTCCTCTTTCATGGACCAAGAAACCCAGGAACTGACCGGCCGATACGCCAAAGGCACACTTGTTAGGGTTCATTTTTAAGCCATACTTCCTCACTCTTTCAAGTACCTTGCGTAAATCGGCCAAGTGCATATCATATTCTCTTGACTTCACGACGACATCATCAATGTAAACTTCAATCAAAGAGCCGATGAGATCATGAAAAATATAATTCATGGCCCTCTGATATGTAGCTCCAGCATTCTTCAAACCGAATGTCATGACAACCCATTCATATAGGCCGATTGCCCCTGGGCATCGGAAGACTGTTTTGTGAATGTCTTCTTCGGCCATAAAAATTTGGTTGTAGCCTGCGTTCCCATCCATGAAGCTGATAACCTTGTGTCCAGATGCGGCATCGACAAGCAAATCGGCCAGAGGCATAGGGTACTCGTCTTTCGGTGTTGCTTTGTTCAAGTCTCTGAAGTCAATACATACCCTAAGCTTGCCATTTTTCTTCACTACTGGAACTATGTTGGAGACCCATTCTGCGTATCAGCAAGGTCTGATGAAGTTGGCATCATAAAGTCGTGTGATCTCTACCTTGATAGCTTCGTGCATATCGGCCTTGAATCTCCTAGGAGCTTGTTTAAATGGCCGATAGCCTGGTTTGATTGGTAGCCGATGTTCTACAATTGATCGGCTTAATCCTGGCATCTCATGATATTCCCATGCAAAACAATCCATGAATTCTTTCAACAGATTTATAAGATTACTCTTGTATTCCTTTGGCAGGTTAGCACTTACGTACGTCGGCCTAGGCCTATCACCTATCCCTATATCAATCTCTTCAAGTTCATCGGCCGATGTAAAACCGTGTCCCAACTTGCCATCTAGCTCGTCCACCGCATCATCTGTGTAGGGACTAACTTGTTCATCTTCAACGGCGGACGGCACATCTTTGCTAAAGTAACTGCTTGTCTTGATCTTCAATCGTCTCGATGTCGCAGTCAGTTACTTTGAGGAAATCGGCGTCCCAGACTCGTCCGGGCAAGCAGTCGATTCCCTCCATCTCCCATACTGCAAGATCGGCATTGGCCACATGTACTGACCGATCGGCCTGCACGATCTCAACCTGGTCCCCTTGCCATTGCATGAGGCATTGGTGCATTGTTGAAGGGACGCAACAATTTGCGTGGATCCAATCCTGTCCCAACTACAAGCTGTAGGAACCCTTTCCGTTGAAGACGAAGAAGGTGGTGGGTATTGTTTTGCTGCCCACGGTGAGTTCCACGTTTAGGAGCCCCTTCGCTTCGGACGCGTTGCCACCGAAGTCCTTTAATACCATGTTGGTCTTGATAAGGTCTTCAGGTACCTTCCCAAGCTTCCTGAAGGTTGTGTATGGCATTAAATTGACCGCCGCGCCGCCATCGACCAGCATCTTCGTCATCGGCCGCCCATTGATGAATCCCTTGATGTATAACGGCCGCAAGTGTCTGTAGCTGGCGTCAACTGGCTTGTCGAAGATGGCTTGATCTGGTGACAACTGTAGTTTGGCCGAAGATTGTTCGTCGTCGGCCATCGCTTCATCAGCCGCCTGCACGCTATACTCTGCTGGCAATATGAAAACCATATTAACAGGCGCTGATGCCACTCTTTTACTTTTTGAAGCCGAAGAAGCCCGAGCTGTGTTGGAAGTGCCCTCATCGGCCTTGACCACCGTGGATTTTATCCTCCACTCCTTTTTGGTCTTGGCTGGCCGATGGGCTATCTCTGCCTGTTGATCCTGGATTTGCTCCTTCCTCCTTAGCCTCTGAACCCGCCGTTTTTGTGTCTTTGTGAATACATCGCTTGGGCACCATTGGGGGTTCTGGACTTGCTCCTCGTCTTCAATATGTTGCTCTTGGTGCATCGGCCCTAACCTCTCATTAACCGATTTTCTTTGCTTGGCCGGCCGATGCGCTTGCCTGCTTGAGCTGCCCTGATAAGAATCTTCTGCATCATTGCCTGCAGGGCACTCCTGGATAGATGGCAACCTCATTCCCTCATTCCAGCAGAACCGGAAAAACACGCACTCCCAATGTGGGTCGTAGGAGTTGTCTTGATCGGCGTAGTCTTGAGCTTGTTCTTCCTGCCATCGCTGGTATTTTCTAATCAGGCCCTCAGAGGTCTGATAAGGTCGCTTGCCGGTCCGATGGGCACTGCCATCGGCTCTGTCCGCCCGCACCATGTTGACTGGGAACGGATGTCCTTCAATCTTCATCGGCCGCTTGGCATCATCGATTTTAATCCTGCCTTGCTCGATGGCCGATTGAATCTGTTGTCTGAAGATCTTGCATTCATTTGTATGGTGTGAATAAGAGTTGTGCCATTTGCAATATCTTCTCTTCTTGATCTCTTCAGCCGATGGCAATACGTGACCCACTGGCAACTGAATTTGCTTTTCTTGCAACAGTAGATCAAATATCTTATCGGCCTTGTTGATGTCGAAGTCGTATTTATCTTCTTTATCGCCCTTCTTGGCCCATTGGCAAGTTGTCGGCTTTCTCATCCGGGCCCACTCGGCCAGGTCGACATCAACATCTTCCTCGTCGTCGTCGTCGGAGGCATACTGATAAACTGTGTTGATTTTCTTTACAAACTTCTTTGCCTCCTGGAATCGTTGTTCGTGGGCCGATACCCATTGTGCTAGCTGAGCTAGGCTGTCAAATTCCTGCGAGGAGAACCTCTCGCGTATCAGCCCTAGCAATCCTTGAAATGCCAAATCGGCCAACTGGGAATCGGTCAAGCTGAGGCTGTAACACCTGTTCCTTATGTCTCTAAACCTCTGGATATACTCTGAGAACGATTCATCCACTCGTTGCCTGATGGCAGTTAGATCGGACAGTTTCATCTCTTGTACGCCATTGTAGAAATACCTGTGAAACTGTTTCTTCAGATCTATCCATCCTCTGATGGAATTGCAGGATAAAGATGAAAACCACGTGAATGCAGACCCTGATAAGGATAGAGGGAAAAACCTCACCCTCAACGCCTCGATAGCCGATGCCTCCTTGCACTGTGCTAGGAATCGGCTGACATGCTCGTACGTTGAGACGTTGTCCTGCCCCGAAAACTTGGAGAAGTCCGGGATCTTGTATCGGCCTGGCAATGACACTCTATCAAATTCCTCGGGATACGGATGCCGATACACTGCAGAGTTTTCCTTGGGCTTCAAGCCGAACTGATCTCGCATCACTTCAGCTATCATATCGGCCCAGTATCCTGCGGGCCGATGTGGGAGGTCTTGCTGATATGATTGCTGCAAGCCCTCTACTTGATACTGCCTGGGGGAGTACGGCTGGTAGTGGTGATCAAGATTCTGTGCGCCATACTGCCCTGCGGTGTGCTGCTGGTAGCCTTGTGGCACATTGTATGCAGCTTGAGGTGGAGGATTGTTGAACACCGGGGCTTGTGGCTGTCCGGCCGATGGCTGGTGAACAGGAACTTGCTGCATCGGCTCGATCACTGGTTGCTTCCCCTTGGTCCATTGAGCATATTGCTCCTCCGTGATGTGCTGAGGGCTCCCCCCTGTCTGACTGGTGAGGACCAGTGGCAGTGTTGTTGTTGGCTACGCCGATGGGGGTGACATCGGCGCTGTCGGCTGAGCCGTGCTCAGGTCGTTCCTCAGGGTCCGATAGGCAGGGAACTTATTTTCTGGTAAGAAAATCGGCCCCTGAGGCTTGTACTGGTGAATCGACCCATCTAGGATCGATTTGACCGTATTGGTCAATGTGTTCACCAGGATCCCCGATTGGTTGACTAGCGCAGAATGAACTGCGGAGTCAATCCTGTCTTGCAACGTCGGCGCTGCAGTATCTTTAGTCTTGACGGTGTGGTCGTGCGCCGCCGCCGACGTGCCAGCTCCATCTCCAGGACTCGGCATAACTACCTTGGATTTTTGGATCAAGGTGCCTTGCCGAGTCCTAGAATATGTTTGCAGGTACATATTCTGGAACTGCTCGACCAGATTTTCCATCTCAGCCTTCTGCTCTGCATTGAGCTGGTCGGCGGTCATAGGGACGATGTTCTCCTCGAAAATCTCGACCTGCTTCGACATCTTGAGGAGAATTGTTGTTGTTGCAGAGTTTGCGTTCTTTGTCCCACCGGGCGTGCCAAAAGCGTGTTATCGAAACACAGCTTCTGGCGAACGGTGGAGTGTGGTCTCTCTGGAAGTGAAGTTGAAAATCGAGGTCCCATCGGGCATGCCAAAAGCGTGTTGGCGCAGAATTTTGACCCGTCCAGCAACCAAACGGGTTCCACGTTACCACTGCGGCCTGGGAGATCTGCTTAACTCCAGTGCAGGTACAAATTGGCTTGCCTAGTCGTGCGCAGAGCGTGCCAGTTGATTTGATCTGCAATCAACAAGAAACAAGTAAACCATATCAGAAAACAATGGTCGATCGGCCGATAGGCCGATGTCACATTGTTATAGCCCAGCCGATAGGGCAAAGCTGTATCGGCTTACTTGATATAATAAGCAAATTGAAGAGATCTAATCTCATCGGCCCATGCTAAAAGCGTGTGACAGATTAATGAAATTAGCCGATGAGGGTTTCATGAGGATAACTACACTAGCTATTACTCTAGTGTAAACTTATACAAGTCAATCGGCTAACATAAATACACCAACCACAAAGAAGTCTTTAAAAACACTCTGTGACCGATATGTTTATATTCGTCGATCCACATGTATAAGTGGCAAACACATGCAAAAACATAAATAATCACATGCATTAGATAAGACCGGCTGAAACCCCGGCGCTATCCTTAATTACAATCGAAAACAGGCTTCGTGTTAGATCTCAAAACAGGACTAAGGTCGATAGCAACTCAAAGTGTGAATCGAGACTTAACACAAAGAAAATCAAGCCGTCGATTACTTTTGGGGATGGTAAATGCCTTAGATAATCTAAGCGAGCAAATTGATTCAACCATCATCGGCAACAAACCCTAAAACGAGTTAACTGCTGACGAGACAGAATCAGAAGACCGCGTCAAGATTAGCTAACACACGATAAACGACGATCACATCATCAGGGCTTAACGTGCCTAAAGCGACACGCTAGCCCCGACGATGCAAATCGTCGGGTACGAGTTCTTACCTTGCTCTTGGGAAGCAAGAACTCGTCAGAAGTCAACCTCTTGCGAGGGTTGGCGATGCGCCGAAAGTAGATTAGTTTGATTGTATGATTGATTGAGAGAGCTTCTATGTACAAACTATCGGGATATTTATACCCGAGGTTACAACAGAACCCTTGTAGGGTACGATCTTATCTACAACTAACAAACAAGTCCTTGCGGTAGACTTAAGCCACAGATTAGATCTAAACTACTTAATTTACAAGATACAACTGCCTAAAACCGAGCTTTATCTCTATTTGGCAACTTCCTTGAAGCTTATTCCGAGCCCAGACCAAGCCCACGCTGACTCTGTCAACTTACAACCCGTATCGGCCAACAATCATATCGAATCCGTATCGGCCGATACACTCTTTCTGGCAACACCTCCCCAGTCTGATACAGTTACCGGGTCCGATACGAAGCCTGGTCCGACTCCAACTCAATCCTTCCTCTCTGCTTCGGTTTCCTCTTTTCTTTCCAAGTCGATTACCAAAATCCGTCGTTAACAGTGTCACGCCACCAGCGCGCCACCTTGTCGTCCACCGCTTTCCCTAGCTCCATTTTAAATACCATCGCTCCACCCATGCGTGCACATCCTCTCCCTCACCGCGTTCCGCCCAGAACCCTAGGTAGATCACCTCGTGGGCTCCTGGAGCGAACCCATCTTCTCCGACGCCATCAAAATCCATCGCCGTCGCCATCCTTCTCTAGTGAGCTTCGTCGTAGACCAACTGTGGGAACATGATCCCCTATCGATGCCTTACACGGCCATGTCCAACTTTCTCCTTACCATGCGGATCGAGTTCGTTGCGCCGCTGTGTTCACGCTCTCGGTCTCCGCCGACGCTGTCGTCGCACAAGCCACGTTCTCGACGCACGATGCAAATCCAGCTGAGCCACTTGACCAACGTTGTCGCCACATCACCAGGACCCAACAGCCCTAGCACATGAAGCTGAGGAGCCTCCAGTCGTGAGATCGAAGTTGTCTTCCTCCTCTCCAGCTGCCGACCCCCTTTTCGATTCTGGCCACCTCGGTAAGGCACCGTCCAATTCCTTGGGCATGAAGCTTCCTGATAGCTCTACTAACCTTGTGCACACGTTCTCTTGATAGTCCGTTGGCCGCTTCTCGCTGCCACCAACATCCTGCCATTTCCACCGCCGCCGGAGCATTCTTCACGTTGTCGCCGTTGTCCAAGCTTCACCAAGCCAAGCGCTACCTCAAGTGAGTCCCCAGGAACCTCGTAGGCACACGTGCATGCATGGATTTGCACTAAATCGAGCTAGAGCTTGGGATGCACTTGCATGCCGAGGAACACCGCCGTCTGTGCCGTCGATGACACTTATTCCACTCACCATTTTGCACGAGATCACAACCAATAGCTTCGAAATAAGCCACTCTACCTTTTTGCTTTTGGCCGCGTCGTCTATCTAGCCATCGTTTGCCGCTGGCGTGGACGACAAGCTCGCCGACTACCGCGCCCAGCCGCTGCCTCTACTCACCCTCATCGAGCCGCCGACATGTGGGCCACAATCATTAGGACGCTTAGGACTTGATTAGAGGTTTAAATCTCATAGGGTTCTATTTATAAATCTTCTACCATAGGATTTCCTTGTAAATATGTAAAAACTTGAGTACTCTTAATGAAGATGTATTTAAACATGTGCTAGAGACTTCGGGTTGAATCTTTAGAAACCCAGGGACCTTTCTGCAAAAGTCACAGAGACTGACTAGTGGACCTATCCTTTTAAAATCTGGAAATATTAAAGAAAATACTCAAATCAATATTTGCATAACAAAAAAATGAGTGAACTTGTAAAATGCATATAAAATCCATTTTAGCTCCAATTTAGATGAATCAAATTTCAATGGACTCACAAAATTATAAAATTTAATATGGTAAGATAAAACATGATGCTTACAGTAGAAGAAATGTCTCTAAAAATTAGTATATGGAATAATTGATATATAGCATACTCTAATTTATAAAATCCATATAAAATTCACATTAACTAATTTAGAGGTGAACTAAGTTCCAAAATACTCATAGAATCATGTTCTCAAATGTCACGAACTAAAACTTGAACTTTTAGTAACAAATCATCACTGAATAATTGTGTAGTAAAATAATTACTATAATGCAAACTACAAACTATAAAATCCATACAAAATTCATTCTAACTCTAAATGATGTAATTCCAGATGGGTTATGTTGTTAATATCATGGACTTAGTTTCTATGAATTAAAATGTGGCACGTACAGTACTAGAAACATATATAAAATTTGTATAATAAATAAGACCTATAATATGCCATGTAACTTGTAAAATTCATAATAAATCATGCCAACTCCAAAAATGTTGAAACTAATTTTGTTGAACTCCTAAGAACTTAGCCTTCACTGTAGTAACCTAAAACTTCACAAACTTGAACCTAAAATGCACTTAAAGCCTAATAGAGCTTAATTAATCTATTACTAGTATTAAGCTTTAAAAATTAATAACTCACAAATGCAATATGATAAAATGGAAATTCCTTCACCACAAATCATGTCCACACAGCACCTAACCACACTAGTGAATTCATGCATTTTAGAGCATTTTGATGTTTTACATGTTTTGGCATTTATTTGGATACCGTTATTTTTTAGAGGACGAATTCGTTATTGGTGAGGAGATTGGTCCTATTGCTGACCCTAGTAAGAATATCAATCAATGAAAGTTTGTCCTCACCCTTTGAACATATTGAATCCCATGTTTTCAGGCTAAATGTGTTGTTTTATAAATTTGCATGCGTAATTCTAACTATTGGTATTTCCAAATATGTACATGATAGTTATATCC
The DNA here is from genome assembly GCA_008326285.1 of Oryza officinalis. Classification (NCBI taxonomy): domain Eukaryota; kingdom Viridiplantae; phylum Streptophyta; class Magnoliopsida; order Poales; family Poaceae; genus Oryza; species Oryza officinalis. Next base: position 37,262,716 of record BDMV01000006.1, on the reverse strand, counting down.
TAAAAATTGTATATATCCTTTTTAAAACTTCAACACCTTGCTGTTTATAACTATAGGAAAATTTAGAGTACCATAATTATACTCAAATGGAAACATATATGCCTTTATAAAGTGCAAATGCTTAGCCTTGCTTAGTAACAAATAAATCATGGTTATGAATCACTTACTATGCTATTTGAATCATTTTAAAACTTATGAACAGAGATGATTCTCTGCTTATTTGCAAACTAAAATAAAATGAATGTGAATTTTAGACTTAGACAGCATGTGGTATGCATATGGTGGTAGTTGCATACTAATAGGGGAAGTGTTCGCTTGAGTCGATTAAGAACTGAACTGCATGTCATCCACTTATGTTTACCATACATCCACATGCGTTATTTATGGGGTAACATTGGCCTATTAAGTTAAGTACTTGCCTAATCTTGCATTCGAGAGGCCGTTGTAGTATAGATAGAGTCCACGAGTGAACTGTGAGGTATCTATAGGAACTACCCATGTATGTGTGTTGAATTTCAGGCTAGTGAATATTACTAGCTGTGTATGTTTTCCGTGAGGGGATGAGTGTAATGTTCCGCCCCATGACATGGGCGTCTAAGATCACATCTTTCCTGATGACAACTTGACATAAGTACTCCCTCGTATCAAATCTGAACAGACCAATTCATACCTTATTATGATGATATGTACTTTATATTTCGAAACGGAGAAAGTAAAAGCTAACCTATGAGTAAAAAATGAAAGAACTAGTCTGGCTTAAGTGATGGCAAGATTAAAAAAAGTTGTTATATTCTTAATAAACATATGAATTTTGCATGACTTTTATAGAAATCATTCCAATTTCATAACTTTCCTAGGAAATTCATTTATTCCGAAGGAGACTAGACACGCCCTTATTAGAGCTGGGCTCATCCAAATGCAAGCTAGATTCTCTATTTGGCCTGCTTTAGTTGGACTTAATGAACGCATGGAGACTAGTTTGAAATGCAAGAATATTATAGAATTTCGCAAGAATTAGCTAGTGCAATTCCGCGGAATTTCTTAAAAAAACTCAAATTTAAACAGGGCCACATCGATCGTAGGGAGTGAATATTTCATCTCCTTAGCATGGACTGAGGTAACCAGGGTTTACCTTTCCATTTCTGAGCTGAAAGCCGCTCCTCATCGGTTTATCAAAAACCAACCAAAAACATGTAAAAACCGACAACTTTTGGTTAGCGCCATACGAAAACTGACTAAAACCGAACGGTTTTCACAAACCAACACCTAGCGGTTACACAAAAACCAACCGGTTTTCGCGAAAACCGATCGGTTTTGTGAACCCTGGAGGTAACCAATCGAATATTTCAGGTTTCATCATTTTTTTACTAATTTTTATGCAGGATAATATAATATATTAGTATTTATGATTCAGATTAGATGAGGGAACATTATTTTATAAAACTTCGCGCATGTGGTTGATTACATTCACTTGGTACACATGGTTGATTACATTCCAGAAGAACTGGATCTAAATTATTTAGTATCCTGCAAAACGTAGACATCATGGGAGAAGCCAAGAGAAGGCGTAGGCTCCTGGGGACACAACCTTGTAGTGGACGATCTTACATTTCGTCCCGCTGCTGCCCAGTGGTGGCTTGCTTCTTCATGCCTGTGGTACGGTGGTTCTCAGTTAGCAAACCTCTGTTCAAAAAAAAAACCTACAAATATACATTGCGTTGGCAAAATAATCCCATAATTGTATTAGCATAATAGCATCACATGTACTTATATAGTATTATCTTCTTTTCAAAATATATAACGTCGTTGACTTTTCGTATAACATTTGACTATTCGTTTCATTTAAAAATTTAGTATAAAAATATAAAAATATAAATTAAGATTATATTTTATTTGATGATAAAATAAGTCACAATAAAATGAATGATATTTATATAAATTTTTTTGAATAGAACAAATAATCTAGTGTTATAAAAAAATTAATAGCGTCGTACATTTTAAAATAAAAAGTAATAGTAAATCGTTATCACTCACTCTGTGGATCTGCAGCCTCCGCGGCCTTGTCGGCATAGGTCTTGTTGCCTCGTCGTGGTGTTGGATTGTTAATGACATGCTCCGTCGAGTCCAGATCTATTTTCTTCGAATCCGCGGCGCCCTGCTGAGTCGATGTACGAGAGTACAGTTTACGAAGCCCACCATAGAGCGGGACGACTGCTACGGCAGCAGGCGCCGCGCCAAGCACCGCGACGCGGACGGACGGCCTCGTGAATAATCGCATCATTTCGGCGATGCGCTTGATTGCTTTCTCAGCAACAGCTTAATTAGCTACCACTGCACTTATGCTGCGGCGCTCTTAATTAAGCTGAGCACTCGATTGATTTTTTTTTCAAGATAATGGAGGAGATTAGTAGTACACTGATCAATATTCAGTATTCACTGATGAGTGATGGCTCTGTGGTGAAGTGTGCTTCCATCGTTCGGACTCCCGATGGTATTTATGTGGTGTGTTGGGTGAAAGATTACACCCGAGCTGTCAACGAAGCGAACTACTCCCGCGGTTGGACGGAATTGTCTTACCTGTGATTCGTCACAGTGGTTGGTGGTTTTCTGTAGTTTATGACTCGCTGCTGTCGGGGTCTTTGTAGCACACGGCAGAGTATAAGAATGTTTGGCAAGTCCTAACTAGCTTGTAGGTACTCCAAGGTCAAGTGCCCCATCTACTCGGTGGCATGGCAAACTCCTCAAGTCCTTAGTATACAAGTAGAAGTAGACTTCAACAACTATTATCCCGAATAATCCATGCAAGCAGGTGAAAGCTAGGCAGTTCAATGCCTGAATCCCAAGTAAGAGGCCAAAGCTGTTGCTCTCATAGTCCCTGACAGCTCCAGCTAATAGCATTTTTTTTAACGGTCCGCGCACCAGACAGCGAGATGATTCATTGAATAGAACAAAAAATATTATAAAATATTATACAAAAAAATTAATAAACTAGTACCCTGGAAAGACAGTATCCAGAAAAAAAGAAAAAATTCACCACCACGCACCGACAACACCTACACACAGCCAAAGAGAAGGCTAGCACCGGACCGGTCGCTGCTAAGCCAACAAGGAAGCTATAGTCGGGACCGTCCAAAACCAATCCCTAACAGCCGAGCACCGAACTTAACTCTAGCCACGCCTTTGGAATTGAGGAGGAGAGGGTGAGAGAGAAGAATATATCCGCTCTCTCCTTTACGGCCCACCAACGTAGTTAACTTGCATAAGATAGGACGCTGCCGCAAGAGGACAAGACATCTAGAGAGAGCTTGCCCTAGCTGTTGGAGGAAAGTTTTGGGAAGGGGCCTCCTAGACGACATCTCCAGGGAGATGAACGACATTGACCACCACTGTCGCTATCCGTCAAGATCTCAGGAAAAACCAAGACAGGGTTTTCACCTGGCAATTCCACCGAAGGAAAAGGGGACGGCTCGACAATGCCCCAAGAGGGAAGATGACGCTTGAAGCGCCGTTGTTGTCGGCTCGATAAGACTTGGCTAGGTTTTCATCCACCGCCCGCCCCTTGTCGACCCACAGTTATTGCTTCATTGCTCTACCACCAGCCATCCTTCGTCAACACGTGGACATCGCTGCACTGACGCGCCCCGCCGGCTAGCCTCTACGGGCCTCCACGTGGCCTCTCGGGCCGCTGCCCGTCGTCGCCATGCTGGCCTCCTTGTCGTTGTAGCATCAACCTCTCGCGTCATCAGTTGGGCTGGCCTCCCTGTCGTTGCCTGCACCGACCTCCCAGTGCCACCCGCGCCAGTCTTTCACAGCCGTCGGCGCCACCTACATCGGACTCGTGCTGCTGCCAGCATCCTCCATGTCGGCCTCCCGTCCGCCGGCGACCACCGGCGCCATTCGTGCCAACCTCGTGCTGCTGCCGATGCCACGCGCGCCGGCTTCCCGTTCGCCGGTGACCGCTGTCACCGTCCCCAGTGCCGATCGTCCATCGCCCATGGACTGCTCGTCACCACCCACCGTCCACGGGCTCTGCGTCCCGTCCAGTTGCCAACGCCGGCCTCCTGCTGCCAACACCGTCGTCATTGCTACCGCACTGCCATCGGCAAGATCCGTCGTGGGAGCGCTGGATCCAGCCATGGGGCGGTCAGATCTGGGCACGGCCGCGTCAGATCCGCGTCCTCCATCACCACCACCGTAAAGCCGTCAACGCCGCTGCCGACCACCCGTCGCCCATGACCTCCTTAATGCCACCTGCCGTCCAACCACGGCCTATCCCCTCTCCTCACGGCGGCTAGCCCAATGCCATCCAGTGTCCTCTCGCTGGATCCGGCCATGGTGGCCCAGATCTGGCCACCTCCACCTTGGGTGCCAGGGTGCCTTAGCCGTGGTGCTGCTTGGGAAAGAAGCCCCCACCGCCTTCCTTGCAACCAATCGGCTTTTTGGTGGGCCACTCGGGCAGCGGTGAGGCAGAGGGGAGGAGGAAGGGACGGCCGCCACCGCCGCACGCGGGGGCGCTCACGTCGCCCCTGAGGCTGGACCAACGCGAGAGAGTGAGTTTTCAAAAAAAAAAATTGGACCATTTCTCGATTTGTGCGTGTCATCCTTGCACAGAGGCCATGCTAATTTTTTCTGTATCGTTCCAATTTTATCAGATGTCTCACCATGCTTATCTCCATTAGGCATTATGCATCAGCATCACCAACAAAACCTTCAACCAGGCTACCATCTTTTGAGCAAGAAACACAGCAAACAAGAATTTTACAAGTTACATAAAGGAATTTCGGTAATCCATATGTTACTACTGATCGAGTTTATTCCATTGAACGATACACCGAGTTCAAGAGTATGTATTTTCGTATGCAAATACCTCTAAACCTTTAAAGCACTGTATCCTGTATATGTGCGAGAGAACGGCCTCCATATACAAGCATCTGTTTTAAGTTTGAAGTTTTTGGCAAGAAACTGCTTTTTCAGGTGACTAACAAACGAGTAAATGGTACCAAAATTTATTGCCTAACAGAGGTTCTGTTCCGTCAATTCACCTTGTTCATTTATTTTGGCTATACTTTGACTCCAAGTCAAAAATGTTGTCAACGTTAGGTATTTGAAAATACTATCACTAATTAAGCTACCTGTCCATATGCTGCTCGAAGAACATGTGTGTTCATATCTGGCTGTGTTCAGGACCTGGGTCCCAACTTCTTTTTCTTGTTTTTCACACGCACGTTTTTCAAACTATTTTTTTAAAAAAAATTTTATAGAAAAGTTATTTTAAAAAATCATATTAATTTATTTTTTAAAAAAATAGCTAATACTTAATTAATCATATGTTATGCATGTATGTGGGATTAGCTCCCAACTAACCCTGCCGAACATAGCATAATTAGCATCCCCACGGGGTCCTCTTCGGTCGTATCAATTGGTTTTTTAAATTTCTGTCCTCGTCTGGCATGCAAATCCTGCCAAATTTCTTAGTCAGGCTCAGGACAATGCAATGTGCTGTGTTTTTATTTCGTGGATGAGTTTGATGCATAAACCAATTAATAGCTATTAACTTAGGCTGTACTGAGTAATCACCAACTACCTTGCCTCCGACCCAAAACATAGTGTGGTATATGGGAAAATATGTATTTTTGAAACAAGCGTTAAAATTAGTTGGAAACTACTCCCCAGATATAAGCACTTCTTAGTTTTCTTTATGAGAGATAAAGATGAAAAAAAAGATTATGATTTTTCTCATTAAATGAGGGGTAGTTAGGGGGTAAGATTGGGTGAATATTTAATGAGCAGTGTTTTGGTGGGAAAGAGACAAAGAGTACTCTGAAGATGCTTATATATTAATGAATAAATTTCAAACGTTAGATCGAGGTGTTTATATTTGTGGACAGATGGAGTAGCTCTCAGTAACGTACGTCACTTCACATGTTGGAATCTGTTTGATTTAGGCCACTGATGAAGCGGACCAAAATTTTCTCGTGGCTCACCCTGGTGAAAACTAAAAGTGCCTTACAGAAAAGCCTTGTACACAATGACATTGCACACTTTGTGTTACAGTTTCGCGGCTCTTTAGGACACATGAACGGTAAAACACAAGAATAGCAAAAACATATGATCTTGGTAAGAACGTGTAGTATGCAAAACATAGAAGAAAATAGGAATAATCGTTTGGATAGCCTAAAGAAAAAAAATACAGGAAATGATATATAAACTTAAAAGGAAATCCTTATCTCATTATAATTTTCTAGTATCAGTAGTTGAGGTTTTAGTATATTTGATATGATCCATTAGATTAGAAAATATTAGTGCTCTATATTAATTCTACAACCATTAAAGATCATTGTAAAACACCTCTCGTCCAGAAGCCTTTCAAATGCTACACAAGCATATGTGTTTCTCCAAGTTCTTCACCAGCCATGTGTTTGTCCAATTGTTCTTCTATGTAAAACTATGGCTTAAAGCTTTTTTAGTTTCAAGTACAGTGAGATACCATATTTTTGTAAGATTATCAACTAATGCTATATAAAAAGGTACTAGTGAAAAAAAGAGTAACACTGGATAATATGCAATGCTACGCACTACTATTAGAGAGAGAATGGTCAATCTCTGAACCCCCGCCCCCCTCCCCCCATCTCTAATACTAGAATCAGCCACACTAAAACATTAGATTTGGATCATTGTTACAAATTGTTAAAATATTAGCCTCTGTGTAATACTAGTTTCTGATGTCTTCCTATTTGTCACAGCCATTTTATCTTCATTTGTCAAGCTAATAAAAGCTTTAGCCAAAATAATTGGTCCTTCCTCTGATTAACATTTTTTTATAACTATACAAGTATCTATAATGCCATGGAACAGTAAAAACTAACAAATGACAACTATTTTATTTGCAAACCTGATGGTCCAGGTCAAGTTCCAGTGGTATATCTTATTGTTGGGCACATTCGACGCAGGTCTCCCTACGTCTTATTATACAACAAAACTACAACAACTCTCAATAATAAGCCCCGTAGAAAAGGTTAGTGTTAGACCAAATGAATATTAACGAAGCTTAATCATGCATAAAGGCGTGCATCCAGGCATGGGTCTTGAAAGCTCGCATTGCATTCAGTTGTTACCTTACATACCTATAATCAGCAGTAACAATGTCCTCCTTGGGTTTCTCCTCTCCTGGCTTTCTTCGGCTTCTTTACATCTTGAAATTCTTTTGCTTCCTACCATTAGTCATCAGTAATGAAACCGAAAATGATCGACAAGCTCTCCTTTGCTTCAAGTCCCAAATCACAGGTTCAGCTGAAGTTTTAGCCTCATGGAGCAATGCATCCATTGAATTCTGCAGCTGGCGTGGGATCACTTGCAGTATACAATCTCCACGCCGAGTCATTGCGCTTGATCTCTCATCAGAAGAAATCACAGGCTGCATATCACCCTGTATTGCCAACCTCACCGATCTTACAAGGCTCCAACTGTCAAATAATAGTTTTCATGGCAGCATACCATCCGAGATCGGCTTCCTAAGTAAACTCAGCATCCTCGACATCAGCATGAACTCTTTAGAAGGTAACATCCCATCTGAACTCACTTCATGTTCCAAGCTTCAAGAGATTGACCTTAGCAACAACAAACTCCAAGGGAGAATACCTTCTGCTTTTGGGGATCTTACTGAGCTAGCTACAAACACTTAAACTCTCTAGCAACAAGTTTTCTGGTGACATACCACAATCACTGGGAAGCAACCTTTCGCTAACATATGTCGATCTTGGGAGGAATGCACTAACAGGGGAAATCCCAGAATCATTGGCAAGCAGTAAATCGTTGCAGGTTCTTGTGCTCATGAACAATGCCCTTAGTGGACAACTCCCAGTGGCTCTCTTCAACTGTTCATCACTTATTGATCTTGACCTCAAACATAATAGCTTTCTTGGTTCTATACCACCTATTACTGCCATATCTCCGCAAATGAAATATCTTGATTTAGAAGACAACCACCTCACAGGAACAATACCTTCATCACTAGGAAATCTTTCCTCCCTAATTTATCTTAGTCTCATAGCTAACAATTTAGTTGGAAGCATTCCAGATATCTTTGGTCATGTTCCAACATTAGAGACACTGGCAGTTAATGTAAACAATTTATCCGGGCCAGTTCCACCATCTATCTTCAATGTATCATCACTGACATATCTTGGAATGGCAAACAACTCTCTCACTGGAAGATTACCCTCAAAAATTGGCTACACTCTCCCAAATATTCAGGACTTAATCCTCCTAAATAACAAATTCAGTGGCTTAATCCCGGATTCACTTCTTAATGCATCCCACCTGCAGAAGCTTTCCCTTGCTAATAACAGCTTATCTGGGCCTATACCATTCTTTGGGTCACTGCAGAATTTGAAGATACTTGACATGGCATACAACATGCTAGAAGAAGGCGACTGGGGTTTTGTCTCATCACTCTCAAATTGCTCCAGAATGACTAAACTGTTGTTGGATGGGAATAATCTTCAAGGGAACCTACCAAGTTCGATTGGTAACCTTTCTAGTAGTCTTGAGCAATTGTGGCTAAGAAATAACCGAATTTCCGGGCTTATACCACCAGGGATCGGCAACCTTAAGAGTTTGAATATGTTGTACATGGATTACAACTATTTAACTGGTAATATACCACCAACAATTGGATATTTACACAACCTGGTCTTCCTGTCCTTTGCACAAAACAGACTGTCTGGGCAAATCCCTGGTACTATAGGCAACCTTGTTCGGCTGAATGAATTGAATCTTGACAGAAATAACTTGAGTGGAAGCATTCCCATGAGTATATATCATTGCACTCAACTCAGGACACTCAACCTTGCTCATAACTCACTTCATTGGACTGTACCAGTTCATATCTTCAAAATCTTCTCTCTTTCTGAACATTTGGATTTGTCACACAATTACTTGTCTGGAGGAATACCACAAGAAGTTGGCAATCTCATTAATCTAAAGAAACTTAGCATCTCAAACAATAGATTGTCTGGAAACATCCCATCCACTCTTGGTCAGTGTGTGATCCTTGAATCTCTTGAGCTGCAAAGTAATTTCCTTGAAGGAATAATTCCAGAATCTTTTGCGAAATTGGAAGGCATCAAGAAATTAGATATTTCTCATAACAAGTTGTCTGGAAAAATCCCGGAGTTCCTTACGTCCATCAAGTCTCTTATTAATCTTAATTTATCCTTCAACAATTTTTATGGACCACTTCCAAGTGGTGGTGTTTTTCTGGACACTAGTGTGACCTCAATTGAAGGAAATGATCGTTTATGTGCAAGGACGCCATCGAAAGGTATACCTTTTTGTTCCGCATTGGTGGACCGGGGAAGGGTGCACAGGTCATTGGTTCTAGCTTTCAAAATAGTTACACCAGCAGTTGTTGTTATCACCATTTTGTGTCTTCTAATCATTCGCTCAAGGAAGAGAGTGCCACTAAATTCGGGGAAGTCGATGCAACTAAAGCCAACATGGAGAAGATTACATATCAAGACATTGTGAAGGCCACAAAAGGGTTTTCCTCAGCTAATTTGATTGGATCAGGATCATTTGGAACGGTTTACAAGGGCAATCTGGAATTCCGACAAGATCAAGTAGCCATCAAGGTTTTTAACCTTAGCACATATGGAGCACATGGGAGCTTTGATGCAGAGTGTGAAGCCCTAAAAAATGTCCGCCATCGAAATCTTGTCAAAGTCATCACTGTGTGCTCTTCAGTGGATTCTACAGGGGCAGACTTTAGGGCCTTAGTGTTTGAATACATCCAAAACGGGGACCTCGAAATGTGGTTACATCCAAAGGAACATGAGCATAGTCAAAAAAAATTTCTAACGTTAAGCCAGAGGATCAATATAGCTTTAGACATAGCATTTGCTCTGGACTATCTTCACAACCGTTGTGCATCTCCACTAGTACATTGCGACTTGAAGCCAAGCAACATTCTTTTAGGTCTTGACATGGTTGCATATGTCAGTGACTTCGGTCTAGCAAGATTCCTATGCACCAGATCAAATTCAGATCAAGATAGTATAACAAGTTTGTCTTGCCTAAAAGGATCTGTCGGATACATCCCACCAGGTGAGATAGCTTTTTTCTAAAACAAAAGTTTTCCTTATTGTTTTGTTTGACCTATGCAAAACAATTTGTTGTGCCTATTCTCTAATTTTATACATCTTCTTAATGTTAAATGCAGAGTACGGCATGAGCGAAGAGAGATCAACAAAGGGTGACGTCTATAGTTTTGGAGTGCTTCTTCTAGAAATGGTCACAGGTATTAGTCCGGTTGATGAAATATTCAATGACGGTACAAGTCTGCGTGAACTTGTTGCTAGAGACTTCCCAAAGGTATATTCAAGGTTGTTGATCCCACCATGCTACAGGATGAAATCGATGCAACTGAAGTGCTGCAGAGTTGCATTATTCCGTTGGTCAGCATAGGACTTTCTTGCTCCATGACTTCACCCAAAGACCGATGCAAAATGGGACAAGTTTGTACCGAAATCCTTAGAATCAAGCAAGCATTATCAAAGATAGATGGTGAATGAAGAGAAAAGAAACATTGCAGTGTTGGCACGAGCCCCAGTCCCCTACAGTTGAGCTACAACAGCTGTGAGCGCAAGGGGAAAGGTGACTCAGGACTCAGGAGCGAGCACAGCCGAGGAGGACGGCTATACCAGAAGAAGATAATTGCCAGGATTTTAGCTAGCAACAGAGGTGGGTGTAAAGAAGAATACCAATGTAGCATCATATGTTTTTTCCCCCATTTTCTTTAGTCCAGTTTAGTTAGTGACATTTGCAGAAAGTAGCATTTATTTGGGAATTAGTAGCATGTCGTCTCATTTTTCTTTAATTATCGTAGGTGGAATATTCTTAATCCTGGCGGCGGCGGCGGAAAAAAATTGGGAACAGATGGTGCATATGCGGCACCATAGGGACGCCTAGTGAAACGGCGACACGTGGACCTCGGCCTCCCGTACTCAGGAAGTCACGATACGAAGCCACGGCTTGTCACGATAGGATTCCTTTGGCTCACAGTCACCTGGCGTCGGCTCGCAGTCACGGGCTTGGCGGTTGATCGTAGATGGGAAAAAGGCCGCAGTTACATCAAGGCAACACAGCCGCCGCCACCACGGCTTTCGTGACCAAATAAATTGAATCGAAGAGAAGGGACGGGCGAAGGCAAGCAAATTTGCAATTGGCATCCAGACACGTAGGTCATCGATTACATTAGCCGGCGCCAATGGAGGTAAACGCTGCCTTCGACGGTGTTGCTGCTGTTCCTGATGCTGATGACCCTGCAGCAAAAGCGAATTCGTCAGATAATAATTATAATGATACACTGCAGGTACAAATAGATCCTTATTCACGTACTATATTTTTCCAATGGTATAGTTCTTAGAATGGCTAAATATATGTTTTTGTTCAGGAGAACATGAATGCAATTATTACTTCCGTTGCCACAGAATCGTGTTCTAAATTACCTGAACCAATGGCACAAGAAGAAGATGAGGCAGGTGATGTCAGTTCATTTATTAGGCATGTCAAAAATATATTATGAATTAATGGTTACGTAACTTTAATTGTCACTATTTTACAATAGGTGGTTGATAAAATTGAAGAAACTTTGATCATTCCTGAAGTTGGTATAGCTTTCGATTCAGAGGATAAAGCTTACAAGATGTACAATACCTATGCCGGTAAGGCTGGGTTCAGTTTTAGAAAAAGCCATACAAAGCGCCGAGAAGATAAAACTATATCTCAGAAATATATAGTTTGCAGCAACGAAGGACATCGACAAAACAAGTTATCAGAAAAAGACATTACAAGGACTGGTTGTGAAGCCCGTGTTCAGTTCAGTGTTAGAAAAGAGGGAATTTGGAAAGTGCAGAAGGTTGTACTAGATCACAATCATTATCTTGCTAGTCCAAATAAGTTGCACAAGTTGAAGTCCCAACGGCGTGTCACAGAAGCAGACAAAATGCTAATTGCTCAGATAAGGGAAGCCGGGATGAAGCCAGCCCAGGTGTATGAGTTCATGAAGGAGTTTTATGGAGGAGCTGACAAAGTGCCATTATCACGGATGGACTGCAATAATGCAATTGGTCGTGAGTGTAAGAAGTACTTAGATTCTAATGATGCATAAACATTGTTGGAATATTTGAAGAATAAGCAAATAGAGGATGCTACATTTTTTATGCGATCAAAATAGATGAGGAAGATGGTCGAATAGCTAATTTCTTTTGGGCAGATGGTCAGTCTATCATGGATTATGCATGCTTTGGTGACGCTGTGTCATTTGACACAACGTTTCAGACAAATAAGTTTGAAATGCCTTTTGCTCCAATCCTTGGAACCAACCATCACAAGCAAACAATAATTTTTGAGGCTGCACTAATATTTAATGAGACTATTGAATCATTTGTTTGGCTATTTGAAACCTTCCTAAAAGCAATGTCCAGCAAGCATCCAAGCACCATTTTTACCGATCAAGATGCAGCCATGGCAGGAGCAATTGCTTATGTATTTTGAAACACAAGCCATCGTCTTTGTTTGTTTCACATATATGTTAATGCTGCTAAACATTTGGGGCATGTAATTCACAAGTATCCTGATAAGTTTCTACCAGATTTTAAGAGATGTGTCTATGAAGACAGATCAGAAGCTATGTTCATCCAAAAGTGGAATGAATTATTGTCTCAGTATAAGCTTGAGGATAACAAATAGATGAAAAACTTAAATGAATTGAGGAAAAAGTGGGCTGCTGTCTACCGCGACTCTTTTACCGCTGACATGAACTCAACTCAAAGGAGTGAAGGTATGAATAATATATTCAAGAAAAGATTTCGTAGGAGACTTGGGCTTTCAGAACTTCTTGCAGAATGTGATAAGGTTTCTGCCGGTCTTCGTGAAAATGAGTTAGATGCAGATTTTAATTCACGTCGCAAGAGCCCTATTACTTACATCCCAAATTTACCCATGTTGAAGACTACAGCTGAATCATATACTAGAAGGATGTATACCGAGTTTGAGGATGAGTTTAAAGAACAATTTTCATTCTCTTGGAAATTGTTACAAACTGATGAGTCAATCTTGACATATGAGGTTACACATATGCACTCTACTCATGGAGCAATGGTTCAATTTAGCGTTGTCGATATGACCATTAAATGTTCCTGCAGGAAGTTTGAATCTATAGGTATGTACTCACATTTATCAATTACCATAAGAATATAATATAATATGAACAGATGTATTTATCTTGCAAGTATATTGTGCAAGCACGTCCTAAAAGTCTTAAATGCAAATAATATTTTTAATTTACCACCGCAATCCATAATGGAAAGATGGACAAAATATGCAAAAAGAGGATTCTATGTTGACAAACAAGAAAGTGGGAGGGAAAATAACAAAACATGGGCTGCACGTATCTCTCGAATGGCGATGTCACGCCCCAAACTGGCCCCGGGCGGGAGGCCAGGATAGAGCGGTCCAGATTGACCTGTGTGCCTGTACCAGTCCCAGGAAATAGCGCTGGTACAACAGGAAGACAGAATATCACAACACAGCGGTCTCTTTATTTAAGAGTAGGATTACAACCAAGGTTGGAACTGCGGACAGAACCCGAGTTCCAACAGCATTACAAAAAGGCGGAAGCGGAAAGCGGCGACTGGCCCTAAGCCACAAGCAAAGCCTTGGGGAAGGCCGAAACCCTACTACTGCTCGAAGTCTGCTTGCTCCTGGAAGAACTCTTCATCAGCAGGGTCCACCTCTTCATCTTCGAGAACTGGGGGGGGTTTAATTATATAGAGCAAGGGTGAGTACAGGAGTACTCAGCAAGTCAGGGGAATTAAGTGTTTAATGCAAGCTTCAAGGGAAAGCCAGTTATTTTTCACAATTGTTTTTAGTTCAAGACTTTCAGAAACATCTAAGTGAGTGCTTCTCGACGGCACGGACGAGAAAGTGCGTCTCATCCGGCCGGAGCAGTGAAATTGTATCGATTGATTCTTGTCGGCACGAGAGGCTCCCTGCCAATCGTTCACCGACCCCGGCTGCTCCAACAGCCACAAGCCACACACCCGGTACGAGAGGCTCCCTGCCAATCGTCACCACTCCGGCTGCTTCAACAGCCACAAGTCAACACATCGGTACGAGAGGCTCCCTGCCAATCGTCACCGACTCCGGCTGCTTCAACAGCCTTAAACCAAGCACAGAACGGAAAACCTCACACCAACAGCAGTTCACAAGGTGTTCAATAAAACTACGCTAAGGAATCACCTCACATCCGCCCATGACCGTGGGCACGGCTGTTCGAACAGTTGTTAACCTCTGCAGAGGGGGTACACTTTACCCACACGACGTTACTAACCCCGAATCACCCAGCCCGCGACCCTCGGTCACGTCTGGCGACCTTGAGGCTTTCACGACAAGGCATTTCGAAAGCCGACTCAGGGTCATCTTATGCCAACGGGAGGGGTCCCACGGACCAACACCAGGTTAGGTCCCAGACCATACTGTGCCAGGAAGCCCAGGGGTCCTCCCCGACACCACCCCGGCGAATCCACTTGTCCCTTGGCATCAAGATTTCCCTGGCCTAGCTAATTACTCAGCCAGGGGCGTCCCATATCACCCATGTGGTCGTACTTGACATATGCTTGGATGTAATTCCCAAGGAATCGGTCCTTAGAGCGAGAACGGGCAGACCGTACCTCCAGTACGTCTCCCGTACCGCGAGTTTTAGAAACTCACTTTAGTTTTCAAGACACCGACCCAAGTGTCGGGTTTTCCAAGCATTTTGTAAACTCAAGTTTTACCCAGGTGATCAATTTTAAAGTTTGAGGGGAGTCCCGATATTCGTACGCGAGGTACGGATACCGAGGCATCACCTGAGGGGTGACAAGGGTGTTAGGGTATTCAAATATCAAGGAGGGTGAATGCAGCAATTGGGTAGGGCCTGCCGGTTATATTGCAAACCGAGGCCAAGTGTCAAGTGTGTGACCTAAGTCATGCATAGTTTGCGGAATCAAAATACTTAATTTAAATTATGGGTTCAATTGATCAAAGGTGACTTGCCTTGCTCGAGATCTTGAGCTTCTTCCTCGAAATCCGCGCACTGCGGGTCTTCGGGCTCCGAGACTACACGCGAAACGAGACGACTCAACAAAGCGATAAAAAGAAGCCCTATTAAAGACCACTAAGCGTGCCATTAGGTAGATCTCGATTTTTGAGGAATTTTGGAAGTGGAACGGAGTTAATCGGACGAACGGTTGAAAAGATATGAATTTCCGAAGATTAAAGGATTTTCTGGAATAAAGAAAAGGAATTAATAATAATTAATAATTCCCTGGAAAAAGAAAAGAAGGAGGGATGCCAATTAGACTTTATTTTGGGCGGCTAAGAGCAGCCCAAAAGAATAGAACGGGCGCGGCCGAAAAATTGGGCCGGCGGCCCGAAGGGAATCGGCCTAGGCCGAGCAAGGGAGGCCGTTGGGCCAAGGGGACCGATGGGCCGGCCGATGGCCCAAAGAATTGGCCCACGGCCGATCGGTGCGCGGGGGTTGGCCGATGGGCCGGAGGCTGAGCAGGCCAACGCTTGAGGGCGCGGCCCACGAGCGAAAGGCCGAGTGGCCGAGGGGGTCCAAAGGCCGACGGCCCGAGGCCGACAAGTGGCCGAGGGGAAAGAGGGCCGACGGGCCGACTGGGCCAAAAGGGGAAGGAGGCCGATGGGCCGGTGCAGGCCGCGGCCTGCGCGGGTGGCCGATCCGGTGGACCGCGACCACCACGCGGTTGCTAGGGCGGGGCCCGCCTGGCAGCGGCGCGGTCTACGCAGACCGGGTGCACGGCCGGGAAGGAAGGGGGGGCGCCGGCTGGCGCTTGCGTGGCGCCTGCGTGGCAGCCACGTAGGCCGGCCGGGCAAGAAGAGGGGAGAGGGCGCCGGGCGACGGCGGCGATGGCGGAGCGGCGTTCCGAGCGGCGCGGTGCGAGGCCGGCGACGGGGATTGGCGCCGGAGCAAGAGGTGAGCAAGGGGAATCGAACCGTCGGCTCGGTTTGGGCCGTGGGGGAGCGACGGCGGCTGGCGACGGCGCGGTGCGACGGCGGCCACGGCAGCTCGGGGAGAGGGCGGAGAAGAGGGCGAGGGCGGCGGCGGCGCCCGGGAGGGGGCCCTACGGCCTACCTAGTGGCCTAGAACGCGAGGGGAAAGGGGAGAGGTGGAGAGGAGAGGGGGTTACCGCGGCGGGGCGGCAAGCCGGAGGCCGACGGGTGCGGGCGCGGGCGCGGGCGCGACGGCACGAACCCAAGCCGGGGAAGAAGGGGGCGGAGACGGCGCCCGAACCTCCTTCGGGAGCTCTCGGCGGCGGCGACGAGCGTGGCGGCGGCAGCGGGAAGGGGGCGAGCTCGGGAGGCGGCAATGGCGGCCGGGCGGAGGAGAAGAAGACGGCGGCCGAGCGGGGGGGGGATTAGTAGGGGGCTAGGTCGGTTTGGGGGCGGGGGATAGTCGGTTTGGCGCGGCGAGGGGACCGGCGCAAGCGGCCAAGCGGCCGGGTGACGTCGGCGGCGGTCGGTCGCCGGGGAAAAAGGAAAAGGGGGGGGAGAAAGGGGCCTTGCCCCCTTGCCGATTCGGGCAAGGGCGCGCGCGCGCGGGGGAGGAGAGAGGGGAGGCGCGCGCTCCGCGCTTTGTCGGCACGCGCGCGCAGCGCAGCGGCGGGGCCGAGGCGGGGCCAGCGGCGGAGGCGGGACGGAACGGCGCCGGCGGGGGCTGTGGGGAGAAGAAACGGGAAAGAGAGAGAGAGGGGGAGAGCCGGCGGACCGGCTCGGGCGCGTGCGGGCCGAGCGGCCTGGCGCGGCCCAGCGGGAGGGAGGCGGCCGGGCAGGCGGCTGGGCCGAGGCGGCCCAAGAGGGAGAGAGAGCTGGGCCGGGGGGGGCGGCCCAGGGAAGGAAGAGAGGGAGTAGGCCGAGAGAGAGAAGTCGGCCCGAGGGCAGAAGGAGGAAAAACAGACTTTTTCTGAGGGTTTGGTTCTGGGAGGTTTAGGGCTCGGATTTGAAATCCGATTTCGCGTTTTTCTCCGGGATTGAACTGAGAGGGGAAACACGAGACCTTGGCACACGACAAGACTCAACGGAAGAGCAAATTTTCGCAATTAGGGTTTTTAGCAGATTAGTTTTCCCACTAACGCCGCGACAAAACGGGCGTTACAGGCGACATCCCTAGCATTGAAGTGTTCAGTGTGAAAAGAACTTCTTCATGATTTGGAGAAAGGGATGCAAAAATTGGATTTGGAGGCAGATGTTTCTCTGAGCAAGATGAAAGAGAAATCCGATGATGAGGTTCCCCTAGTTTCGACCGAGTGTGCAACAAACCCATTGAAAGGTAAATTATCATTCAAAATTCCTCAGGTGGTAAAAGGCGCAAAGAAAAAGCGGTACCCAAACATGCTTGAAGAAAGTACAAGGAAAAAAAAGAGAAGTGCAAAGAAAAAAGGTATTAATCCATGTAATTTGGATCTAACTCGTTGTGTTTACAGCGTTGCTACTTCTATAACATTTTTTCTCATTTTAATTTCTCCGTATAGGAGATCCAAATAATGGCACAGAAAATAGGGATGAAAGTGCTTATCCGGACCAAGTAATTGTAAGTCATCAGTTGGACTCACTATTCCTTTTTCGTATTTTATTTACTTCCAATATTTTTTTATGAACAATTTCATATCTATGACATAGGACCTTGATGCTGGTGGCAGTGATGGGACCATGCCTTCCCCACTATTCCAAGATGGATATGCTCCTACCACAATGCCAGACATTACAAATTCTCTGCTTGAGCAATCTTCTACCATATCTGCACCTTACATCCAAGGAGGATTTACAGATCTTTTACTCGGAGTTCACCAAGATGCTGCAACATCCTCGTCTGCTAGAAAGTTATATTTCAATGAAAATATGTAAATTTGTTCTGCACTTTGCTGTACTCTTATTAACCTGAGTTGGATACTGCTATGGTGACCTGTGCTGTTAATCTCCTTTAGTGAGGACATCCAGAAGATAATGTGTCTCAATCTGTGCTTATACATATATGCCAGGATTCAATAACACTGTAAATCATCTAGATGCAGTAGAACAAAAACTTGAACACTGCAAATCGATTATATATATTTTTTTGTAACACATCCATGACAGTACAAAGTTCAAAGGCCCTCAAAATGCCATATTTATTTCAGATCGAAAAAAAACATCTCTGCATATTACAATATCTGTGCTACTGCTTGCTACAAAGCAAGTTCAAAAAAAAAAAGAAAAGTTGCACAGATTCTTTCTTCAAAGCAACCGTGCTACTAACTCCTACAAAACAAGCCAACAAAAGGAAATGACAAGTTCCACAGGTTGCTTCTTCAAAGGAACCTATCATCCTGAAATGCAATCCATCATCCACTCTGCAGACACCACAGGGATATGATTCAAATGCACAGCGACATCGATCGGTGATCACAGCTACAACCTTTTCCCTTGATTTCTAATCAGAGCTTGAGTATAGGCACTTCTCTTTTCTTCAACCTGAGTACCTGCATATTTTAGGGGGAAATGAAATGTCAGATGAGTTACTACCTAAATTGATAATATTCTAGTTAATAACCATATCAATGTTGTAGATTAATTAAAGCTCAACAGGACCAAAGACTGTAATCCAATCTAGCTGATTCAAAGACTGCATTCTATCACTGAAGTACTGCTTAGCCTTTTCATTAAGTTAATCAGCTTGCAAGGGCCAGATCGAACCTATACAGGACACGAAGGAAGAACCTGTAAGCACAGGTGGTAGCCGTAGTTCATCGTAGTGATGCCATTGGGTGGAAATTACCTCCACCAATGAAATAACCTACTGCCGCTAGCGTATCAGATTCTCGCATGCTGAGTCTGTGTGAACCTTTTCAAATTTTATTCGCTCAGAGAGCAAGCACTAGCACGAAGAAGATACAGGCTGTAGAGTTGGAGAGAGAGATTACCAGAGTTGCTAGAGCTAGGCGGAGAGGATAGCGCTGGCGGTGGTGGTGGATCTGAAGTCCAGGTGAGCAGATCGGCGTGACGGTGTCGGTGCCTCACACATCAAGGGCGGCCACGGCGGCGGCGGCAGCGGCCACGGTGACGGCGGCGCCAGCGCCGGCTGCAACGGCAGCGACGGATGAATCAGGTGAGCTCGTGGAGCAGCATCCGTGGTGGTCGAATCGCGGATGAGTCTGGCCAGCGGGAGCGACGGAAGATGAGCGGGCTGGCGTATGCGCAGGAGCCGATGTTGGCAGCGAGCTGAGTTACGAGCCTTGCGCCACGAGCCCAGGAGCGAGGGGAGATGTTGCGAGCTGACCCAGACACTGGCGTGGGACACGCGTCGTGCGTGGACGCGAGGTCCGCACGGTGCCGCGTACGCACCATCCGTACCCAATTTTTTTCCGCGGCGGCGGCGCGCAACAGCCTGGCAACGCCAAGGCTACTGCCCCTCAAGGCGGACCGGGCCAGGCCGGCTGGCCTTCCCCCGCCATTCCCTGGGCCGGCACCATTCATATGTGGCCTGGCCCAGCGAGACGCGGTCTCCTCGGCCCACGGCCTCTGGCGGCTCCCTTCGCAGGCGTGGCGTTCAACGGGCCACCGACCGGCCCAATCGGCATGGCGCCGGTTGCCTACCAGGCCGCTGCTTTCCTGCCGGCCCAGCTTCAAGCCGGTGTCGGCCCAGCTCCACCAAGTCAGCCGAACACCCCCCACGGGCCGACGCAGCCCGTGGGCTGGTTTCCTGGTGCTCCCTCTCAATGGGACCAATCTTCCCTCGCCGGAGCATTCAACACTGCCACGCTTCAACAACCACCGACAAATGACTGGTATATGGACACGAGTGCCACTGCACACATGATATCGGATGCCGGTATCCTCTCCTTTACCCACCCACCTAAATCCCATGAACCCTCTCACATAATTGTTGGAAATGGCTCCTCTATACCTATTACTGTTGTTGGCGAGACTACCTTATACCACCCAAACCGCTCCTTTACACTAAAAGATACCTTATGCTTTTCTACTATTATTAAGAATCTTATATTTGTTCGTCGCTTTGTCATTGATAATTGGTGCTCTGTCGAGTTTGACCCCTTTGGCTTTACTATGAAGGATCTTCGTACCAGGACCGTGATCGCCAGGTTCAATAACTCCAGCCCTTTGTACGCCCTCCACCGTGCCTTGCCACCATCCCACGCCGCAACCTTCACCATCGCCTCCATCATCGACGTCCTCTGGCACCGGCGTCTTGGTCACCTCGGCCAGGATGCTCTCGCTCGTCTTCGCACCGTCCTTCCGATGACTAAGGAGCTCTCCACCGGCCTCTGCCATGCATGCCAGCTTGGCCGCCAGACCCGCCTCCCATTCACCACCTCTTTTACTAGGGCATCAACAAACTTTGAGCTTTTGCATTGTGATTTGTGGACATCTCCAATTGTTAGCGCATCTGGCTTTAAATATTATCTTGTCATTTTAGATGATTGTTCTCATTTTGTGTGGACTTTCCCTTTGCGCCTCAAGTTGGAGACCTTTACCACCCTCTCTCACTTTTTTGCATATGTGAAAACTCAGTTTGCCACTAACATCCACAGCATCCAGAGCGACAATGGGTGTGAGTTTGACAACTCCAGCGCCCGCACCTTCTTCCTGACTCACGGGGTCACACTACGGATGTCATGCCCACACACCTCTCCCCAGAACAGTAAGGCCGAGCGCATCCTATGTTCCATAAACAACATAGTCCACTCCCTCCTATTCCAAGCTAGCTTTCTCAACACCTTTTGGGTCAAGGCCCTACATACTGCTACCCACCTTATCAACCGCCACCCTACCAAAACCCTACAACACCACACCCCATACTTCGCCCTTCATGGACGCCATCCCTCCTACGACCACCTCCGAGTGTTTGGTTGCAAGTGTTACCCTAACCTTTCCACCACTGCCCCACACAAACTCTCACCCCGGTCCACTATGTGAGTCTTCTTGGGCTACCCACTCCACCACAAAGGGTATCGGTGTTACGATCTGGTCTCGCACCGGGTGACTATTTCACGTCATGTTGTGTTTGATGAGCATTCCTTTCCATTTGCTAATCAGCCTGCTAATAACAGTGCTACTGACCTTGAGTTTTTGGAGGATTTTTCATCAATGGTGCAGCTGCCAATTGGACGACGTGCGGCATCAGGCGCTTCTGCCTCCAGGTCCACAACGCACGCTCCTTGGCCAATTGGGCCGACTGCTCCGCCACCGGCCTCTCCCTCTGCATCGGCCCACTTAGGCAGGCCGGCCCCACGCAGCTCCCCCTCGGCTTCCCTAAGCGGACCACCGAGCTCGTCAGCCCATTCGACTGGGTCGGCCTAGGGAACCCCTCCAGCCTTCCCCACGCGGCATACATCATTTGCCCATTTGACTGGGTCGGCCCAAGGTTCTCCTTTGGCCTCCTCTCTGTGGACTGCCTCCTCGGTCCACTCGCCTGAGTCGGCCCAGCCAGCACCATCCTCACCACCTGAGGCGTCAACGCCATGGAAACTGTCACCTCTCCCGCCGGTACCAACACGGCCCCGCTCAGCAAGGAATCCCGCTGCACCGCCACAGCCGACGCACCTCGCCAAGTCCCTGGTCATCAATGAGCATGTCATGACCACATGCGGCAAGACCGGTGTGTGCAAGCCCGTCCAACGCCTCAATCTCCATGCCGCTACACTCTCACCCGTGCCATGCACGTACCCAGTGGCCCTCGCCGACCCACAATGGCGCGCCATGATGCAAGATGAGTTCAACGCACTCCTCTCCAACCGCACATGGGACCTTATGCCACGACCACGCAACGCCAACATCGTCACCGGCAAATGGCTCTTCAAGCACAAGTTCAAGTCCAGCGGCTCCCTCGACCATTACAAGGCCCGTTGGGTCTTTCATGGGTTCACCCAACGACCCGACATCGACTTCGACGAGACCTTCAATCCGATTGTCAAGCCCTCTACCGTTCGGATTGTCCTCTCTCTCGCGGTCTCCAAGAGCTAGCCAGTGCACCAGCTGGACGTCAAGAATGCATTCCTTCATGGCACCCTGCAAGAGACAGTCTACTACATCCAGCCACCAGGGTTCATTGACCTCGCACATTCTGACAAGTTCTGTCGACTCAACAAATCCCTCTATGGCCTCAAGCAGGCACCATGAGCTTGGTACAACAGATTCGCCTCCTTTCTGCTCTCCATGGGATTCACCGAGGCAAAGTCTGACACCTCCTTGTTCATCTTCCGCCGCGGCATGGAAACCGTCTACCTCTTGCTTTATGTGGACGACATCGTGCTCACAGCATCGACCGACAAGCTCCTCCACTGGACCATCTCCTCCTTGCAGTCAGAGTTCTCCATGAAGGACCTTGGCCCCCTCCACCATTTCTTGGGTGTCACAATGGTCAGCCGCTCATCTGGTCTACTTCTCCATCAACGGCAGTACAGCATTGACATCCTTGAGAGTGTAGGTATGGCCAACTGCAAGTCGTGCAGCACACCAGTTGACACTTGTGCCAAACTGTTAGCCACAGATGGAGCCCCTGTCTCTGATCCAACAGACTTCCGAAGTCTAGCCGGTGCCCTACAGTACCTCACCTTCACACGGCCGGACATTGTTTATGCCATTCAGCAGGTGTGTCTCCACATGCATGATCCTCGAGAGCCCCACCTCACTGCACTCAATAGGATTTTGCGCTAAATCCGAGGGACTTTGGACTACGGGCTGCACATTCAGAAGTCTCCTATGACTGATCTGGTGGTCTACTCTGATGCTGATTGGGCTAGCTGCCCCGACAGATGCAAGTCCACCTCCGGCTATGCAGTTTTCCTTGGTGATAACCTTGTGACTTGGTCATCCAAACGCCAGAACACAATATCCCACTCTAGTGCAGAGGCTGAGTACCATGCAGTTGCCAATGCAGTCGCCGAAGCTACCTGGCCCCGTCAGTTACTACAAGAGCTTCACACCCCACTAACAAAAGCAACCCTCATCTACTTCGACAACATCAATGCAGTATATCTCTCCTCCAATCCTGTGCAACATCAGTGCACCAAGCATGTGGAGATTGATCTACACTTTGTTCGCCACAAGGTTGCTGTTGGCGCAATACTTGTTCTACATGTTCCTATCTCATCTCAGTATGCTGATATCTTCACCAAAGGGCTTCCTACGCCGATCTTCCTCGACTTTCGGTCCAGTCTCACCGTTCGTTCCCTAGACGCTGTGACTTAGGGGGGTGTTAGCGATATATGTGTAGATGTTCTTATCCATTGGCATTCCTCCCTATCCTCCCGATTTTTTTGCTATAAGTCAGTTGAGTAGATGTGGATGGCATAGCCTATATATGTACTTTCTCTGTGATTAATCCAATCTATTGCGTTGAGTCATATTCTCTCACACTTACAAGCACAATTCAAGAGGTCAGAGCTCAACCCATTTGCGCAATTGGTAATCCAATCAAATGTCTATAGAAGATGAAATTTGGGCTTAATTCGGGAATAAACCTCGAATCCAGACATGAAAGTCGCTTAAATCGGAAGAGGGTGCATGATAGCATTGCGATCTTCTCATCCTTCGACAATGTGTGGCAAGCTGGTGGGAGGTACACTCTTCCTGTCTCTTCATCCGTAACAGGCTGAAGCTCACTGCGAATGTTCAATTCCTGCAGATCTAGGCGAGCATTCAACCCATCCTTTGTCTTTCCAGGCATATTAAGCAGTAGCCCGAGCAAACTATTGCAGCAGTTCTTCTCTACGTGTATTAGATCAATGCAATGCCGGACCTCAAGGTCTTTCCAGTATGATAGCCGTCAAAATATGGATTTTTTCTTCCACATACCCTTATCATTTGCCTTGCCACGTTTTCTTTTCTTCCCAAACTCATTAGTTATGTCTTTGACCATGTCGTGGACTTCTCTCCAAACAAATCCTTGGGAGCAGTTCCAAGTTCTCTCCGACCGTTGAAAATTTTCTTCTTTCTTCTAAAGGCGTGGCGTAGCGGGAGCCATCTCCTATGACCCACGTAAACCATCTTTCTTGATTTCTTCGGCCACCTACTGTGTGTATGTTCCATACAGTTAAAGCAAGCCTTCTTTCCTTTCACGGTTTGTCCAAAAAGATTACTTAGTGCAGGATAGTCGTTAATGGTGCAGAACAATAGAACTCGTAGCTTGAAGTTATCCTGACCATATGCATCCCAAGTTTCCACACCTTCTTTCCAAAGAATCTCAAGATCATCGATAACAGGCTCCAAGAACACATCGATATCATTGCCCGGTTGTTTCGGACCTTGGATTAACAAGCACAACATAATATATTTTCATTTGAAGCATAACCATGACGGGAGGTTATAATTCGCAATAAGAACGGGCCAAGTGCTGTGAGAACTGGTCATATCTCCGAAAGGATTCATGCCATCCGTACACAGACATATCCTCATGTTTCTAGGATCGTGTCACGCCCCAAACTAGCCCCGAACGGAGGCCAGGATAAGGCGATCCAGATTGACCTGTATACCTGTACCAGTCCCAAGAAACAGCGCTGGTACAACAGGAAGATAGAATATCACAACAACAGCGGTCTCTTTATTAAGAGTAGGATTACAACCAAGGTTGGAACTGCGGACAGAACCCGAGTTCGCAATAGCATTACAAAAAGGCGGAAGCGGAAAGCGGAGACTAGCCCTAAGCCACAAGCAAAGCCTTGGGGAAAGGCCGAAACCCTACTACTGCTCGAAGTCTGCTTGCTCCTGGAAGAACTCTTCATCAGCAGGGTCCACCTCTTCGTCTTCGAGAATTGGGGAGGGGGGTTTATTTATATAGAGCAAGGGTGAGTACGGAAGTACTCAGCAAGTCAGGGGAATTAAGCGTTTAATGCAAGCTTCAAGGGAAAGCCAGTTATTTTTCACAATTGATTTTAGTTTAAGACTTTAAAAACAACTAAGTGAGTGCTTCTCAACGATACGGATGAGAAAGTGCGTCTCATCCGATCGGAGCAGTGAACATGTATCGATTGATTCTTGTCGGCACGAGAGGCTCCCTGTCAATCGTTCACCGACACCGGCTGCACCAACAGCCGCAAATCACACAAGCGCGTCGGAACGAGAGGCTCCCTGCCAATCGTTCATCGACACCGGCTGCTCCAACAGCCCAACTTAAGCACAGAAAGGAATTCTCACACCAACAGCAGTTCACAAGGTAACCAATAAAACTACACTAAGGAATCACCTCACATCCGCCCATGACCGTGGGCACGGCTGTTCGAACAGTTGTTAACCTCTGCAGAGGGGGTACACTTTACCCACACGACGTTACTAACCCCGAGTCACCCAGCCCGCGACTCTCAGCCACGTCTGGCAACCTTGAGGCTTTCACGACAAGGCATTTCGAAAGCCGACTCAGGGTCATCTTATGCCAACGGGAGGGGCCCCACGGACCAACACCAGGTTAGGTCCCAGACCATACTGTGCCAGGAAGCCCAGGGGTCCTCCCCGACACCACCCCGGCGAATCCACTTGTCCTTTGGCATCAAGATTTCCCTGGCCTAGCTAATTACTTAGCCAGGGGCGTCCCATATCACCCATGTGGTCGTACTTGACATATGCTCGGATGTAATTCCCAAGGAATCGGTCCTTAGAGCGAGAACGGGCAGACTGTACCTCCAGTACGTCTCCCGTACCGTGAGTTTTAGAAACTCACTTTATTTTTAAGGCACCGACCCAAGTGTCGGGTTTTCCAAGCATTTTGTAAACTCAAGTTTTACCCAGGTGATCATTTTAAATTTGGAGGGGAGTCTCGATATTCGTACGCGAGGTACGGATACCGAGGCTTCACCTGAGGGGTGACAAGGGTGCTAGGGTATTCAATATTCAAGGAAGGTAAATGCAGCAAATGGGTAGGGCCTGACGATTATATTGCAAACCGAGGCCAAGTGTCAAGTGTAACCTAATTAATGCATAGTTTGCGGAATCAAAATACTTAATTTATTATAGGTTCAATTGATCAAAGGTGACTTGCCTTGCTCGAGATCTTGAGCTTCTTCCTCGAAATCCGCGCACTACGGGTCTTCGGGCTCCGAGACTACATGCGAAACGAGACAACTCAACAAAACGATAAAAATAAGCCCTATTAAAGACTACTAAGCATGCCATTGGATAGATCTCGATTTTTGAGGAATTTTGGAAGTTGAACGGGGTCAATCGGACGAACGGTTGAGAAGATATGAATTTCCGAAGATTAAGGATTTTTTTGTCTAAAGGAAAAGGAATTAAAAATTCCTTTGAAAAAGAAAAAGAAGAAGGGACGGAAATTGGACTTTTATTCAGGCGGCCTAAGGAATAGTAATGGGCGCGGCTGAATTAATGGGCCGACGGCCCAAAGGGATCGGCCCATGGCCGATCGGCGCGCGAGAGGGGATAGGCCGATGGGCCTAGCGGCCGATGGCGCTTGGAGGCCGAGCGGGCCGGCGTTTAAGGGCGCGGCCCACGAGCGAAAGAGGCCGAGTGGCCAAGGAGGAAAGAGGGGGCCGAGGCCGGCTGGCGGGGTGTGGCCCACGCGGGCGAGGCGCGCGCGAGGCCGGGCCGGTGGACCGGGGGACTTTGACCAGTCTCTGTGGGGCCGGGGCAGGTTGACGTGGCGTCCACGTGGACACCACGTCGGACAGAGAAGGGGAGGAGTGACAGGGAGCCGCATCGGATGGTCGGCGACGTGCGGGGGAGCTCCGGCGAACTGCGGCGGATTGGAGGGGCGGCGGGCACTGGCGGCGGGAGAAGATGATGTGGAGTCGGTTCGCCGGTGCAGATCGAGGAGAGAGGATGCGGCGGCGGCCGACGGCGGCGCCACGCGGCGGCGGGCATGGCCGCACGGCAACGGAGCTAGGGAGAAGGGCGGCGGCACGACGGCGGCGCCAGGGGAATCTACGGTGCTACCTAGTTCCTAGGCCGGGGAGAAAAGAGAGGGAGACGGAGGGGATAGGGGAGTTACCGCGGCGGGGTAGTGCTCGCGGCGACGGGGGGGCGGCGGCGCGGGGCGGGCTCGGCGCGGGCTCCGGCCGAGGGAGAGGGAGGGAGACGGCGCCGGAGCTCCTTCGGGCGCCCTCGGCTGCGGCGACGGCGGACGGCAAGGGTGGCGGCCGCAGCGAGGAGGAGTGGAGCGGGCTCGGGTGGAGGCGGCATGACGGCGGGCGAAGGGAGTTTTATAGGGGGGCGCCTAGGTCGGTTTTGGGGAGGGGCGCCGGAGGTCGGTTCGCGGCTGAGAGGCGGGGCGGCAAAGCGAGCGGGACCGGCGAGCGGACAAGGCGGCGCGGCCGGTGACGTCCGTCGGTCGGGAGAAAAAGCGGAAAAGGGGAGGGAAAGGAGGCTTGCCTCCATGCCGCTTCGGGCAAGGGTGCGCACGGGAGAGAGAGAGAGAGAGAGGCGCGCGCTCGGCACCTTGGCGGCACGCGCGCGCAGCGCAGCGGCGGGGTCGGATGGAGGCAGGACGGAACGGCGCCGGCGGGAGCCGTTGGGGAAGAGAGAGGGAGGGGGAAACGGGCGAGCGAGGGAGGAGACGCGCCTCTCCTCGGCACATGCGGCGCACGTGACCGGGGGAGGGGCGCGGGCGTGCAGGCCGGGGCGGACCGGGCCGAGAGCAGCACGGCCCAGGGAGGGAAGGAGGCCGAGCGAGCGACTGGGCCCTTGAGGAAAAAGGGCCGGGAAGCGACTGGGCCGGCGGCGGCCCGAGGAAAGGAGAGGGAGAGAAGCAGGCCGAGAAGGGAGACAGCCCGCGGCAGAGGGAGGTAAAGTGGACTTTACCTGAGAGAGAGAGAGAGGGAGTTTTAGGGCTCGGAAATGAAATCCGATTTCGCGGTTTTCACCGGGATTGAACTGAGAGGGGAAACACGAGACCTTGGCACACGACAAGACTCAACCGAAGAGCAGACTTTCGCAAATAGAGTTTTTAGGAATTAGGTTTTTCCCGCTAACACCGCGACAAAACGGGCGTTACAGATCGGCAGCAAAGTCTTTGTGCATTCGATCAATATTCCTCCATTGAATCGAATCCGCAGGGTGCCTTAGCAAACCGTCATTCCTTCTATCTTCGGCATGCCAACACACTAACTTTGCTTCCTTGGGGTTGGCAAATATTCTCATGAAGCGATCAATGATAGGTAGATACCACACAACCTTCGCTGGACCACCCCGCTTTGACTTCTTTCCCTCCTCCGCACTTTTCTTTCGCTTGTATCGAGAAGCCTTGCATACAGGACAAGCATCTAGGTCCGCATATTGCTTGTGGTACAATATGCATTCGTTTGGACAAGCGTGAATTCTACGGACCTCTAACCCCAGGGGACACAAAACCTGCTTTGCTTCATATGTCGTCTCGAGCAATGTATTCTCTTCAGGAAGCATGGCCTTCAATATTCCCAAAAGTTCCGTAAAACTCTTGTCTGTCCATCCACTACTTGCCTTCAGCTTCATTAGGTCCAAGGTAGCTGACAATTTGGTGTGCTTTGCCTTGCATCCGGCGTATAGAGGTGTCTCGGAGTCACTGACCAATCTGTTGAACTTCATGGAATATCTCTCGTTGTGAGCTTGCTCCTCAACGTCACGTAACATCTCTTGCAGCATATCAGGATCCACATCAACCATTTCACCGCCCAATGGAGATGGTATAAACATGTCATGCTCATCTTCATCTTCATGATTGTCTGCACCACTTCTGTCTGCAGCTGCACCATTACCCGATTCTTGCTTTCCATGCTTCACCCAGCATGTGTAGCCCTTCATGAATCCCCGTTGTATCAAGTGAGAGTGTACCTCCTCTCCGCTAAACATAATATCATTCTTGCAATCTCTACATGGACAACACATGTATTTGCTATTTCTTCTTCTCCTATCCTCCTCCGCAACGTTCATAAAACTTAAAACGCCATCTCTATACTCCTTGCAATGATGTTTCAAAGTTGTCGCATTCATCCAACTTCGATCCATCGTTGCAAAATTTAATAAAATATTAGTTAACATACTACTAAATTAAAAAAAATCATTACTACCTTTTTACTTACTTCTAAGATTTTTCTGTTTTTCTTTGAAAAAAAATAACAAAAACTCGCTCCCTTCAACCTCCCACCAAAATAGTGAATAGTGAGATAACTTCAGACAACAGTCGGGTGATCTCTTTATAGTGTGCAAAATATATCTCAATCGGGCCAATGAACCGACATCTCTAACGGACACACAGTTATCTCTAACAGGCATCAATAAAAGCCCGACACAGATATGAGTCATCGGTGATGGGCTTTAAAGTCATCTCAATCGGGCCATCTTTGGAGCCCGTCACCGATGACCCTTATCTCTGACTGGCTTTGTATATGGGCCCGATTGAGATATGCTAGGTCATCTCAATCGGGCCTAAATCTGTGTCCGTCACAGATGAGTGTCATCGGTGACGGGCTATATGTACTTGGGCCTAGAGTATGAATATACGAGTACATCTACAACAGTGTAAATTTAGACCCAATTGAGATGACTTCGTTCTGACGGCCCAAGTAGTCCAGACATAATTGAGCCCGTCACAGATGATAGGATATGTACTAGTGTGTAGACGCGTGAAAACACATGAGCGTGATTTGTGGGGGCAACGACTTGTCATTAATTCATTATAATCTATTCCGTTAAGCAGGATACCGTGGTCTAGTAGTTACCGATGAACAACGAGTCATGCATGTAGACAGCTATATTTTGGCAGCCTTTTCTACAGCTGCGCAATCTCTGTCCCCTATTCCTAGCAATAACTGATCTAATGCGGCTGGAATTTATTCTCTGATCACAGTATCTGAAGTATTTGAAACAAACATTACAATTAATCCGGTGGTACATACGTATCTTGCATTCTTGCTCTAGCATGTAGGATGATAGCAGCTTGGCGACTCAACAAACATATATATTGTGGTAATGGATGACGGTTTTCCCAGTACATCCCGGTACCTCGTCCACGTGTTCTACTATTTTGGACCATCAGGCATTCCGTGCTCAGGTCCCTGACGCTCCTCCTTACGCGGGTCAACAATCTTCTCAGAGCCCTGGCTTTCCTCCTTGCTCGGATCAATTGGCGCAACTGCACACAACACCATGGAGTGGCGGAGTACTAATCAGCAGAAATTAATAACGACAGGAGGCCACGAGCAGCAGATGTAATAATATGCATAGCAAAAGCAATTAATCATGTATTCGTTCCGTCCCAAAAATGTAAAAAATTTTGATTATATATAATATATTTTAATATTATAAATCTAAGCATAAAATTTTATATTTTAATATTTTAGAACGAAGAAAATAGACACTAGCCACCTGCATCGGCTGCCGGAGAATCCATAGGCGCGAGGATCGGAGCAGCCAGAGAATCGCTTCCTGGAACAGCAACCTGCGGCGCGGCCGGAGAATCGCCGGATGAAGCGGCCATCGGAACGGCGGAGCTATCAGCCATTCTTTCTAAGCTAGCTAGCCGGTAGAGACGTAACGTACATACATGC
Organism: Oryza officinalis; assembly: GCA_008326285.1. NCBI lineage: Eukaryota > Viridiplantae > Streptophyta > Magnoliopsida > Poales > Poaceae > Oryza > Oryza officinalis. Next base: position 37,232,126 of record BDMV01000006.1, on the reverse strand, counting down.
TGTTCAGCGATTAATGCATCCATAATATATAACCTTTTAAAAGAAAGATAATTAGACATCAGAGATTTTCTTTTATCAATTTATCTTTCAGTCCCACCAAGCACCAGTCCACGGGAAAGTGAATCACGTGCGCTTATATTTTTCTGCAGGAAATACCGAAATAAGGTGTGCGTTTACACCTGTACACGGAATTATATACAGTCGTGTTTGAACTTTCGTTTGGAGATACTCCTTCCGTTTCCGTTTCAAACTATAAGAAGTTCTCTTTTTTAAAAAAAATCAATCAAATTATAAGACGTCTTTTTTAAAAAAAAATGAAACTCGATAAGATCGTACTACTCATATCTATACTATACTAAGTATTATAAAGTATTATACATGTTATATAATTAAATTTATATTTTAAAGTACTTTCATGTGATGTTAATTTCATATTCGTTAAAAAGATAACACAGAATAAATTAATGATTAAAGTATGTCACAGAAAAATGTGTAAAAAAATATAAACCTTATAATTTGAGATGGAGAGAGTGCTACTTGCAGCGATAAAGATGATGATAAAAACCTCAAGAGTCAAAAATTGTTGCTGTCAAAAGCTAGGTTCACAAACTCATAACTAAGGTTGTGTTTTGGAGGTGGAGTTCTTACCTCCCGATAAGAAAAACGCTGTTGACTATAGCACATGATTAATTAAGTATTAACCCAAAAAACTTACAAATGGATTAATATGATTTTTTTAAAATAACTTTTCTATAGAAAAATTTTGCAAAAAACATACCGTTTATTACTTTGAAAAACGTGCGCGCGAAAAAACGAGAGATTTAAAAAAAAAGGAAAGACAGCCTAAATGGACTGGGGGGCATTGACATATGGTCCACATGTCAGTGCCTCAACGGTACCTGCGTTACGGCAGAGGAGCTTGCTTGCGGACAAGGAGTGCTGAAAGGGCACCAAAAAGAGTGTATCCTGTCTAGTTGCAGTGCATCTCACACCCCACTTTCTCATTTTGCTCCGCACCCTTCCATCCAACTAACTCAATTGCAAGGTGCTTTCCTGACAACAAAATGACAAATAAGACCTTCCTTGTATAACAAATGTTGGCAAAAGGTTCTCAACTTTGAACAAACAACAGGTAGAAGATTTGTTTGTCAATCTTCCTTGTTCCTTCCCACCATTTGCAAATAAGACCTATTGTCAGATAGTTGTAATTAACATCAATGGCCTCTTTGAGTGCTTTGTCTCCAAATGTTGCATGGGTTCTTTATCTCTCTACCTTCTTTTGCTCCATATTGATAACCATCTGCAATGAGACTGAACATGATACACAGGCTCTCCTTTGCTTTAAGTCGCAGATCTCTGGTCCATCGGCAGTGTTATCATCATGGAACAACACATCCTTGAATTTCTGCAGCTGGGATGGAGTCACCTGCAGTGCGCGACGTCCTCGCCGTGTCATTGCAATAGACCTCGCATCACAAGGCATCACAGGTACCATATCACCTTGCATCGCCAACCTGACCTCTCTTACAATGCTTCAACTGTCAAACAACAACTTCCATGGAAACATACCATCCAAGCTTGGCCTCCTGAGTGAACTCAGGAACCTCAACCTCAGCATGAACGCTTTAGAAGGTAACATCCCGTCTGAACTTTCTTCATGTTCCCAACTAGAAATCCTAGGTTTGTGGAGCAATTCCATCCAAGGTGAGATCCCAGCTAGCCTAAGTAAATGCACACATCTTCAGGAGATTAATCTCAGCAAAAATCAGTTGCAGGGTAGCATCCCCTCTGCTTTTGGGAATCTTCCTAAGCTGCAAACACTAGTCCTTGCTAGCAACAAGCTCACCGGTGACATACCACCGTTTCTAGGCAGCAGCTTCTCTCTCAAATATGTAGATCTTGGCACTAATGCTCTCACAGGAAGCATACCAGAGTCCTTGGCAAACAGTTCGTCTCTCCAAGTACTTAGGCTCATGAGAAATAGTCTTAGTGGAGAACTCCCAAAGTGTCTATTCAATACTTCATCACTTATTGCCATTTATCTCCAACAGAACAGCTTTGTTGGTTCTATACCCGCTGTTACTACAAAGTCGTCCCCTATTAAGTTTCTTGATTTAACGAACAATTATATCTCAGGAACAATACCTTCCTCACTGGGTAACATTTCTTCCCTACTTAACCTTCGCCTTACAGGGAACAATTTAGTTGGTAACATCCCAGAGAGCTTAGGTCATATACAAACCCTAGAGATGTTGACGTTGAGTGTGAACAACTTGTCTGGCTTAGTTCCACCATCTCTCTTCAACCTTTCGTCCCTGACATTTCTTGCGATGGGAAACAACTCACTCATGGGAAAATTACCCTCCAATATTGGCTACACAGTTCCAAAAATTCAGGGCTTGATCCTCTCAACAAACAAGTTTGTTGGCCCAATTCCAGCTTCTCTTCTCAATGCCTACCACCTAGAGATGCTTTACCTAGGTAGTAACAGTTTCACTGGGCTCATCCCGTTCTTCGGATCATTGCCAAATTTAAAGGAACTTGATGTGTCATACAACATGCTAGAACCAGGTGATTGGGGCTTCATGACATCACTCTCGAATTGCTCTAGATTGACTAAACTGATGCTAGATGGGAACAACATACAAGGAAATTTGCCAAGTTCAATCGGCAATCTTTCTAGCAATCTTGAGGCGTTATTTCTAAGAAATAACAAATTCTTTGGGCCCATACCATCAGAAATAGGTAATTTGAAGAGCCTCAATAGATTGTTTATGGATTACAATGTTTTCACCGGTAATATACCACCAACAATTGGAAACATGAACAGTTTGGTCGTTCTATCATTTGCACAAAATAAGCTCTCAGGTCATATCCCCGATATTTTTGGCAACTTAATTCACTTGACAGATCTGAAATTGGATGGAAATAACTTCAGTGGAAAAATACCTGCAAGTATAAGGCAGTGTACTCAACTCCAGATACTCAACCTTGCTCACAACTCATTAGTTGGGAATATACCAAGGAAAATATTTGAAATTTCTTCGCTTTCTGAAGAGATGGACTTATCACACAATTACTTGTCTGGAGGAATACCAGACGAAGTTGGAAATCTCATTCATTTGAACAGACTTGTAATCTCAAACAACATGCTGTCCGGCAAAATCCCATCCTCCCTTGGCCAGTGTGTGGTTCTGGAGTATCTCGAGATACAAAACAACTTCTTTGTAGGAAGTATTCCACAATCTTTCGTGAACTTAGTAAGCATAAAAAAGATGGACATATCTCAGAACAATTTGTCTGGAAAAATTCCAGAGTTCCTCACATCGTTTTGCTCCCTACAATACCTCAATTTATCCTTCAATAATTTTGATGGAGTAGTTCCAAGGGGTGGTGTATTCGACATTAATACTGCAGTGTCGCTTGAAGGAAATGATCATTTGTGTACGAGCGTTCCAAAAGGAGGTGTTCCTTTTTGCTCTGTTTTGGCTGACAGGAAAAGGAAACTCAAGATCTTGGTTCTAGTCCTACAGATACTAATACCAGCTATCGTTGTTGCTATAATCATTCTATCTTATGTTGTGAGAATTTATCGAAGGAAGGAGATGCAAGCAAACCCACATTGCCAACAAATTAGTGAGTACATGAAGAACATAACATATCAAGACATTGTAAAGGCTACAGATAGGTTCAGTTCTACCAATTTAATTGGCGCAGGATCGTTTGGGACGGTTTATAAAGGTAATCTAGACCCTCAGCAAGATGAAGTTGCCATCAAAGTATTTAATCTTGGTACTTGTGGGGCACAAAGGAGCTTTATTGTGGAGTGTGAAGCCCTAAGAAACATTCGCCATCGAAATCTTGTCAAAATCATCACACTCTGCTGTTCAGTGGATTCTAGTGGGGCTGACTTTAAAGCCCTTGTGTTCCACTACATGGCCAACGGGAACTTGGATACATGGCTACATCCAAAGGCCTATGAACATAGTAAGAGGAAAACTCTGACTTTTAGCCAAAGAATCAATATAGCCTTGGATGTAGCATTTGCTTTGGACTATCTCCATAACCAATGTGCATCTCAGCTAGTACATTGTGACTTGAAGCCAAGCAATATCCTTTTAGACCTTGACATGATTGCGTATGTGAGCGACTTTGGCCTAGCAAGATGTCTAAACATTACTTCAAATGGATATGAAGGAAGTTCAAAAAGTTTGGCTTGCCTAAAAGGATCTATAGGATACATCCCACCAGGTGAGATAACCATATTCATAATAGCCAACTTATTTTATTCTTCATAGAATTCTGAGACAGGACATATAAATTCTCTAACTTATTGCATTCATAAATTAAATGCAGAGTATGGCATGAGTGAAGTGGTATCAACCAAGGGTGATGTCTACAGCTTCGGTGTTCTTCTATTAGAAATGATAACGGGGAGTAGTCCTACTGATAAAAAATTCAACGATGGTACAAGCCTTCGTGAATTTGTTGCAAGAGCTTTTCCCAAGAATACCTACGAGGTTGTTGATCCCACGATGCTACAAGGCGAAATCAAGGTAACAACAGTGATACAGAATTGCATCATTCCATTGGTTAGAATAGGTCTCTGCTGCTCCGTGGCATCTCCTAAGGACCGATGGGAAATGGGACAAGTTTCTGCCGAAATCCTTAAGATCAAGCATAAATTCTCAAGCATACATGGTGCATGAAACAAAGCATCAGCAAGATGATATAGCTAGTGTTCTATTTAAATGATACTGGTTGTACCGACCTTTTCCATTTCATTTGGATCCTGTAAGTTTATTCTTGTACGTCCATTAAAATTTTACGCAGCGCTCCAGCCATGTTTTTCAAAAAAGAAAAAAAAAGTTGAATATTTCTATGAGCACCAAGCAAATGGTAAGACCTCAATCGGTCTGCACAGCTAGTCTCCGATCAAGGCCAATTAGGTATTTGCAGAAGCTGGATTTGGGTCAGATTGCAAAATCTCGAGTTTGGACATGACCCCGATACAAAATCAGATGATAGATCAAGCAGATAGATATAGATATAGATAGGATAGGATAGGATAGGGGCGCACTTCCTAGCTGCCGCGCCGCTCCCTCTCGAGCGCGGCCGCCACATGAGCCTCGCCGTCGCCGGCGCATCCCCGCCGGCCTCCTACACCAGCCGCCATATCCTCACCGCAGCTCGCGCCAGCAGACCAAACATTGGGGTGGCCGCAGGGAGCAGCACCGGCGACGAGCGTGCGCCACTGCTGATGCCAACCCCGATGAGGGGATGGCCTGCTGCCGCCGTGTGGGCTGCTACGTGCTCGCCGAGGCGCCGCCGTCGCCGGCTGCCGCTGGGCTTGGCTTCCTCGGCTCCCACCGGTACAGTAATGGACTAATGGTTGGGCTATGAATCATGGGCTATTATTACCATAGGAGAAAATGGACTTGGGCCGGTCTCTCGTGGGCCTCTCTAGGCCCATGTAAGCTGTGTCGCAGTGTAGGCCGGTCTCAAATTCTCAATTCGGAAGTGCGTAACCTCGTGCTTTCGGCTACACTAATCACGATTTCAGCAAAGGGTGTAGGTAGCTAACCCGTAAAACTCACTTATAAATCGAAATAAGTCACGAATCCACTTATTTTGACTTAGGGTTCGTTTAGCAAAGTTTAGCTTCATCTCTTCTGGAACTAAAGTCCAATCAAACGGTTTTAGCTCCACTCAAAAAGGAAGTGAATCTTTCAGCTCAACCCAGAAAAGGGAGTGAAGGTAACTAAAGTTCTCTCGTAAAATGAATTAGAGAATTAGAGCTGGGTTTAGACAGCTCTACATCTCTATTTCAGACTCAACTCCTGACTTAAATTTAAAAGTTAAAACTCTACCAAACGAACCTTTATAAGTAGGTTGGCAGATTAGCCACTTACATCCACAGATTTCGGTGTCAGTTTTTATAACATCTTCCGTGCGGTATTATGCAGTAATATGCTATTAATCCTTCCTGTCAAATTATCATGGCCAACCAAGGAAAAACAGATCGGTAGAGTGTCATGCATGCACCCTTGTAGGCCCAAGTCAGCTCATGATTTGGTGTCAAACGCTAAGTCCTGAAGTGCCGAAAATTTTTATAACTCTTTTAAAACTTTAGCTGTCAACAAGTTTTTAATTTACTCATTGATTTTAAAATACTTTGTTTGAAAACATTGAAGCAGTACATGTAAATTCATCTTGGAAATTGATTTCATAATCTCACAAACTTAAAAGATTTTATAAAGTAATTATGATAAATAGTTTGGTTAAAGCCACATGTCATATTATTCCATCCATTTCATATTATAAATTACTTTAGTTTTGCCGTGAATTAAACTAGTCTAACTTCGACCGAGTTTATAGAAAATTACACTATCATCTAAATTTGGTCAAATTTAGAGAATTTTGACTTACCTCAAAATTAAAAGGACTTGCAATATGGGACAGTGGAGTATTTATGATCAAAGGTAGTACTAATTGTGTGAATTGTGATAATGTGTGGCACATAATAGCTGAGCCACTGGTCGAGCTATTATGTGCCACACATTATCACAATACAGAAAAACTCAATACAGAAAAACTGATGAACAATGAACCGTGTAGAGGTTATATTTTGGCAGCCGTTCTGCTGTGCTTTATTGATACAAGACTGTTGTCTACAGTTGCACGGACTCTGTTTTATTCCTAGCAGTAACCGGCCTAATGCCACGACTCACAATATCCGGAGTATCCGAAAACAACATTTACAATCTATCATGCGGTACACGTACACATAACGCAGTAGGTAGCTGCTCTAGCAGATGGTACTAGCATGCTTTCAGCTTGAAGACTCAACAATCATCTGGTAATAATGGAGGACGGTGTTCTCACAGTACGTCCCTGTAGTCTCTCAGGGATTCTTCAGATACTCAGGAAGCCGGTGTATAGGGAAGTAACGATCCTCGTCGCTCGGATCCATCGGCGGATCTGCAGCATATCACCGTGAAGTGGCAAGCTACTATTAATCCTATCAGAAATCAATAACAAAAACACCACGAGAAGCATGAATATATGTATACATAGAGAAAATATGGAAGCAATTTGTGTTGAGGTAGTATCTAGCTTTACCTGGAGCGGCTGCTGGACACTTAGCAGCAGGAGGATTGACGACCGGAGCAGCTGGAAGGTCGCCGCCTGGAACGGCCACCGGTGCAGCCGGAGGATCGCCAGCTGAAGCGGACGCCGGAAAGGGGGAGGCGGCGGAGCTGTCGGCGGATGCCATTCGTTGTAGCTAGTCCGGCAAGGCACGGGCTGTTCAGCTACCCAGTGTCTCCAGAATATATAGCCATTTGTAAAGGTTATTTCTTTGTTGGCTAGACAGATAGATCATCAGAGATCCATTATAGTCCCTGGGAACTCAAGAAGAATCACATCTGTTGATATTTCTCTTCAGGAATAAGGTGTGCGTCCACACCACACCAGTATTCGAGAATCGTAGTGGTGGTTCGTTTTTCTTTCTTGGGGCTAGCAGATATAGGAAGGTAAAGTGGCAACCTGAAGAATCAAAAATCTTGGGCATCCGCTTGTAGTTTCAGAAAAAACTTTATGAAGGACTGTGCGTGCCAAAAGGCCTACCAAGAACGACCAGTCTAGTTCCATTGCATGTCACACCTCACTTTCCAGTTTTCCACACCCTTTCCAAGCAATTCAATTACCAGGTGCTTTTCTGACAACAAGATGTTCACCCGTATTGCACAAGTGTTGGCTAAAGGTTTTCCGTTTTGAACAAACACTACGTAGCGAATTTGATTGTGCATCTTCCTTGTTCCTTGCCACTATATCTTGGACTAACAACAAAACATTTGATCAACCATTCGCGGAGAAGGTCTCTTGTTGATAGTTGTGATTAACAGCAATGGCCTCTTCGGGTGTCCTGTCTACGAACATCGCGTCGGTTCTTTGTCACTTCACCATTTTTTGCTCCATATCGTTAGCCATCTGCAATGAAACTGAATACGATAGACAGGCTCTCCTTTGTTTCAAGTCTCAGCTCTCTGGTCCATCTAGAGTTTTATACTCATGGAGCAACACATCCTTGAATTTCTGCAAGTGGGATGGAGTCACCTGCAGTGCACTAAGTCCTCCCCGGGTCATTGCAATTGATCTCTCATCAGAAGGCATCAAGGGCACCATATCACCTTGCATTGCCAACCTGACCTCTCTTATGACGCTTCAACTGTCAAACAACAGCCTCCATGGCAGCATACCATCCAAGCTTGGCCTCCTGAGAGAACTCAGGAACCTCAACCTCAGCATGAACTCTTTAGAAGGTAACATTCCATCTCAACTTTCTTCATGTTCCCAAATTGAAATCCTAGGTTTGTCGAGCAATTCCTTCCAAGGTGAGATCCCAGCTAGCCTAGGTAAATGCATACATCTTCAGGACATTAATCTCAGCAGAAACAATTTGCAAGGTAGCATCCCCTCTGCTTTTGGGAACCTTTCTAAGCTGCAAACACTAGTTCTCACTAGCAACAGGCTCACAGGTGACATACCACCATCTCTAGGCAGCAGCTTTTCTCTCAGATATGTTGATCTTGGCAATAATGCTCTGATGGGAAGCATACCAGAGTCCTTGGCAAAAAGTTCATCCCTCCAAGTACTTAGGCTCATGAGCAATAATCTTAGCGGAGAAGTCCCAAAGTCTCTATTCAATACTTCATCACTTACAGCCATTTTCCTCCAACAAAACAGCTTTGTTGGTTCTATACCCGCTGTTACTGCCAAGTCATCCCCTGTTAAATATCTCAATTTAATGAACAACTATATCTCAGGAACAATACCTTCCTCACTGGGTAACCTTTCTTCCCTACTTATCCTTTACCTTGCAGAGAACAATTTAGTTGGTAACATCCCAGAGAGCTTAGGTCATATTGACACACTAGAGATGTTGAACTTGAATGTGAACAACTTGTCTGGCTTAGTTCCACCATCTCTCTTCAAGCTCTCATCCCTGATATTTCTTGCCATGGGAAACAACTCGTTCATGGGAAGATTACCCTCCAATATTGGCTACACACTTCCAAAAGTTCAGGGCTTAATCCTCTCAACAAACAAGTTTGTTGGCCCAATTCCAGCTTCTCTCCTCCATGCCTACCAGCTAGAGATGCTGTACCTAGGTAATAACAGTTTCACTGGTCTCGTGCCATTCTTTGGGTCATTACCAAATTTGGAGGAACTTGATGTGTCATACAACATGCTACAACCGGGCGATTTGGGCTTTATGACATCACTCTCGAATTGCTCTAAATTGACTCAACTGATGTTAGATGGCAACAGCTTCCAAGGAAATTTGCCAAGTTCAATCGGCAATCTTTCCAGCAATCTTGAGGGGTTATGGCTAAGAGATAACAAATTCTCTGGACCCATACCACCAGAAATAGGCAATCTAAAGAGTCTCAATACATTGTTTATGGACTACAATCTTTTCACTGGTACTATACCACAAACAATTACAAATCTGAACAACTTAATTGTTCTATCATTTGCACAAAATAAGCTCTCAGGTCATATCCCTGATGTTTTTGGCAACCTAGTTCAGTTGACAGATATAAAATTGGATGGGAACAACTTCAGCGGAAGAATACCTTCAAGTATAGGGCAATGTACTCAACTCCAGATACTCAACCTTGCTCACAACTCATTAGATGGGAATATACCAAGTACGATATTCAAAATTACTTCGCTTTCTCAAGAGATGAACTTGTCACACAATTACTTGTCTGGAGGAATGCCAGACGAAGTTGGAAATCTCATTAATTTGAACAAACTTGGAATCTCAAACAACATGTTGTCCGGAGAGATCCCATCCTCCCTTGGCCAGTGTGTGACTCTGGAGTATCTTGAGATACAAAGCAACTTCTTTGTAGGAGGTATTCCACAATCTTTTATGAACTTAGTAAGCATAAAAGAGATCGATATATCTCAGAATAATTTGTCTGGGAAAATCCCACAGTTTCTCAAATCGCTGAGTTCCCTACATGACCTCAATTTATCCTTCAACAATTTTGATGGAGTCATTCCAACGGGTGGCGTTTTTGACATTGACAATGCAGTATCAATTGAAGGAAATAATCATTTGTGTACAAGCGTTCCAAAAGTTGGTATTCCTTCTTGTTCTGTTTTGGCTGACAGGAAAAGGAAACTCAAGATCTTGGTTCTAGTCCTCGAGATAACAATACCAACTATCCTTGTTATAATCATTCTATCCTATATTATGAGAATGTATCAGAGAAAGGAGATACAAGCTAACCCGCATTGCCAACAAATTAGTGAGCACATGAAGAACATAACATATCAAGACATTGTAAAGGCTACAAATAGGTTCAGCTATGCCAATTTAATTGGCACGGGATCTTTCGGGACGGTTTATAAAGGTAATCTAGACCCTCAGCAAGATGAAGTTGCCATCAAAGTATTTAACCTTGGTATTTGTGGGGCACAAAGGAGCTTTCGTGTGGAGTGTGAGGCCCTCAGAAACATTCGTCACCGAAATCTTGTCAAAATCATCACTTTGTGCTCTTCAGTGGATTCTAGTGGGGCAGACTTCAAAGCCCTTGTGTTCCAATATATGGCCAACGGGAACTTGGATATATGGCTACATCCGAGGGCCCATGAACATAGTGAGAGGAAAACTCTGACTTTTAACCAAAGAACCAATATAGCCTTGGATGTAGCTTTTGCTTTGGACTATCTCCATAACCAATGTACATCTCCACTAGTACATTGTGACTTGAAGCCAAGAAATATCCTTTTAGACCTGGACATGATTGCGTATGTCAGTGACTTTGGCCTAGCAAGATGTCTAAACATTACTTCAAATTCATATGGAGGAAGTTCAAAAGGTTTGGCTCTCCTAAATGGATCTATAGGATACATCCCACCAGGTGAGATAACCATACTGGGCAGCTTTTTTGTTCTTTATAAAATTCTGGAGACAGGACATATATAATCTCTAATTCATTGCATTCATATATTTAATGCAGAGTATGGCATAAGTGAAGTGATATCAGCCAAAGGTGATGTCTACAGCTTCGGTGTGCTTCTATTAGAAATGATAACAGGGAGTAGTCCTACTGATGAAAAATTCAATAATGGTACAACCCTTCGTGAACATGTTGCAAGTGCTTTTCCCAAGAATACCTATGAGATTGTTGATCCCAGGATGCTACAAGACGAAATAATCACAATAACAGTGGTGCAGAATTGCATCATTCCGTTGGTTAGAGTAGGCCTCTGCTGCTCCCTGGCAAATCCTAAGGACCGATGGGAAATGGGACAGGTTTGTGCCGAAATCCTTAAGATCAAGCATATATTCTCAAGCATACATGGTGTATGAAACAAAGCATCAGCAACAAGATGGTAGCTAGTGTTGTATTTAAATGACAATGGTTGTGCTGAGCCACCTATTCCATTTTCATTTGCATTTTGTATGTTTAGTGACATGTTTCTCAATCAACTCAAAGTCACTCATTGTGGTTGTGGCACTAGCATTTGATGCCATTTCTTTTTATAGGATGATAATCAAGGACTTGAAGCAAGAGAGTAGTAGGGAGATAGTGCCGTACGCGTAGAGAATGGCCGCTGTAACTTCTCCTCTATAGATGTTTTTGGTAGCAGAGCTTCTGCCAAGTTCTTCGAAAGCAAAGGCTGAATATTTCTACGAGCACCAATCAAATGGTAAGACCTCGACCGATTTGCACAACTAGTCTCCCATGAAGCCAATTGGATATCTACAGAAACTGAATTTGGGTTAAGATTGCAAAACTTTTAAGTTTGAACATGATCCCAATACCAAATTACCCCTGTGAAAGCTAAACAATAGTGGAGACAGAGGCACAGATCAATCTCACACCGCCTAATTCGCACAAACTAAGATGATTGATCAAGCAGATAGAGATCAGGATAGGGGCGCACCTTGCCGCTGCTTGTGTACTAGTATCAACTCCAAAGCTACCGACGCGCCACTCCCTCCCAGGGTAGGAAAAACCGCCGGTAACCGCGCGGTTACCACGGTTACTGCCCGTACTGCGGGGGTACGGTTACCTGTACCGCGCGGTACGGTTTAACGAATTTCGGCCGAATTCAAAAATTTAAAAAAAAAAATTGAAAAAAATTGTGACGGTAGATCTTGATTTGTAGTGTTTTATGGTGAAGAAATTTCTCAAAAAAGAGTAAAATTTATTCAAATTTGAAAGCAAAACGGAGAATATATTTGGAAATTGAAAAAATAAAAAGAAAATGGGCCGGCCCGTTACTGTATGCAACTGTGCATCAGGCCCATAGAGGCCCAGGGAGGAGAAAATATCTCCTCCCCATCTCTACCGTCACCCGCTCGCTCTGTTCTCTCTCTCCCACTCCGTCCTCACCCTCGGCGACGCCCGACGCAGCCACTCCGCGCCGGCGAGAAGGGAAACCGCGCGGTAAGCCACGGTAACCGCGCGGTAAACAACGGTAATTGGCCATGCCAGCTAGCGCACGGTAAGTCTTCTCATACCGCGCGGTTTATCGCGGTAACCGCGCGATTTGCGTCGGTTATCGCGAGTATTTTCACGGTTGCCGTCGCATTTGTGGACGATGTTTGGTAGCAATAGCGTGCGGTAACCGCGCAATATCGTGCGGTAACCGTGATAAAACCGTGGTTACCGCGCACAACTCGCCGGTATAACGCGGTTTTGTTATTTTGTAATTTTGTAATTTTGTAATATAGATGCACTTTGTTATTTTGTAATATAGATGCACTTTGTAATATAGATGCTTTGTAATATAGATGCACTTTGTAATTTTGTAATATAGATGTTTGTAATATAGATGTACTTTGTAATATGGATACGAAAACTGTGGTTTGTAATTTTGTAATTGTAAACCACAAATATAGATGCACTTTGTAAATTTGATTTCAAAAAAATTCTTTAGCTAGATTCGAAGCGTCTATTAGTAATATGTCACTATGTGTAAGTAGAATTTTTATACGTACGTCATTAGTGAATTAAAAATGTAGCGTTGGTGATTTCATTTCTAATACTATACCTTTCACGTATGTTACATACATGGTGGATATGGCAGATAGTAGGGACCCGGTGTGGGAGCACGGGGAGAGCATAGCACCTGGATGGCGTTGCAAGTATTGTCATCAGAGAAAGGCCGGGGGTGGAGCAACTCGGCTTAAAATTCATTTGGCTGGAAAAGGGAAGGGGGTTACGTATTGCAATTCAGTTCCTCCAGATGTCCGCGAATTCTTTAGGCGCGAGTTGGACAGGATAAAAGATGCAGGTGATACTCGTCACAGTGAAAGGGCAAGAAGGGTTGAAGCGGCTGGGGTCAACTATTATGACCTAACAGGATAGTAGCCCAGACTACCAAGAGTCGAATGATAGTAGCTCAGGAACTGATTCAGATGACGGAGACAACGGTGGTCAAGGAGGGCAACGCACCACTTAAGTGCCTTCTAGAAGTCACCACAGCCCTATTCAATTCACAGGTGAGATGTGCTTCAATTACCATTTAGACCTTTACCATGCATTTCACTATTGATTAATTTTCTTCCTACAATTTCATTTGCAGGTGAGGCCGACTTCACTCACGCGACTCAGGACCGTGATCACGGTGCTCCAAGCTCTCAACGAACTACGGTTTCACCGAGTGAGCACCAACAACGACAGCATCTTGACATACCACAGGATAGCTACAGCTCATTCAGTGCCTCTAGTATTGAAAGTGGCTATCCAACGTATGCATACAATCGTCCCCAAGCTTCTGATTATCCCCCTCCTACCTGGGTGTACAAGTGGCAAGAGCCCCAGTGGTACGCTCAATTGTATGCTCAGTGGCAAACAACATCATCATGGATAGGTCAAAGTTGGGAGGAATACAAGGCAGGGTTGCTACACTCGCATGGCTTGATGCTCATGTCCACAGAGGAGTACAACATGGCATATAATCAGTAGAACTTATAGCTTGCTCTATGCTGGTATGTCCTTCTATTTCCTTTCATTGAAAACAAAAGTTGCTTGCTCTATGTTGATATGTTGCTATGTGAACTATCATATTGTGGATGTTATATTGTGGATATGTGGATACCTTGTGCGATATCTTGAGATTATTGATTGTTGTTGTCGACATATTATCTTATTATCTTATGAATTGTTCAATTGATTTCAAGTCCATAATATAGAAAAGATCATGCCAAAAAATTTTTTGTATACCCACAAGTATTGTTCAATTGATTTTATGTCCGTAATATAGAAAAGATCATGCCAAAATTTTTTATAGTATACACATAAGTAACCTACATATTTTACTTATTATCCACAAATTCTATACATTTTTAAGCATTTCTCTGATTTTTTTAATTTTATTTTTCATTTCGTTCTTCCTTGGATCAAACATTGCGTGGTAACCGCGCCATACCGCGCGGTAACCGCGGCCGATACCGCGGTTTTGAATTCAAATTTTTGATTTTCGAATTTGTCACGGTTTTGCGCGGTAACCGCCGGTTACCGCGTGTAACGCCCGTTTTGTCGCGGCGTTAGCGGGAAAACTAATCTGCTAAAAACCTTATTTGCGAAAGTTTGCTCTTCGGTTGAGTCTTGTCGTGTGCCAAGGTCTCGTGTCTCCCCACTCACTTCAATCCCGGAGAAAACCGCGAAATCGGATCTCAAATCCGAGCCCTCAAACTCCCCCTTTCTTTCTCTCTGGAAAAGTCTAAGTTTCCTCCCTTGACCTGGGCCGAATTTCCCCTTCGGCTTTCTGCCCCTCTCTTTTCCCCTCGGGCCGCCACCGGCCCAGCCCCTTTCGGCCTGTTTTTCCCCCCTCTCTCCTCTTCCTTCCCTGGGCCGCCTCGGCCCAGTCCCTCCCGCTCGGCCTCCTCTCCTTGCTGGGCCGCGCGCCGCCCGGCCCGGTCCACGCGGCCTGAAGAGTTCTTCCAGGAGCAAGCAGACTTCGAGCAGTAGTAGGGTTTCGGCCTTCCCCAAGGCTTTGCTTGTGGCTTAGGGCTAGTCTCCGCTTTCCGCTTCCGCCTTTTTGTAATGCTATTGCGAACTCGGGTTCTGTCCGCAGTTCCAACCCTGGTTGTAATCCTACTCTTAAATAAAGAGACCGCTGTTGTTGTGATATTCAGTCTTCCTGTTGTACCAGCGCTATTTCCTGGGACTGGTACAGGCATACAGGTCAATCTGGACCGCTCTATCCTGGTCTCCGCCCGGGGCCAGTTTGGGGCGTGACAGAAGATGGTATCAGAGCGCAGCTTTGGCCTAGGACGAAACCCGACGTTAGATGACCGTAAGGATGCTAAGTTCTGAAAAAGCTATTTGCGAAAAGTTCGGTTCTTTTCTTCTTCTCTTACTCTGTTTACAAAACTGGTTACTGACTTCTCTTTCTTTTTCAAAATTGTAGATGGCAGTCAACGCCACCCACAGTTCCCACGGCGTTGGTGAGGGTCACCACGTCGACCAGCTGAGAGACCTCGCTGGCTTCCTTGGCTTCTCTTGTCCCGAGTACGCTGGGTACTCCGTGGACCGCTTCCCTCCCCGCTGTGAGCTGTCCGTGTACCTTTACCCCCGCGGAGGTACACACAGCGCTGGCCTTCGCCCTCACCACTTCAACTTGGCTCGCCCCACGCTCCAGCTCGCGTACCAGGACCTCTCCTGGACCGCTCTGCGTCGCTTGGCCTACGACTACCGTCGTCGCCTTGCAGGTTCGGCCTTCCGGCTGATCCCGCAGCTCCCTCCTGGCCGTGCAGACAGCCGCTACCCTTGCCCTTACCGTGAGTCGCACCCTGCGCTGACGCGCATGGTGGAGCTTTCTGGCGCTCAGGCCACTCAGCACGACCTTCTCCTTGAGGCTTACCGCTCCTTGGCTCGCCGCTACGCCGCACTGGAGGCCCGCCTTGCTGAGGAGGGTGTCACCTCCGTGGACACTACCTCCTGGGACTCTGGCCGCCTTTGCCACTCCAGCCACCTGTCCTTCTACAGTTCACGTGGCTCTGCTCGCACTCCCAGCGGCCCACGCTCCCCCAGCCCGCGTGTGCCGTACTCGCCAGTTTACTCTCCCTACCCCCACCGTGCCAGCCCCTCCTACACCCCAGGTCACACCCCAGTCGTCAGCCGCCGTGGGCTCCGACTGATCCGCACCGCGCGGAAGCGCGTTGTGGGCTCCTCCCCCGTGTTCCGTTTCGACCCCCCAGCTCCTCCCCCGCCAGCAGGCCGCCCTGCTGCCGGCCCTCGACAGGTTCCGCCGGTCCCTTCGCGTGCGCCGATCGACGTGTCCTCTTCAGACGAGCCGACCACCGGAGCCAGCCAGGCAGGAGAGCAGTAGAGTTCGTCTGCTGCAGGTGGAGTTCGTGTGCTAGACCTTTTGTACCGCCGCCAACTCTTTCGGAGTCGTGGCGAGGTAGTGTGTGAGTGTGTTGTTGTGGGTGTTGTCTGGTAGTCTGGATCTCTGAGGTGGTGTGCGTACAGTCAAGCTCGGCGCAGCTCTGTGACTTGTCCACACCCGTTGTTTTAGGTGCTTTCCGAGTTGAGAAAAGCTTTATGACTAGTGTGTGCTTTCTGAGCTCGTTTACTTTACTTCTTCCCTTTTTAAGTGCTGTTCTGTTTTCTTACCCCGCCCTTTTCTGGGAGATTAGATGGCTACCCGTCCCCGTCGTGTGGCTCGTGCTCCAGCTCGTTTGGGTTACGAAACCCGCAGGGAAGAACCAGAATCGGAAAATGAGTCAGGGAATGAACCGGTTAATGCTCCAGCTCAGGCAGATCCTGCAGCAAACCGTGCACAGGACTTACCCCCGCCTCCCCAGCTTCAGGCAGATTACCAGCACATGATGGCAGTTCAGACTCAGATCTTGCAGGGCTTAGCCCAAGCCATAGCAGGCATCCAGCAGAATTTGCAGCCGCAGGCTCCGCACCCAGTGCCTTTCCATAACAACAATCACAGATCCAAGCTGACGGACTTTCTAAGATCCCATCCACCGGAATTCTCTCACACCGTCGAGCCCGTTGAGGCCGACGATTGGCTAAAGGATGTTGAGAGAAAACTCAACCTAGTGCAGTGCACCCCAGTGGAAAAGACCCTTTTTGCTGCACATCAGTTAAGAGGCTCTGCAGCCGACTGGTGGGAGAATTACTGTAATGCCCATCCAGACGCTGTCAACATTGAGTGGGCAGAGTTCGCCGATGCCTTCCGTGCAGCTCATGTGCCCGAAAGTACCATCGACATGAAGAAAGAAGAGTTCAACCGTCTGAAACAAGGTACAGGAAGCGTCAATGAGTACCTGAGTCGCTTCAACAAATTGGCTCGGTATGCTCCCGAAGAAGTGGACTCCGACAAGAAAAAGATCAGGAAGTTCTTGAAGGGAATCGCAGTAGGGTTGAGAATCCAGTTGCTTGCCCATGACTTCCCCACTTTCCAGCACATGGTCAACAAGGCCTTGCTTCTGGAGGATGCCAGAAAAGAGGCAACTGAGGAATACAAGAAGCGCAAGTCTACCCACCAAGCGCCCCCATTCCGAGGTGCGCCACGCCCTCGTGTTGGACATCCCATGCAGTACCACCAACCTGCCCATCAAGTCAGTCGCCAACCTGGCTTTACTCCCCGTCCACCGGTGCCCCGCCTTACTCCGTCGCCCCAGCAGCATGCCCCTAGTGGCAACACCGCAAGGAACAGTGTCTCCTCCTTCAATTCACCCACAGGAATGGCAAATGTGCAGTGCTTCACGTGCAAACAAATGGGACATTACGCCAGGCAGTGTCCTCGGAATCAGGGAAACTCTAACCCCGGACGCTCTGATGCTAGCTTCCCCAGGACTCCAGCACCTGCACAGTCCCGCCCAGTCACTCAGACAAGTGGACAAGGTTCTCGCGCCTCCAACAACTTTGGACGAGGTCGAGTGAACCACATTCAAGCTGAAACCGCCCAAGAGGCCCCCGACGTGGTGATGGGTATGTTCTCTGTCAACTCCATACCCGCACTCGTTCTATTTGATTCAGGAGCTTCTCATTCGTTCATATCGCAAGCTTTTGTGAAAAGAAATGGTTGGAAAACCCAAAATTTACAAGTACCTATGGTAATACATTCCCCTGGAAGGGATATAAGGGCAGATAAACTATGCCCCAAGGTTGATCTAGTGATAGAAGGGGTTAGCTTCGCAGCCAAACCCATAGTCCTAGACTCCCAAGGTCTGGATGTCATCCTAGGGATGGATTGGTTGGCTAAGCACAAAGGACAAATTGATTGTGCCGATAGGACCATCACTCTGCAAGGACCCGGAGGAAAACAAGTGCGTTTCACTCCCCTCCTTCCCGGAAATCGGTCAACCCTGAACAGTTTGCAAGCCACTCCCTTGGAAATGGTACCCATAGTCAACGAGTACCCCGATGTGTTCCCAGAAGAACTACCCGGGATGCCACCGGATCGAGAAATTGAGTTCTCCATAGAGCTTGCCCCAGGCACCGCTCCCATTGCCAAGAGACCCTACAGAATGGCAGCCAACGAACTGGCAGAAATTAAGAAACAGATCGAAGAACTTCAGAACAAGGGTTACGTGCGACCCAGCTCGTCCCCTTGGGGAGCCCCTGTGCTCTTAGTAAAGAAGAAAGATGGCTCTGAGAGAATGGTGATAGACTATAGAGCCTTGAACGAAGTAACCATCAAGAATAAGTATCCCCTACCACGGATTGACGATTTGTTCGACCAATTGGAAGGAGCCAGAGTATTCTCCAAGATCGACCTACGATCTGGGTATCACCAGCTCAAAATCAGATCAGAAGATATCCCCAAGACCGCTTTCTCAACGCGGTATGGCCTGTATGAGTTCACCGTGATGTCTTTCGGACTCACCAATGCTCCGGCATTCTTCATGAACCTGATGAATAAAGTTTTCATGGACTACTTGGATAAGTTCGTTGTGGTCTTCATCGACGACATTCTGATTTACTCAAGAAATGAACAAGATCATGCAAATCATCTACGGAAAGTAATGGAAAGGTTGCGTGAACACCAACTCTTTGCCAAGTACTCGAAATGTGAGTTTTGGTTGGATAAAGTAGCCTTCCTTGGCCATGTCATCTCCACCAAAGGTGTTGAAGTAGACCCCAGTAAGGTTGAGACCGTCCTCGCCTGGAACGCACCCAAGACGGTGTCTGAGATCCGTAGTTTCCTCGGTTTAGCAGGTTACTACCGGAGGTTCATCGAAGGATTCTCCAAACTGGCCCGACCAATGACGGAACTGCTAAAGAAGGAAAAGAAGTTTGAATGGTCGGAAGCATGTGAACGCAGTTTTCAAGAACTCAAGAAAAGATTGACGACTGCTCCCGTCCTCACCCTGCCTGACATCCGAAAGGATTTCGAGATCTTCTGTGATGCATCGAGACAAGGTCTAGGATGTGTCTTAATGCAAGACCGAAAGGTGGTGGCCTACGCTTCAAGACAACTCAGGCCCCATGAGGTCAACTACCCTACGCATGACCTGGAATTGGCAGCTGTGGTTCATGCCCTGAAAATTTGGCGTCACTACCTGATTGGAAACAGATGTGAGATTTACACCGATCACAAAAGCCTCAAGTACATCTTTACCCAGAGTGAATTGAACATGAGACAAAGAAGATGGTTGGAATTAATCAAGGATTATAATCTCGGTATACACTACCACCCTGGAAAAGCAAATGTGGTCGCCGACGCGTTAAGTCGCAAGACCTACTGTGCTACCGCCCTAGTTTGGCCAACACAGGATGACCTGTGTCGAGAAATCGAGAGGTTGAAAGTGACCGTGGTTCCCACCGGAAACCTAGCCAGTCTTACAGTGCAACCGACCCTAGAAGTTCAAATTCGAGAAGCGCAACGAGAAGACGAGGGTATGAAAGAAATGAAGGATAAGATCCGTAAGAAAAGACTCAAAGGCTTCACCATCGACGACCAGGATACTGTTTGGTTCGGATCCCGCATCTGCGTGCCAGCCAAAAAGGAATTAAAGGACCTCATTCTGAGAGAGGCTCATGAGTCAGCGTACTCCATCCATCCAGGGAGTACCAAGATGTACCAAGACATCAAGGAATACTTTTGGTGGGCTGGAATGAAGCGAGATGTTGCAGAGTATGTAGCCTTATGTGACATCTGCCAAAGAGTAAAGGCCGAACATCAGAAACCCGCCGGTTTGTTACAACCCCTCCGAATTCCCGAGTGGAAATGGGAAGAGATCGGTATGGATTTCATTACCGGTTTACCAAGGACCCCTAGCGGGTATGACTCCATCTGGGTGATCGTGGACCGCCTAACCAAGGCAGCTCACTTTGTACCAGTGAAAACCACCTACGATGGGAAAAAGCTGGCAGACCTGTACATGACCCACGTGGTTTGCCGATACGGTTGCCCAAAGAAGATTGTGTCGGATCGAGGCACTCAGTTTACCTCAAGATTCTGGCAACAGTTACACGAGGCAATGGGTACCAACTTAAATTTCAGTACTGCCTACCACCCGCAGACAGATGGGCAGACAGAACGAGTTAACCAGATCCTGGAGGACATGCTTCGAGCGTGTGCCTTGGACTTCGAAGGCACATGGGATCGTTGTCTCCCCTACGCTGAGTTCTCCTACAACAACAGTTACCAATCCAGTATCCAGATGTCCCCAAATGAAGCCCTGTTTGGACGAAAGTGTCGCACCCCGTTGTGTTGGAACGAGGTAGGCGAAGCGCAAGTGTTTGGACCTGACGTTCTAAAGGAAGCTGAACAGCAAGTCAAGTTGATTCGAGACCGCCTGAAAACAGCTCAGACCCGACAGAAAAGCTATGCAGATAATCGGAGACGTGATCTCGAGTTTGCAGTGGGAGATCACGTGTACCTGCGAGTGTCCCCACTCCGTGGTCTAAAGAGGTTTGGAATGTCCGGCAAGTTAGCTCCTCGCTATATCGGTCCCTACCTCATCATCGCCAGACGCGGCGAAGTTGCCTACCAGCTTGAGCTGCCAGAAGGACTGACAGATGTGCACAATGTGTTCCATGTGTCCCAGTTAAAGAAATGTCTTCGTGTTCCAGAGGAACAAGTTCCCTTGGGAAGTATAGAACTGGAGAAGAACCTAACCTATAAAGAGAGACCAATCAGAGTTCTTGAAGAGGCTGAACGTCAGACTCGAAGAAAGACCGTTAAGTTCTACAAGGTGCAGTGGAGCAACCACTCAGAGGATGAAGCAACTTGGGAACGCGAAGATCTTCTCCGTGCCCAGTTCCCGGAGCTGCTCCCTTAGGTGCTGAATCTCGGGGACGAGATTCTTGTTAGGGGGGTTGATTTGTAACGCCCGTTTTGTCGCGGCGTTAGCGGGAAAACTAATCTGCTAAAAACCCTATTTGCGAAAGTTTGCTCTTCGGTTGAGTCTTGTCGTGTGCCAAGGTCTCGTGTCTCCCCACTCACTTCAATCCCGGAGAAAACCGCGAAATCGGATCTCAAATCCGAGCCCTCAAACTCCCCCTTTCTTTCTCTCTGGAAAAGTCTAAGTTTCCTCCCTTGACCTGGGCCGAATTTCCCCTTCGGCTTTCTGCCCCTCTCCTTTCCCCTCGGGCCGCCACCGGCCCAGCCCCTCTCGGCCTGTTTTTCCCCCCTCTCTCCTCTTCCTTCCCTGGGCCGCCTCGGCCCAGTCCCTCCCGCTCGGCCTCCTCTCCTTGCTGGGCCGCGCGCCGCCCGGCCCGGTCCACGCGGCCTGCCGTGACGAGCCGAGAGGGAGAGAGAGCGCTCCGCTCTCTTCTCTCTCTCTCCCGCTCCCGTTGTCTCTCTCCCCGTTCTCTCCCCTTCTCGCTGGCGCCGTTCCGTCCGACCGCCTCGGGTTCTGTCCGCAGTTCCAACCTTGGTTGTAATCCTACTCTTAAATAAAGAGACCGCTGTTGTTGTGATATTCAGTCTTCCTGTTGTACCAGCGCTATTTCCTGGGACTGGTACAAGCATACAGGTCAATCTGGACCGCCTTATCCTGGCCTCCGTTCGGGGCTAGTTTGGGGCGTGACACCGCGCTACCGCCGACCGGCGGTAACCGGGCGCAAAACGGTAAGGACAACCCTGCTCCCTCCCGAGCACCGCCGCCACACGGTGCTCCGCCCCACGTTGTAGCCGCATCTGCAGCGGGGGATCCGGCATAGGGCGTCCTGCCGCCCTACTACACCAGCCGCCGTGACTCACCGCCACTCGCACCAGCAAACATTGGTTGCCGCAGAGATCGGCACCGGCCACGACCACGGGCATGCCCCCCATTGCTGATGCCAGCCTCGGTGAGGGGATGGCTTGCTACTGTCGCGCCGCGGCCAGGTGCTGCGTGCGCGAGCCGATGGTCCGAGAGGCGGCGGCTGCCGCGCGAGCTCACCGCTAGGCTGGGCTGGCTGGTTTTGTCGGCTCCGTTCGGCTCTAGCTCGGCTTGCTTGCGCTGGCTACCGGCTCTGGTTATGGACTTAATGGTTGGGTGTCATTACCAAGGGAAAATGAAATTGGGCCGGTTGTCTCGTGGTCCTTTCAAGGCCCAAGTCAGTCTCGAATTCTCAATCGTGCCAAACTCAAAAAAATACACCGAAGTCCCTCGTCTTGACACCGAAATACAAAATCGTCATTGAACCATAAAACCGGATACAATGTATCATCCAATTTACAAAACTAGTGCAAACGAGATTTCTCAATGGTATTGTCCCCGGTTTTGACTGACGTGACGCATACGTGGCTCCTTTGACTAGGTCTTTGTCTCATGTGGCATCGACGTGGTGTTTACGTGGCAATTCGATCTGGAAAAAATAAAAAACCGTGGGACCCATGTGTCAATTACACTAGAAAATAATGGGCCCCATGTGAGACCCACATGTCATCCTCATTCTTATTTTCTCCTCTCTCTCCTTTCTCTCTTCTCCTTTCTCCTCGCCACACAACGCCAGGCGGAGTGGGCAAGTTCGCCGGCCTTCTTGCCCCCCTCACTGGCCCTACCTCCTCCCTCTCCGTCGCTCACCGCCGGCCTCTCCGCCCACCTCGACAGCCTAGCCTCCTCCCTCTCCATCACTCGCCGCCGGCCTCCTCGCCCCACCTCCACGGCCTCTCCTTCTTCCTCCTTTCCCTCCATCCTCCCCAATAGCATCGCCGGCGGCCTCCTCGGTCGCAACAACACTCAGCTATCTCCTTTCTCTCGTCCTCCTAGCCCCCATCATCGGGAGGCACAGAGCCTACAGGGACGGTGACTTCCCCCATCGTCTTCACCGAGACCAAGTGCACGCCGGCGTCGACGTGGTTCTGAGCAGACGATAGCATGTTCTGTGCCAATTTCCTGGTGCTCCTTAGCAGGTACCCGTCCGCCGCCACGTCGACCCTCCGCTCCTCCTGGTCCTGCGGCGCCAGCCGTGACCGCGTGTTTGCCTGCGGCATCTGCTTCGATGACCCGCCCGCACTATCCCCATAGTACTACCTCCGCTGCTTGTCCATCGCTGTCAAGAAGCTCGCCGATGGCTGCCCCACCAACTGTCGCGCCGCCATCTGGACCGATGGCTTCTTCCTATCATTCACCAACACTAGCGCCTCGTCGCTCGATGAGACGACCTACCGCTACAAGATCGTGGTTGGGGCCTTCACCGCCACGCTCGACGCCTTGGCCAAGTGCCTGATGATGAAATGTGGGCCTCAAAATTTGCTACAAAACACCCAAAATTTGTGTAGCTTGCTGATAGACATCGCAAAAACGTGTCACAGCTAAAAGACACCCTAAAAACTAATAATTTGCTAGACGACACTTTCGGCTCAACTGGAGCGATAAATTTTTAAGAAAGGCGAGAATGGAAATGCCCTTAGGACCACATGTTTCAAATATAGTGTTAGAGTGAAAATTGAGAAATATGCAATTCTAAATTTGCCATCATCCCAAGTACATCCCTAGCATACATCGTATTCCATCTTCACTTTAGTCTCAGCTCAAAAACTTTTGACCCTAGGGGCATTCTCATCTTTTTGAAAAATTTCTCTCTCCAATTGAACCGAAAGTGTCCTCTAGCAAATTATCAGGTTGTTAGGGTGTCTTTCAGCCTTGACGCGTTTTTTCATGTCTATCAGCAAATTACATAAAATTTGAATGTCTTGTAGCAAATTTTGTTTGTCTGTATTTTCTGATTTATTTTTCTTGAGTGGAGTGTGCGATAAAGTTGATCAGGTGGCGGGTGGTGACCAGTGACCACGAGTTCTATTGGCTCACAGATAACCTTTAGGGTAGAAGTTTCCTTAGGCTGTGTTCTTTTCTTATATTTTTCAACTCACCTCCCTCATTTTTTACGTGCACATTTCTCAAACTGCTAAATGGTGCGTTTTTTGCATAAAAATTTCTATACAAAAGTTGTTTTAAAAAAACCATATTAATTTATTTTTCCAAAAAACAATACTTAATTGATCATACACTAATAAATTATTTCATTTTATGTGTTGAAAGGATTAGTTCCTATTCCTCACTACCGAATTCAACCTTAGTCCCTTCAGGCCTTATTTGGAAGACATTATGTTGCGGTTAGGGTGTAGGTAGGCCACCCACTAACACACGTATAAGGTCATTTAAGCGGGTTAATTAACCTTTGAACAGATGATTTTGTAAGTAGGCCGGCACAACAGCACATTTACACCTCTGTGGCTTTATACGTCGAAAACATATGATTGAAGCAACGAAAAGAAACTCAAGATATGACATATCGTCTTTATTTTAGTGCAAAAATAGGTCATACAATATGAGAAAGCTGCAAAAGGGCTCCATCAATCTTGAGACACACCGGACAAGTCATTTTTGCCTCTCCCCTTGTCCCTTGATGATGATGATGCATGGTTTATCCGGTGCCGGGACAGCGTCCTCATGTCTAGTCTACCCCATAGGCGTTTACAAATCTGGAAATTGGTGGAGGTGTGTTTCCAGAGCATGTTGATGTTTAGAGCTTGGAGCAAGAGCAACCTTTCAAGCAACTGGGAACCGGACAAGAACCGACCAGACATGAGTGGAAATAATTAAACAATTAAACACAAACATTGTAGCATAATTAAGAGGATTTAGATCATCTGAAAGTCACTTACAGTACTTTAAGTCACTGATACGTGAATCTTCTTTGCTATAGACCCATAAATAAGTGACTTCAAAATTATCTAACTTAAATCAGAGAATCTTAATTCCATGCAAGAGCGTGCATTACCTTGAGACCCGTGAGGACCAATAGGTTCGTGATCAGGATCAGTAACTGTGCCATTTCGAGATGTATTTGTAACTGGTAGTCAAAGTGAAACCATGTATTTATTAGTACTCACTTGATCCCAAAATATAATTATTTTTAAAATTTTCATGGAGGTAAAAAAAGGTAAAGTTAAACGAGAGTTAATTGTAATTGGTTAGATAGATAAAAGAAATTAAATAAAATACGGTTATGATTAACTGAAATGAGTATAAGTAAACGAAAAAGTTGTTATATTGTATAACAAATTTAAAATACTAGAAACTGTTACATTACCCATCTGGTGGTACGGGACGGATCACGGCGCGGATGGTCAGCTCTATGCTTAACCCGGTGCTAGAACAGGGGTTGGTTGTTGCAGACAAACTGCAACGCCAGAGAACCAGTTATCATTAGGAGGCGACTATAACGAGAGTGTGTACTGGATTGTCATAACCAGCGATCTCACTCTCCAAAGTCCAAAAAAATATGCGCACCTCTCACTCTTCCAATTTCACGGTATAAAGACACCCCACCTACTTCCTAACATCTAAATTTGAAATAAAACTTTTTTAAAATTACTTATTCGATCTATAATCCGATTACACCATCATGTTCATTACAATTAAATCTTTACAACAAGATTTTACATGATTATATTCTGATAAAAAATATATATGTTGTAAATTACTTTTATTATATATGTAAGCTACTTTTATCATATATATACATTACTTTTAGATTTGATTAAATTACTTCTTATGTATTCATAATGTCGTGGGTTGTTTACTTTTATTATCGTTTTTAGTCAATTTTATAACTTTTGCTGAATAAATTTAATTTTTAGAAAGACTCATGTTTTTACCTTTACAACGGATTTACTTCTTATGTCGTGACAACTTACTTTCATTTTGTGCCAAATTACTTTTATGATTTATATAAATTACTTTTAGGTTTTATTGAATTTTCTTTTATAAATGTCTAAAAAGTAATTTAGTCAAATCTAAACATAATTTACATATATGATAAAAGTAATTTAAAACACATAAAATTTTTTATCAGAATATAATCATGTGAGATCTTGTTATAAAGATTTTTTATTACAATGAATACAACAGTGTAACCGAATCGTAAATCAGATAATTATTTTAAGAGAAAATTCTATAAGAAGAAAAAAAAAGACATGGATGATGACCTGATAGCAAACTATAGACGTGTAGTAGTAGTTTTCTCATTTATGATCGGCATCGCTCGTTAATCCAGTGTCATATGATAGGAAAAAACGAGAGTGCTCTTAATTGATTTAGATTTTGTGTCATTATTATACAGAGTAGCATACCTCGATCAGAAAACACACGGTGCGACACAAGTACGGTACACACCTGGAGCGGCTGGAGTCTCGACGGCGGCCGGAGCAGCAGCAGCAGCAGAAGAAGGGTCACCACCACAACTGGTGCTGCCGGAGGCGGGCCACCGGCAGGAACGGCGGTTGGACTGTCTGTCATGGCGCTGGTTGTAACGGGAGCCATCTTAATTACCCTTTTTCTTTGGCTGGCTGTACTCTACTTTAGAGTTATTTTCTGATGTTCTAACTCCTCTATCTCGTTTTTCACATACACGCTTTTTATACTGTTAAACGATATATTTTTTAAAACAATTTTTACATATTAATTTATTTTTTAAAAAATAGTTAATATTTAATTAATTATATGCTAATAAGTCATTACGTGCAGTGAAAATTGGTTCCCAACTGCGACGGCCGCACACAAGCACACATGAGATGATCAGATGACTTCGTTCTATGCCTATTTATATATGCGTTTCATATGTATGTCTATCCGATTCCCATGACACCTCAGAACAGAACAGATATATAGGGTGAAGGACAACTGATGGCTAACAGCAAGTACGAGCCAAATTTGGTAAGATGAATAGCATGGTGATGAACTTGGAGAAACATTTGCTCATGGAGCAATACGATACTGATATCCACTTACGCATCCAAACATATATAATCAGGAATACAAAAGAATGTCATACCATCCAATACCATATTCGTGGTATAGTATATGATTGATTGGAACCTCATGTGCGCCCCTCCTCTCGTGCGAGAGGTATGCGACTCCTCTCACACGTGTGTGTCTTCTCTTGGGTCATCCTTGTGTTGCACCACCTCAACTGGTTAGGCTGTGTTCGGTACACTTCATTCTTAACTATCTCTTTTTTTTTCCGCGCGCACGCTTTTCAAACTGCTAAACAGAGTGTTTTTTATAAAAAGTTTCTATACGAAAGTTGCTTTAAAAAATCATATTAATCCATTTTTCAAAAAAAATAACAAATACTTAATTAATCATAAGAAAATACGTCGTTCCGTTTTGCGTGCGTGGGAGGTGAGTTCCCAACCTCACCTCCCAAACACAGCCTTAGTAGGCTTGGGCCGCACCTAGATGCATGTATGCACGATTGTTCTGCACGCTGTGGGTCCCACGCGATGTCATCTTGCCGAATCGACAATCTCCACGTGTCCTTCCCGCGCGAACTCCCGCTCCCCCGCGCGCTCCTCTGTGTGCATGCCTGCTCCCACGCCGCGCCCGTGCCTTGGACTGTGCTGGGCCGCGCCCAAACCTCCACCGCCTTGGACCGGACCGAGCCGGTGGAAGGAGAGGACGCCGACTAGGTCAAGTCTAGTCTGCCTCCCTTCCTCTTCTCCTTTTCTTGTTTGATTTTCTTCGCAAATTCCGGTACTTGCACTTGACCATGCGAAGCCCATTGCGAAGTCCTCCCATCATGTTGTTCGTTCACCGTGCGTCACCTTATACTCCACCTTGTCACCCGGCTTCGTCGGTCGTTTTAGACCTCAACTCCTCCCCTGAGTTTAGTCTCGATCCGCTATTGACCAAGGTTGATCGCCAAGGCATCGACCTTGGTCCTACCTTGTCACATGGTTTCTTGACCACGTCGGACCTCTGCTCCCCTTGAGCATAGTCCTGGTCCACGTCATTGACTAAGGTTGACTTTGATCACCTGCACACATGTAAGCAAATGTCACGCCCCAAACTGGCCCCGGGCGGGAGGCCAGGATAGAGCGGTCCAGATTGACCTGTGTGCCTGTACCAGTCCCAGGAAATAGCGCTGGTACAACAGGAAGACAGAATACCACAACAGCAGCGGTCTCTTTATTTAAGAGTAGGATTACAACCAAGGTTGGAACTGCGGACAGAACCCGAGTTCGCAACAGCATTACAAAAAGGCGGAAGCGGAAAGCGGCGACTGGCCCTAAGCCACAAGCAAAGCCTTGGGGAAAGGCCGAAACCCTTCTTCTACTCGAAGTCTGCTTGCTCCTGGAAGTACTCTTCATCAGCAGGGTCCACATCTTCATCTTCGAGAACTGGGGGGGGTTTAAATTATATAGAGCAAGGGTGAGTACAAAAGTACTCCGCAAGTCAGGGGAATTAAGTGTTTAATGCAAGCTTCAAAGGAGAGCCAGTTATTTTTCACAGTTGGTTTTTAGTTCAAGACTTTCGGAAACATCTAAGTGAGTGCTTCTCGACGGCACGGACGAGAAGTGCGTCTCATCCGGCCGGAGCAGTGAAATTGTATCAATTGACTCTTGTCGGCACGAGAGGCTCCCTGCCAATCGTTCACCGACCCGGCTGCACCAACAGCCACCAGACACCACACCGGTACGAGAGGCTCCCTGCCAATCGTCACCAACTCCAGCTGCTTCAACAGCCACAAGTCAACACGTCGGTACGAGAGGCTCCCTGCCAATCGTCACCGACCCGGCTGCTTCAACAGCCTTAAACCAAGCACAGAACGGAAAACCTCACACCAACAGCAGTTCACAAGGTGTTCAATAAAACTACGCTAAGGAATCACCTCACATCCGCCCATGACCGTGGGCACGGCTGTTCGAACAGTTGTTAACCTCTGCAGAGGGGGTACACTTTACCCACACGACGTTACTAACCCCGAATCACCCAGCCCGCGACCCTCGGTCACGTCTGGCGACCTTAAGGCTTTCACGACAAGGCATTTCGAAAGCCGACTCAGGGTCATCCTTATGCCAACGGGAGGGGTCCCACGGACCAACACCAGGTTAGGTCCCAGACCATACTGTGCCAGGAAGCCCAGGGGTCCTCCCCGACACCACCCCGGCGAATCCACTTGTCCCTTGGCATCAAGATTTCCCTGGCCTAGCTAATTACTCAGCCAGGGGCGTCCCATATCACCCATGTGGTCGTACTTGACATATGCTTGGATGTAATTCCCAAGGAATCGGTCCTTAGAGCGAGAACGGGCAGACCGTACCTCCAGTACGTCTCCCGTACCGCGAGTTTTAGAAACTCACTTTAGTTTTCAAGGCACCGACCCAAGTGTCGGGTTTTCCAAGCATTTTGTAAACTCAAGTTTTACCCAGGTGATCAATTTTAAAGTTTGAGGGGAGTCCCGATATTCGTACGCGAGGTACGGATACCGAGGCATCACCTGAGGGGTGACAAGGGTGTTAGGGTATTCAAATATCAAGGAGGGTGAATGCAGCAATTGGGTAGGGCCTGCCGGTTATATTGCAAACCGAGGCCAAGTGTCAAGTGTGTGACCTAAGTAATGCATAGTTTGCGGAATCAAAATACTTAATTTAAATTATGGGTTCAATTGATCAAAGGTGACTTGCCTTGCTCGAGATCTTGAGCTTCTTCCTCGAAATCCGCGCACTGCGGGTCTTCGGGCTCCGAGACTACACGCGAAACGAGACGACTCAACAAAGCGATAAAAAGAAGCCCTATTAAAGACCACTAAGCGTGCCATTAGGTAGATCTCGATTTTTGAGGAATTTTGGAAGTGGAACGGAGTCAATCGGACGAACGGTTGAAAAGATATGAATTTCCGAAGATTAAAGGATTTTCTGGAATAAAGAAAAGGAATTAATAATTAATTAATAATTCCCTGAAAAAGAAAAGAAGGAGGGATGCCAATTAGACTTTAATTTGGGCGGCTAAGAGCAGCCCAAAAGAATAGAACGGGCGCGGCCGAATAATTGGGCCGGCGGCCCGAAGGGAATCGGCCTATGCCGAGCAAGGGAGGGCTGTTGGGCCAAGGGAACCGATGGGCCGGCCGATGGCCCAAAGAATTGGCCCACGGCCGATCCGGTGCGCGGGGTTGGCCGATGGGCCGGGAGGCTGAGCAGGCCAACGCTTGAGGGCGCGCCCACGAGCGAAAGGCCGAGTGGCCGAGGGGGTCCAAAGGCCGACGGCCCGAGGCCGACAAGTGGCCGAGGGGAAAGAGGGGCCGACGGGCCGACTGGGCCAAAAGGGGAAGGAGGCCGATGGGCCGGTGCAGGCCGCGGCCTGCGCGGGTGGCCGATCCGGTGGACCGCGACCACCACGCGGTTGCTAGGGCGGGGCCCGCCTGGCAGCGGCGCGGTCTACGCAGACCGGGTGCACGGCCGGGAAGGAAGGGGGGTGCGCCGGCTGGCGCTTGCGTGGCGCCTGCGTGGCAGCCACGTAGGCCGGCCGGGCAAGAAGAGGGGAGAGGGCGCCGGGCGACGGCGGCGATGGCGGAGCGGCGTTCCGAGCGGCGCGGTGCGAGGCCGGCGACGGGGATTGGCGCCGGAGCAAGAGGTGAGCAAGGGGAATCGAACCGTCGGCTCGGTTTGGGCCGTGGGGGAGCGACGGCGGCTGGCGACGGCGCGGTGCGACGGCGGCCACGGCAGCTCGGGGAGAGGGCGGAGAAGAGGGCGAGGGCGGCGGCGGCGCCCGGGAGGGGGGCCCTACGGCCTACCTAGTGGCCTAGAACGCGAGGGGAAAGGGGAGAGGTGGAGAGGAGAGGGGGTTACCGCGGCGGGGCGGCAAGCCGGAGCCGACGGGTGCGGGCGCGGGCGCGGGCGCGACGGCACGAACCCAAGCCGGGGAAGAAGGGGGCGGAGACGGCGCCCGAACCTCCTTCGGGAGCTCTCGGCGGCGGCGACGAGCGTGGCGGCGGCAGCGGGAAGGGGGCGAGCTCGGGAGGCGGCAATGGCGGCCGGGCGGAGGAGAAGAAGACGCGGCCGAGCGGGGGGGGGATTAGTAGGGGGCTAGGTCGGTTTGGGGGCGGGGATAGTCGGTTTGGCGCGGCGAGGGACCGGCGCAAGCGGCCAAGCGGCCGGGTGACGTCGGCGGCGGTCGGTCGCCGGGGAAAAAGGAAAAGGGGGGGGAGAAAGGGGCCTTGCCCCCTTGCCGATTCGGGCAAGGGCGCGCGCGCGCGGGGGAGGAGAGAGGGAGGCGCGCGCTCCGCGCTTTGTCGGCACGCGCGCGCAGCGCAGCGGCGGGGCCGAGGCGGGGCCAGCGGCGGAGGCGGGACGGAACGGCGCCGGCGGGGGCTGTGGGGAGAAGAAACGGGAAAGAGAGAGAGAGGGGGAGAGCCGGCGGACCGGCTCGGGCGCGTGCGGGCCGAGCGGCCTGGCGCGGCCCAGCGGGAGGGAGGCGGCCGGGCAGGCGCTGGGCCGAGGCGGCCCAAGAGGGAGAGAGAGCTGGGCCGGGGGGGCGGCCCAGGGAAGGAAGAGAGGGAGTAGGCCGAGAGAGAGAAGTCGGCCCGAGGGCAGAAGGAGGAAAAACAGACTTTTTCTGAGGATTTGGTTTTGGGAGGATTAGGGCTCGGATTCGAAATCCGTTTTCGCGGTTTTCTCCGGGATTGAAGTGAGAGGGGAGACACGAGACCTTGGCACACAACAAGACTCAACCGAAGAGCAAATTTTCGCAATTAGGGTTTTTAGCAGATTAGTTTTCCCGCTAACGCCGCGACAAAACGGGCGTTACAGCAAATGACCGTTGTCTGGACACAGATATTGCAACCTAACCCGCATTAATTCACGCACACATTTTCTGTATATCCGGCACTCACCAATTTTTCATCACAAATACAATAAAACCATGGTTTCACATTTTTCAGTGGCTAACATGTGACCAAAGCAACAACAACTAATTTTAAGATAAAACTTACATTGCTATAGCTATTCTTAATGATACAAAACCTAAGACCAGATGAC
Organism: Oryza officinalis; assembly: GCA_008326285.1. NCBI lineage: Eukaryota > Viridiplantae > Streptophyta > Magnoliopsida > Poales > Poaceae > Oryza > Oryza officinalis. The sequence continues at coordinate 37,199,870 of BDMV01000006.1, read as the reverse complement.
ATGTCAGAACAAAAAAGTTTTAAAAATGGTCACGGCTTACAAGCCGAAAGCTAAAACAAATATGAAAACACTGCAAGAGGGCTCGGTCGATCTTGCATGTACTATACGTGGATATATAGACACCAGACAAATCTTCTCTTGCCTCCTTCCCGGTGATGCATGGCTTCTCCGGTGTCGAGACACAGTTTACCATCAGGAAACTGGTTCATGTTCAGAGCTTGGAGCGACCTTGCAGATCAACTGGGACCAAAATTAAGAACCGGTCATACACGACTGTAAATAAAACAATTAAACAAATACATCGTACATACACACATTGTGACATATTGCAAGCGAAAGTGATCGAGTTACCCTGAGAAGAACGAGGAGGGCGGTGTTCAGGATCAGGCGACGAGTCCACAGGTGAATGCTGCTGATCTTGACCAGGATTATGGCTTGGAGGCCCTGGACCAACTGGCAAACCAAAGAAGATCAGAACCAATCACACATGAATGGAAATAATTAAACAATTAAACACATCATGTACACACACGAATTGTGGCGCACGTACACAATCGCGCGTTAATTAATTACCCAGAGCCCGATGAGGAGGGTGTTTAGGATCCGGAAATGAGTCCACAGGTGATACATGAGGTATAGGGCTTGGACCAAACTGCGGAGCAACTGACAGCCAAAGAAAAAAAAAGTACCGATAAAAAAGAATCGATGGTTTAGATTAATTTCTATTATAAATAGAGAGCACCGTAAAAAATCTCCTAACATAGACAACCATATATATGTTACCTCGAGGACGAGAAGGAAGGCTTTTAGGATCAGGAGTTGGGTCACGAAGGTCATGTTGGCTTGGCGGCCGTCAAAGCGAAACCAATCATGCATTACATTATTAAGTATTTTCTTCGTACTAAAATATAAAAATCTAGTATCAGATTCAATACATCTTATGCCTGTACACTGTGGCATAGGCAAAGCCGTTACCTGCAGGAGGAGGCTTTGACTCGCTGCTGGGTGGTAGGGGACGGAACACGGCGCGGATCGTCAGTTCTATGCTTAACCCGGGAGCGGCTGGAGGCTCGATGGCCGGAGCAGCAGCCGGAGGGGTGACGACCGGAGGATCGCCGCCAGGAGCGGCCGGCGCGGCGGCGTGGCTAACGGGTGCCATTTCACGTACTCTGTTTTTTCTTTGGCTGGCTGTACTGTACACTGGAGCGCACACACGAGATGACTGATCAGTTGCTTATAAGGCTATTTGTACATGCGTTAATAAGTCTCATATCTCCATCAGATCAATTTCCCATGACACCGTCACACCACGGAACCTAGACGAGTGGGGCGTGCGTTTACACCAGGAATATGATGTGGCATAGACTTCAAGCTCAGAGTCAGAAACTCCCTGGAGAAAACAAATGTGGCATAGACTTTCAAAGTTCAGAGTCAGAAACTCGGTGGTGAAAAGATATGGTTTGTCTGGGAGGCACTACCCTGCGGTCAACTATCAAGTGGTTTGCTCGTGCGTCAGCCTAAAACTCAACAATTCAGATTTCATGGCGTCACTCAATCTCACAAATTAGCTACGTACCTTCACTGGTTACGCGATGGATCACGAGCATGCGTTCACATCTATATTTTCAGATTATTCTTTATTTTAGAGAAAGAAATGCTTTTAAACATATAATACACATAACTCCTTACCCACGATGCCCTATCAATACCGGATTAGCAAAAACCGGCACTAATAGAGGTTTTTTCACCTCACGGACCTGTGCACGCACTGGCAAGAGAAAAACCAGCATTGATAATCTCACATCATTATTCATTGCTAGTTTGTTAGTCGAACCATCACTAAATACTTTTATCATAGTTTTTTAAAACTAAACAGACATAGTAAAATAACTATTAATGTTGGTTTTTAGGAAGAATTGATAAAAAAAAAAACCGAGCCGAGCCACACCGGGGCTAAGTCGAGCCAAGTGAGGGAAAAAAATCTTCTAAGTGTCAACACATCGCTCTCTCCTTCTCTCCCTCTCCTCACCGGTAAGTAGCAGTCCCCTCGCCCTCTCCTCCGCGAGCGGCGGCCCCCTCCCTCTCTCTCTATACTACGCTAGTGTCCTCCCCCTTTCCTTGGATTTGCCACCGCAGCAGCAAATCGATGCATCTCCCAGGCCTCCTCCCTCCATCGCGGCAAGCGGTTCACCGCCTCTCTGTTATAGCGTCTCCAGCTGGCCCTAGTTGTCGAGCTTAGGTCACCAAATTCGGCTGCCACGAGCTCGAGGTGGCTAGGTTCAGCCACACGAGCTAGGGGGTGGCCAAATCTGACTAGCACGAGCTCGGATGCAATGACGATTGGCGGGAGCAGCAGTGACGACCATGGCAAATCCACGACAACAACGGGCTTTTGGATCCTCTCCCTGGCAGGCGGCAGCTTCCTGTCCCCTCTGCCCAGAGGCCACCAGATCCACGAGCTCAACGGCGAAGGCCCTCTTTCTGTGTTTTGGTGATTGATTCAAGGTGCATTTTCTTGTGTGTTTAATCTGTGATTTGGTGAATGATTTATCCATGAATTTATTATTTGGTTATTGATTAATCTGTGATTTGGTGATTGGTTCATCCATGAATATAGCCATTAATTGTGTGTTTTGCTTTGTGATTGATTCGTGCAGCTAGATTTATTCTTTTATTCAATGCTTTGCGAACTTGGCTTGAAATGAGCCAGGTCTTTTTTTTTGGTTCGTGGACATGAATTAGAGCCGGTTCAGGATTTTCTTTTTGGCTCTTGAACACGAATTATTACCGATTCTAGGAACCAGCACTATTGGGGGGATGGCCCTGGGCATCCTTCGGGTGGCCTTCGGAGCCCTCTACATATTGAGCGACCTCACTCCGCCGAGGGAGCCCCAACCTATGGGTCGTGACATTGGGCCAACTCCAGCCCGAAAGGTCGAACCAAGGCCTCCTCGAGATGATAAGCTAGGCCCCCTCCGAAAACCCGAAGGCTTAAGACAACTATCAATGCTTGACAAGACAAGGAGCATTCAATACTTTCACCTACTAGCCACCCAACTCTGGGACTTTTCGAGCGGTTGGGCTGCAATCAAGACCCTGGAAATCTTGCTCCCATCCTTGCCAGATCTGCTAGGATCCGCAGAGCTCTATCGAACCACCGCCATAATGGGCCACCAAGGGTGACCCCTTGGGAATTACCCTCCTGCCCCAAGGAGGGGGCCACTTGTCACTCGCCCGCTAGCCAAGGCTACCGGGAGCCATGCTAAGAACCGGCTTGTAATTTCCCATATAATAAACCCTATTATATAATCAAGTAACCCTGCCTTTGAGCGGTAGGTTGTTCAATTTCATATAAGTCCATTTCTCTCATCTCGTACACACATAATTGTTGGATTTCGTTCCAACAGGCATTAACCCCCCCCCCCCCTCAACAGTGCCAATATTATAGTTCTGATTAGGGGAATGATACTTACAATGGTTTTTATGGTTTCCTAAACACTTCAAACTTGGAACCGCCAGATCTAGACTCCACGCCTCATCCTCCTTTGTCACCATGGGAAGGAGAATGCATGGAAGGACGAGAGGAAGAGAGTCCAGTTGGGCAGCGGCTTCCATGCAAAAGAGAGAATAGAGGGAGGGGGGCCACGATAGAAAAGAGGGAGTAACACGGGAGATGGGGAGAGAGGAGTGGAGAAGACCATATGGACGACTTGGCTCGTGCAATTGATCCTACCATATGGTCAGGTAGAGGTAGTATCACTGTCAATTTTTAAATTGAACCAGAAACAATATTATTTTTAATGGTGATTATAAATAAACTGGCAGTGACGAAGGGATTTGTACTGATGGTTCTTTACTAGCGAATGCAATTTTCATTTGCAAACCGAATTGTATTAGTTGCACACACTTTCACTTGCAGACAAATTAATCACATTGGACAGCGATCGATGACTGCCTCTAGAGTCTAGACCCAGATCACACAATCTTTGAAGTTGCGTTTTATTTATGGGTTTAGATACCAGTCGTGCCAGTGCCAACTGAGAGCCTTCAGCACCAGCTAATCACAATCCACAGATTCAATTGCTCAGAAAGGATGAAGGCGCGCGTCCATATTTGGTTTACTAGCAGGAGGTCAAGTTGTTTGCTCTTGGCTTGGTCAAAATAACTCAATGGATAGACTTCTCAGTCTGTACTGAAGCGTGAAGCTTATAAAAAAAAGATAGGTTCAGAATAACGAAATCAGTACATAGTTCATTGTGATAATGATCAGAAAATCCCTCTTTTCTGTATGGCCAGCGTGGATGGACGACTCAATTTTGCATTGTTTCTTTTCAATTACACGGAAGACTACACGTGTAATACATATCATTACACATGGACTGATGGACACAACATTTACTTAGCTGCGAGGGCACCTCTTAATACACGCTAAAAAATGAGACTTCCAGCAAATCACTAACATCACTAAATTCATATTGAAAGCATACTTGCACATGTCTAATATTGGTAATAGCAGGATTTAAACCCTAATGATTGGAGTCATACAATCATTACACTCAGATGCTTTTGCATCGATTCCTACATAATGTCCAAAACTTATATTGTTCAACCAAAATCAGTTTAGTTTGCAGTATGTATTTACTTACTATTTATTGATTGCATTAGTAGAAAATTTATTCATTACTTTATCAATACTAGTGTTAGAAGACATACATGAATATACAATTGGAAATAATATATATAATTTGATCCTAGGTAGTAGTTGCTAACAACTTCCTTAAAGAAAAATTAATTTGCGGAGTGTATAGTCTGACTTCTCCATTGCCCATGGTAGCAACTGGCAACTATTCTAGTTGCAAAGAAAACATATTAGTCAGAACACCCCCCTTAGTCCCCAACTACTAAAACAACTCAATTGCAAGGCTTACTTGGCAACTATTGCCACTTCATATTGTACAAGCTTCAACGACTACGACCTCCAAGTAACTTATTTTTGAAACAAAACCTCCAAGTAATTTAAGCAGTACAGAAATAAACAAATAAATGGTAGGTACAATAGTCAATGCGTTGAATGGAAGCCAACAGACCTGAGCTGAACTACAAAAAGGTGTATTTCATGGATCATACAAGTTCCCACCGTGTCATGGATTACTAGAAGCATGGTACCGTATAGCGTATTTATTTATCGCAGTGCTGCTATTGCAAAGCAAATTTTTTTCTCCATAGAAACTTAGGCACAGGGAAGCAATGGCCTGTTTGGGTGTCTTGTCATCAGGCATTGTTTGGCTTTCTCTGTTCACCATCTTTATCAGTATACCATTAGCTATCAGTGATGATCATGAAAATGTTCGACAAACTCTCCTTTGCTTCAAGTCCCAGCTCTCAGGTCCAACAGGAGTACTAGATTCATGGAGCAATGCATCGCTGGAGTTCTGCAGTTGGCATGGTGTTACTTGCAGTACACGATCTCCCCGTCGTGTCGCTTCAATAGACTTGGCATCAGAAGGCATCTCTGGCTTCATATCGCCCTGCATTGCCAACCTCACCTTTCTTACAAGGTTGCAACTATCAAACAATAGCTTCCATGGCAGCATACCGTCTGAGCTCGGCCTACTCAGCCAACTCAACACCCTCAACCTCAGCATGAACGCTCTAGAAGGTAACATTCCTTCTGAACTTTCTTCGTGTTCCCAACTTGAAATCCTAGATTTGTCAAACAATTTCATCCAAGGTGAAATACCAGCTAGCCTAAGTCAATGCAATCATCTTAAAGATATTGACCTCAGCAAGAACAAGCTCAAGGGGAGGATCCCTTCTGCTTTTGGGAACTTGCCAAAGATGCAAATAATAATTCTTGCCAGCAATAGGCTCACCGGCGACATACCAGCATCTTTAGGAAGCGGCCTTTCACTCATATATGTTGATCTTGGGAGCAATGATCTCACAGGGAGCATCCCAGAATCCTTGGTGAATAGTTCATCTCTTCAAGTACTTGTCCTCACAAGCAATACCCTTAGTGGAGAACTCCCTAAGGCTTTGTTCAACTCCTCATCTCTTATTGCTATTTACCTCGACGAGAATAGTTTTGTTGGTTCTATACCACCTGTTACTGCCATTTCTCTCCCTTTAAAATATCTTTACTTAGGCGGTAACAAACTATCAGGCACAATACCTTCCTCCTTAGGAAATCTTTCCTCCTTACTTGATCTAAGTCTTACACGGAACAATTTAGTCGGGAACGTCCCAGATAGTTTAGGTCATATTCCAAAACTAGATTTGCTGAACTTGAATGCAAACAACTTAATTGGGCATGTTCCATCATCCATCTTCAACATGTCATCCCTGACAATTCTAACCATGGCAAACAACTCACTCACTGGGGAATTACCATCAAACTTAGGTTACACACTCCCAAACATTGGAACATTAGTTCTGTCCAATAATAGGTTCAAAGGATTCATCCCACCTACTCTTCTGAATTCTTCCGACCTGAGTTTGCTTTACATGCGCAATAATAGCCTTACTGGGATCATTCCATTCTTTGGATCATTGCAAAATTTGGAGGAACTTATGCTGTCATACAACAAGCTCGAAGCAGCTGACTGGAGCTTTATTTCTTCACTATCAAATTGCTCCAAATTGACTAAACTATTGATAGATGGGAACAATCTCGAAGGTAAACTGCCTCACTCCATTGGCAATCTTTCCAGTAGTCTCAAGTGGTTGTGGATAAGAGACAACAAAATTTCTGGGCATATACCACCAGAGATAGGAAATCTAAAGAACTTAGAAATGTTGTACATGGATTACAATCTTTTGACAGGTGATATACCCCCAGCGATTGGAAATTTGCACACCTTGGTCGTTCTAGCAGTTGCCCAAAACAAATTATCAGGTCAAATCCCTGATACAGTTGGCAACCTTGTTAAGCTAACTGACCTGAAGTTGGACAGGAATAACTTTAGTGGAGGCATACCTGTGACTGTAGAGCATTGTACTCAACTGGAAATACTCAACCTTGCCCATAATTCCCTAGATGGGAGAATACCAAATCAGATCTTCAAAATATCCTCCTTTTCCCAGGAGTTGGACCTGTCACACAACTACTTGTATGGAGGAATACCAGAGGAAGTTGGCAATCTCATTAATCTGAAAAAACTCAGCATCTCAGACAACAGGTTGTCTGGCAACATTCCATCCACTCTCGGCCAGTGTGTTGTTCTGGAGTCTCTTGAGATGCAAGGCAACTTATTTGCAGGAAGAATACCAAATTCTTTTGAGAACTTGGTAGGCATCCAGAAGTTAGATATTTCACGGAACAACATGTCCGGAAAAATACCAGGTTTTTTTGGAAACTTCAGTTTACTACATGATCTGAATTTATCATTTAACAATTTTGATGGAGAAGTTCCAGCAGATGGTATTTTTCATAATGCTAGTGTGGTATCAATGGAAGGGAATAATGGCTTGTGTGCAAGAAAATTAATAGAAGGTATACCTCTTTGCTCAACACAGGTTCACAGGAAAAGAAGACACAAGTCTCTGGTTCTAATCCTAGTGATAGTAATACCAATTATTTCTATTGCTATCATTTGTTTAAGCTTTGCTGTATTTCTTTGGAGGAAGAGAATACAGGTGAAGCCAAATTTGCCACAATGTAATGAGCATAAGTTGAAGAATATAACATACAAAGACATTGCCAAGGCAACGAATATGTTCTCTTCAGATAACTTAATTGGCTCAGGATCATTTGCAATGGTTTATAAGGGTAGTCTAGAGCTTCAGGAAGACGAAGTTGCTATCAAGATTTTTAACCTTGGTACATATGGAGCACATAAGAGCTTCATTGCAGAGTGTGAAACACTAAGAAATGTCCGCCATCGAAATCTTGTGAAAATAGTGACTTTATGTTCTTCAGTGGATGCCACTGGGGCAGACTTCAAAGCCCTGGTGTTCCAATACATGCGAAATGGGAACCTGGACACGTGGCTACATCCAAAGGCTCATGAACTTAGTCAAAGAAAGGCTCTAACTATTAGCCAAAGAGTTAATATAGCCTTGGATGTGGCGTTTGCTTTAGATTATCTTCATAACCAGTGTGCAACTCCACTAATACACTGTGACTTAAAGCCCAGCAATATTCTTTTGGACCTTGACATGGTTGCATATGTCAGTGACTTCGGCCTCGCAAGATTTAAATACAATAGATTGACTGCACATCAAGATACCTCGACAAGTTTGCCTTGCCTAAAAGGATCAATCGGATACATTCCGCCAGGTAGATAAGCTTCTAAACTTTTTGGCTCAATTTGTTCTTTATATACTTTTAAAAAAAACAGAGCCTAGCATATAGTTTTATAACGTCTGTAAATCTAATGCAGAGTATGGCATGAGCAAGGATATCTCAACCAAGGGTGACGTGTACAGTTTTGGAATACTTTTGTTAGAAATTATTACTGGGAGAAGCCCAATTGATGAAATATTTAATGGAAGCACAACCCTGCATGAATTTGTTGATGGAGCATTTCCCAATAATAGCAACAAGGTAATTGATCCAACAATGCTACAAGATGACCTCGAAGCAACTGACGTGATGGAGAATTGGATCATTCCGTTGATCAAAATAGGCCTATCTTGTTCTAAGCCACTGCCAAAAGAACGACCGGAAATGGGACAAGTTTCTACCATGATTCTTGAAATCAAGAACGCAGCCTCACACAGGCATGTTTGATTAAGCTAAGACCTGGCAGTTTCATGTATATAAGAAGAGTGATTTTACTGTTCTTCTCTATAAGGTACCATATTTTTTAGTATAAAATTTGGTACCTCTCGGTACCTTTAGTACTACTAAAAAATTTGGTATCTCTCATCGACTATAAAATTTCTCATAGAAGAATTATAACATCACGTGGATATTTCTTTATGAATGCAGAACGGTTAGTGACATTATTAGAAGATTTTGTGGTAGCGCGGGCATCCCTACTTTTTGAATGTTGAAACCTTTTATGGTTTATGCTGTGTGACTTATTCCTTCTTCGTCTAATCTCTATGAAAAAAAACTAGGCTGCTTTCATGAACCGATGAGAGAATTGGTAGAAAAAAGTTAAGATATTGCAACAAAGGAGAGAAGAGTGGACGTACAGTAGCAGAGAAGAGAAGAGAAGTGAATCACTTGTCTCTTGTGAATCACTTTATTGTACATACTCTTTCTTTTTCTTCTTGATGAAATGAAACGCATGGCTCATGCGTTTTCGAGAAAAAAAAAGTGAAGATTAGGAAGGCACCAGAGACAAAAAGCATCCAGGTGTGCCACAAATAGTTGCCTGTACATCACAGCTCAAGGACATTAAGGGAAAAAATTGGACAGATTAGAGACAACATACGGTATATGCCAAATACACAAACCTGCAAAGCATGAACACATAAAAGCATGAGCTAGACAACCGGCACTGTATAAAAGATTTACAAATCTGTTCAATCTGATCCCAATAGAAGTGTGGATCTTTCTGGTGATGCCTCGCCGCACACTCCGCGCCGTCGACCATGGCCTAGTGGCACCTGTGCAGGAGGAGAATGCAGCAAGCAACAGTTTGGTCAGGTAGTTATATGGATTGAGATGGGGGCTCACCGTTGTCCCTGTTCGCAGTTCACCACCGCCGGTTCACCATAGCGAGAGGGAAGGCACCGTGGCGTCGGCGGAAGTGGAGCGGAAGACGGATGAGCTGCGCTCGGTGGAGGCAGGATTCATCGGCCGCCATGGTCATCTTCTGCCATCCGCTAGTCATCCTTGGTCGGAGGGGCTGAGATGTACGGGGCGGAGCAGCGGCGGTGCGGTGGAGCAGAGAAATAGCAGCGACGAGCGGTGATGGGAGAGAAGGTATATTGTTACAAAGTCCATTATTTTATCATTATTTGATCTCATCAGGACAGCCATCATGAGAATTTTTTATTGCTTTGTAACAACCATGTTTAAAGACATAAATTCACCTTATTGCTAATTGATGTAATACACTAATGCCTAGAATCCTAGGCTTGTAATCTCTTTATATAATGGGACATTTGAGAACAATGAAAAATGGGGGATTCACTATTTCACTGTTCATCTTGTTCATTTCTAACACGTTATCAGCACGCTCTAACCGAGCAAGAACGGCGAAAGCACTCACCGACACGTGAAGGGTAAGATGGCTCGTCCCAATCCTCTAGATGTCAAATCCTCCCTTCCCCGCAACCTCCGTTGTCTCATGCAACAGATCAAGCGGATTCTCCGAGTTACGGTGCACCGTCCTCGACGTGGCAGGGGCCGTGGTGCCGGCATTGCCGCCCGTGGCCCCCGTTCCCCTCCCTCTGGCTTAGCCAGACGTGGAGGACGACGCTGTGACGACGGTGCCGCTGCTCGCGGCAACACCAGAGCCGGCAGCGCCAACTCCAGCACCCTCGCAACTCGCCAAGGGACTCCGGCGGTAACTAACGTGTGCACGGCACCAGAACGCATTCTGGTGGAGTCACCGCATCACTGCGAGTCCCATGGATAGACAGCGAGGGTGCGGATGCAGCAAAAGAAACCCGACGTGGTGACGTCCTTTTGCCCTCACCACAGCTGGACAAAGCATCATCGTCGCGCCATTTCACCATCCCCGTCGCCGAACTACTCACCGGCGACACCGCTGCACACACCGACACCAGCTGATCCACCGGAGTTCCTCCTCAGAGGCACCATCGCCGCACGCCGCGGAGCCCCGCCCTGTTACATGGCAGCGGACGCTTCCAGTAGCTCTGCGATTGCACCTCCATCTCCACCCCCAATCCCTCCATTCCCCGGTCGCCCGACCGCAGCCGCGGCAGTGAACGCACGCCCCGGCCTCCGCCGCATCATCAAGACCGAGCATGTCCCGGACAAGACGAGCGGCAGCGGCAAGGCCAACCGACCCCCACCCTTGGGTGAGGGGGAGGCCTGAGCAAGGAAAGAAAAGAGGTCAGGAGATGGGGGGGAGACGGGGTGCAGGACGGTGGCGGCGGCAGCAGATCGGCAGTGTGGCGACGGCGGCCACGGCGGCTTCGGACAACGCCGGCCGCGCACCAGCCACGCCGGCGCCCAATGGCGGCGGTGGCGACCGCCGGCGCCCGACGGGGCACGACTGCGGGCGGTGGCGGCCTCCCCACGAAGGTTGCGGGCGACGGGGTCCCTTCTCATGGCGGCGGCGCGCCGGCCTCCCCACGGCGGCGGCGGCTGTAGGCGGCCACGACGGTGGCTGCGGGCAGCAACAGCGGCGACGGCGGCTATGGGCGACGTTGGGGACGGTGGCGGCTAAGGGTGGCGTCGGCGGCGGCGGTGCCTGCCGGTGGTGGGGGCGGCGCGCCGGCCTCCCTCCCCCACAGGCGGCGACGGCTTGAAGGTGAGGAGGGATTAGGGTTTGCACCCCCCCCCTCGGTGCCCTTAAGCCGGCTGGGCCAGGCCGGCCCATTAGCTGCCCCCGCTAATGGGCCGCCACCCCGCGCCGGCCACTGTGTCGGGCCGCCTTGCGTGCTCGTGCCAACCCCCACGGCCTCTTGGACCAAAATCGGCTGGTAGGCCGAAACTGAGATTGTTTCAGCCCACCGCCCAATTATCTTTATAATTTTTGCATTTTACATTTTAGTACCTGACCTTTGGTCAATTTACTTTTCGCAAATAACCAGAGAATGTACACTTGCTCTTAGCACCCTGTAATTCTCTGTTATTATAAATATGAATCTATTTTCAGCACTCTATGTATTTTCATGTCTTTATTTTACAATTACTTTGCAACATTTAATTTATCGCTCTATCATTATTATTATTATTTTAATGCAAATATGCCCTAATTTCTCAAAATTTTGGCTATCACAATGTAGGTGAGATGGCAACCAAAGAGTTTGATATTCTTGCTCTTGATGGTTCCAATTTCCCTGCTTGGGCAATGGATGTCAAAGTAAATCTGTCGACAAATGGACTATACAGATGTATAGATGAAACAACTGCGGACAACGTTACCCCCTCTAACATGTCTAAATTCTCCGCCTTAAAAATAATAAGGAATCATATCCATCAGGATTTGAAAATGGAGTACATGTATGAGGAGGACCCACGTGCTTTGTGGACAACTCTCAAAAATCGATATGAACAGCATAAAGCTATCCTCCTCCCAGAGGCAACGCATGAGTGGAACCACCTACGCCTACAGGATTTCAAAACTGTAGATGAGTTCAACCATGCTGTTCATAAGATATGCTCTAAGCTCCGGTTTTGTGAGAAAGAACCTTCTGAAGCGGATAAAATTGAAAAGACTTTGTCTACAATGCTCCCATCAGAACAGATCATTACTCAACAATACCGTGGGAAGAATTTCACAGTCCACTTGTAACCTCCCGCCTCCACGAGGCCAAACTGTAGATGAGTTCAACCATGCTGTTCATAAGATATGCTCTAAGCTCCGGTTTTGTGAGAAAGAACCTTCTGAAGCGGATAAAATTGAAAAGACTTTGTCTACAATGCTCCCATCAGAACGGATCATTACTCAACAATACTTCATAAGATATGCTCTAAGCTCCGGTTTTGTGAGAAAGAACCTTCTGAAGCGGATAAAATTGAAAAGACTTTGTCTACAATGCTCCCATCAGAACGGATCATTACTCAACAATACCGTGAGAAGAATTTCACAGTCCACTTGTAACATCCTGCCTCCACGAGGCCGGGCCCGCTTACATCTAGCAGCTTAAATAGGACATAGACTGCCCTCACAAACCAACTCCAGTCTTTTCTGCACACTTTGTCCTCACTCGTGCGCACCCGGGAAGGCGACACACGCGCCCATGAAACCGCGAGAGTCGGTTCCTGCGCACTTTGTCCTCACTCGTGCGCACCCGGGAAGGCGACACACGCGCCCGTGAAACCGCGAGAGTCGGCTCTGATACCATACTGTAACGTCCCGCCTCCACGAGGCCAGGCCCGCTTACATCTAGCAGCTTAAATAGGACATAGGCTGCCCTCACAAACCAACACCAGTCTTTTCTACGCACTTTGTCCTCACTCGTGCGCACCCGGGAAGGACTTCCTGGTCGGCCACCCATCCCAAGATTTCTCCAGGCCAAGCATGCTTAACTTTAGAGTTCTTTGGAGATGGGCTTCCGGAAAAGAAGTTGCAACTTATTAGCATGAGTATCCTATCAATCCTATTATGCCTTGGGTCGGGGTGTTACACCACTCTTTACTCATTCAGACATTAAAACAGGCAGAAAAAAACCATGAACTCACTGTGTGGAACTCGAACCAGTGCCCGTTGGGCACTGCACCATTGCCTGAAGTACATGTGAATGTAAAGAAGAATGTCTCGAATGGGAATATACAGACTGAAAATTCCTCTGGCAAGAGCAAGCGCAAGAGAACCAAAAAGCCACGTGGGAACGCCCAAAAGGGGAAAGACATTTCTAAGCCCAAAAATGATAGTGGCGAAAAGACCACTTGCTTTCAGATGTGGTTGCTACAATCATATTACTAAAAAGTGCAGGACCCCTAAGCACCTTGTTGATCTGTACATGAAGTCCATGGATCATATACATAACACCCAGAAGCATGAAGCACACTTCACCTCTCAAGCACTGGAGACTTGAGCTATGGACCCCACCCTTGATAGAGCGGGACCGGGCAAAACCAAGACTCCATCAAGTGAAGAGGAAGGGTCTATGGACATCGATGACATGCTCATGGAATATGCTTCCAACGACATTTTTGGAGACCTCAAATAGGCTCCATAGCTTTAATTTAAATTTGTAAAAGTAATCATTGTAATAAAGACATGATGTTGCCACACCATTTATCAGTTGTAATAGCACACCTGCTATCTTAATATATTCTATGTGTTTTTCTATATTTTGCCTTTATTCTTACGAATTTAAATTTTGCATTATATAGATTATTACGGGAGTCAATCCAATGGAAGAAGAGATATGTCTAGTGGACAGTTGTACCACTAACACTATACTTAGGGTGAGTTCTTCTCCCTCTTTTCCCAACTCACATTTCTCTTTTTCCGCGCGCACGCTTTTCAAACTACTAAACGGTGTGTTTTTTACAAAAAGTTTCTATATAAAAGTTGCTTAAAAAAATCAAATTAATCCATTTTTGAAAAAAATTAGCTAATAGTTAATTAATCACGCGCTAATGGACTGTTCTGTTTTCCGTGCGTGCAGTATGTGTTGGGAAAGCTGGGACACGAACACAGCCTTAGGGAAGTCAAAATTTTCCAAACTCTAATAAAGAGAGAAGGACAAGTTTTGACCATCGCGGGACGCAAAGCTATGATTGTTGGTTCTGGCAGAGCCACTATCATACTTCCAATGGGTACACAAATAAATATTGAGGAAACATTATTGTTTCCCGATTCAACACGTACCCTACTAAGTTATAGAGATATCCGCAAAAATGGGATTCATGTGGAAACATATGAAAAAAACAATGAAGAGCTCCTCCTCTTGACCAAAGATACTGGATATGGAAAACAAACACTTGAAAAGATGCCTTCTCTTCCGTCTGGATTGTACTACACATACATCAAACCCGTACCTTATGTTGCATACAAAGTGATTTTTCAGAATGTGGATGCATTTAAAACTTGGCATGAACGCCTTGGCCATCCCGACATCGAGATGATGAGAAAAATCATGAGCAATTCAAGTGGATATGGTATGAGCGACAGAAAATTCTCGGAATCCTCAAATTTTGTGTGCACCTCATGTGCAACTGGAAAATTAATTTTGAGACCCTCACATCTTAAAATAAAAGTTGAACCACTAAAGTTTCTTGAACGCATTCAAGGTGACATTTGTGGCCCCATTCAACCATTGTCTGGACCATTCAGGTATTTCATGGTTCTAATAGACGCATCCATAAAATGGTCTCATGTGTGTCTATTATCGACACGGAACCATACCTTTGCAAAATTGATTGCACAAGTCATTAGACTTAGAGCAAATCAACCTGAACACCAGATAAAATCAATCAGATTAGACAACGCTGCAGACTTTTCTTCCAAAGACTTCAATGACTATTGCATGGCTTTAGGAATTGAAGTTCAACATTCTGTACCATATGTTCACACACAGAATGGTTTAGCTGAATCTCTTATCAAGAGAATAAAGCTTATTGCCAAACCACTATTGCAAAATTGTAACCTACCAACCTCTTGTTGGGGTCACGCAGTCTTACATGCTGGTGACTTAATACAATTGTGTCCAACTGCATACCATACAGTTTCCCCGCTGTAATTAGTTCGTGGTGATCCTCCTTGTATTTCCCATCTACGAAAATTCGATTGCGCTGTATACATACCAATCTCACCACCAAAGCGTACATCCACGGGCTCTCACAGGAAAATGGGGATCTACGTGGGGTATCTATCTCCGTTAATCATTAAATACCTGGAACCCCTTATAGGGGATTTGCTCACAGCCCGGTACGCTAATTGTATCTTCAATGAGAACATTTCTCGGCATTAGGGGGAGAATTCAAGTATCACACTGAATGCCCGGAAATAAATTGGGATGCATTTGACACCCTAAAGGAGGATCCTCGTACCACAGAATCTGAACTTAAAGTTCAAAGGATTATTGATTTGCAGGTTGTTGCAAACAATTTGTCAGACTCATTTACTGTGAGTAAAAGTGTCACAAAATCATACATTCCCACAAGGAATGTGTCAGAAAAAATAGAGGTACCAAACAAAACTATTCAACTCCCTTCCTCAAAAGAGAGTGGGAGAAGTATGGCAAATCCTCGCAAGCGCACGAGGAAACAGAGGAAAGAATCCTCTGACACAGTAAATGAAACTCAACATCAAGTTAAGAGACACCAAGTGGATTTATCCAATCCACTTCCCACATCAACAGTGTACTCAATTTCTGATGATGGGACATTGGGACACCCTGACGCGGTCATATTGGGAAATACTGAGCCGACAACCGGGATACATGAAATTTCCATAAACTATATTGAGTGTGGAGAATCATTTGACCGTAAGACTACAATTGTCGACATATACTTTGCCTCATCAATTGCAGATACCATCCAAAATGATCCAGATCCAAAATCCATGGTAGAGTGCAAGAAACGCTCAGATTAGAACAAATGGAAGTAAGCAATTGAAGTAGAATTAGCCTTCCTCAATAAAAGAGAGGTATTCTCATCAGCAATACCTACACCTCCAAAAACCTTCCCTGTAGGTTTCAAATGGGTTTTCATCCAGAAGCGGAATGAGAACAATGAGGTGGTGAGATATAAGGCGAGGCTTGTATCACGGTTCACGCAGAGACCCGGTATTGATTTCAATGAAACATATTCTCCAGTCATGTATGGAATTTCGTTCCGATACTTGATATTACTGGCAACCCAAAAGCGTCTATCTATACAGTTGATAGATGTCGTGACAGCATATTTATATGGGTCACTAGATTCGGACATATACATGAGGGTGCCTGATAGGATCCCTATACCGAATCATAGCACAAATCACAATATGTATTGTGTAAAGCTCAAAAGATCACTCTATGGTCTTAAACAGTCAGGTAGAATATGGTACAACCGACTGAGAGAGTTCCTTCTACAGAAAGGTTATTCAAATAATGATGATTGCCTGAGCAACTTCACTCGGGAATTTTAGTGCATCAATCTATCTATGTCCAGAAATTATTGGAGAAATTCAATATGGACAAAGCATACCCAAATAAAACCCCCATGGTTGTTCGATCTCTCGATAAAAAAAATGACATTTTCCGACCACGGGAGGAGGGAGAAGAGATATTAGGACAAGAATATCCCTATCTCAGTCTCATCGGAGTACTCATGTACCTTACAAATAGTACCAGGTCTGACATTGCATTTACAGTAAATCTATTGGCAAGACATAGTGCTACCCCAACTAAGCGTCATTGGACCGGAGGAAAACAAATCCTTAGGTACCTGAATGGTACTAAGGATCTTGCTTATTCTTTCAGAAAACTGATGATTCTAGCTCAGTTGGATACACTGATGCTAGCTATATATTTGATCCCCACAATGCCAGATCATAGACAGATTTTATATTCCTTCATGGAGAAACTGCCATATCATGGAAGTCATCTAAACAAACATTAGTAGCTACCTCCACAAATCATTCTAAAATCATCGCACTATTTGAAGCATCACGTGAATGCGTGTGGCTCTGCAGAATGATAAACCACATTGAACAATCTTGTGGTATTGGTTCCTCAGAATCACCTATCATTATCTATGAAGATAATGTTGCTTGTATTACACAGATGCAAACAGGTTACATCAAGAGCAACGTCACCAAACATATTGCTCCTAAGTTGTTTTATCCCCATGAGCTTCAGCAAAGTGGAGAAATAAATATCTTACAGACAAAGTCTTGTGACAATCTGGCAGATCTCTTTACTAAGTTCCCACCTGCTTCCTCGTTCGAGAAATGTGTTGAGGGAATTGGTATGAAACGGCTCAGAGACTTGCAAGTTTCAGGGGGAGACTCTGAATGATGGAACTTGTTAATCGCTTTACATTGTACTCTTTTCTTTTATGAGTTTTTACCATTAGGTTTTCTCATACAAAGTTTTTAATGAGATAATGTCTGATGTAAGCATATGTCTTATCTCATGTTTTTCCCACAGGGGTTTTTTTTCTAGAGATAAAACAAGACATATATTACTCCTTAAACCTTGCAGGATTATGATAGAGCAATCACCAGTCAAATTTTCCACAGAGTTTTTCAAAGGAATTAAAGAACATGTTGATCTCAAGATGGATTCGATCAAAAGGGGGAGTGTTACAAAAGGGTTACTATTTGGCCATTATTTGATCTCATCAAATGACAGCCATCATGGTCTCATCAAATGGCAGGCATCAAGGAGATTTTGAAACCTTTGTAATAGCCATATATTTATAAACATAAATCCACCTTATTGCTAATTGATGTAATACACTAATGACTAGAATTTTAGGCTTGTAATCTCTCTATATAATGAGATATTTGGGATCAATGAAAAAATAGAGTTTTTTCATTTTGACTGTTCATTCTTTCGTTTCACAACAATTGACAACCGACAAGCCAGCATCACACCCAATGAGCCATTTGCCAATCTCAGCTTTTCACGGTGCGCCACGGTATGCCACCGCACCATATTTATCAGAAGGGAACTGTCCTCTGATACGTGAGTCCACCACTCCAGCTCCTGGCAGCACATTCCTTGGCTGGCCAATGCTGCGACCAGCACCAAAGTAATCCAGCGAGGAAGGGAGGATTGGCAGTTTGGCACCATGAAGACATGGACCGCGGGGAGGAGCATCAACAGGGCGCCAGGCAGCCAGCCATGCCCATGAATGCCCATGGACATTTCGTCGAACACATTGTGTGCATGGTCCATCAAACGATCATCTGCGCAGTAGTCGGTGACCTTGCGGAACCTGGGCTCGTTCCTCAGGTCGACCTTACTGCCCGGCCCATCCTTTGAGGTTAATGACGATGTTGCCCCACTGGCCGATGAACCTCGGCACCACCACCACCACGGACCCCTACAGTTGAGGCAAAAACCATCAAGAACACAAAAAAAAAATCCTTTTTTTTCATTTTCATTGTATTGGCTGGAAATTAATTACCTGTGGCGTGAAGACGTAGGAACCAGGGGACTCTCCATATATGCGGCCTCCCCAAGGGTGATATATGGAAGCCCACCGCCGTTGACACGCATCCTTGCCGCCGATGATGAGGGGCTGCAGTGTGGCGCGGAGGAGGTTGGCGGCGGCGACGCGGCAGACGAGGTGGATCAAGCAGGGGAGTCTAGTTCGCGCAGACGCGCGAGTACAATATGTGTGCGTATTTTTTCTGTTTCGTCGTATACCAACTCTAACCGCAGTTGGACTTCTAGCGCTCAAGCTCACCCACGCGCACCGTACGACGTTCGTGCTGCTAATTACGGTAATTAGTGTTAATTACCATCATTAGCATTGTTTTTTTAAAAACCCAAATATAAATAATTTAGTTAAAAATTTTTTAAAATAGTTCAAGGTTTTAAAATTGTAGTGGAAAGATTTTGAAATTTGAGAAAAAGTTTTAAATTTTGAGTTGAATTTTTTGAATTTTGATATGTAAGTTTTCAATTTGAGATTGAAATTTTGAATTTTGAGTTGAAAGTTTTGAATTTCGATAGGAAAGTTTTTAATTTTGAGATAAAAATTTTGAATTATGAGTTGAAAGTTTTCCAAATATGAGTTGAAAGTTTTTAATTCGAGTTGAAAGTTTTCAAAATTTGACTTACAAATTTAAATTTTGAGTTGAAAATTTTCAAAATTCAAGTTAATAGTTTTCGAAATCTTTAGAAAAAAAGGAAAACGATGTTACGTGAAAAAAAATTTATTTGAATTCGTCATGATTATCGGAACTAATTACACAAAAATTAAGCTAATCTTGTTTTTTTTCAATTCCTATGCACGTACGACACCTTCGCCATGCGATGGTATGGGCTATGGCGAGGCATGGGCCAAAACACGCGCGAGTATGGTTCATGGCGCGTATGTGCTAATTAGCGTTTCTGGAATCAAGCGGCGGCGATGCACTAGAGGAGAAGGCCGACCGTGCTTTTGCAAAAAGAACACCTTATATTTCCTATATTACAACAAGGTCCATCACAGCGATCTCTCACTGTAGACACGTGATCGAACGGAAAAGCTACTTGGTGCAGATGCGCCAGCTCGCTTACTGGCGCGCACGCTACGTGGCTGGCGCGTCCGCGCCCCTGCGTCCTTTTTTTTGCTATTTTTTCACTGATTTTTTTTCACGATTTTTTTATTTTAGAAATTGAATCTTTCATCTTCAATTTCAGTTGAAAGTTTTGAATTTGAGTTAAAATTTTTTAAAATTTGAGATGATTTTAAATTTGAGTTAAACATTTTGAATTTAGAGTTGAAAGTTTTCAAATATTAAGATAAAATTCACAAATTAAAACTATCATGTCAAAATTTGAAACTTTCAACTCAAAATTCAAAACTTTCAACTCAAATTTTAAAAACTTTCAAGTCAAAATTTAAAACTTTCAACTCAAAATTTCAAAACTTGTCAACTCAAATTTCAAAAACTTTCAACTCACAATTTCAAAATTTTCATGACAAATTTAAAAACTTTCAACTGTATTTTTAAAACTATTAACTAAATTATATATATATATATATATATATATTTTTAAAAAGCTAATTACCATAATTACCGCTAATTAGGACCATTGGCGTGTGATGTGCAGTGCGCGCCGGCTGCCCTCCTCGCGCATGCACGCTGATTAGGAAGGCCCGTGATCGGATAGCTGCACGAGCTTTTCCACTTTTTCCTCCGTAACTGTCGTTTCTCCAACACACACCAAGTGAGAGAGAGGAGGCGGGAGAGAGCTAAAGCTAGCAGAGAGGCAAGGAGAGCGGCAGCGAAGAAGGTGGAGGCGGTTCTGATTGGCTTCTTCCTCAGGGACTTCTTTGGCTCCAGCCATCGGTGCATGCATAAGCTCCCCGAATCCGGTAGCAGCAAGCGGAGAGGCAAAGAGAGCTGCTTCAAAGAAGGTGGAAGCGGTACATTACCTTGACAAAATACATAAAGCATTTCTTGTTTCAGTGCAGCAAAATACATTACCTTGACCGCATACTCGGTTTTGTAGTTTCTGCTCTATTAGCCCTCCCTGTCCTCTCCTTGTTTCAATGATGTGTTCATATTGTTTGACGAAGATCTAAATTGAGTCTTGCGAGTGCACAAATAACTTGAAATTGCATTGAGACCTCCTGACCTCCCTGTCGTCCCAGTGAAAGGGAAAAAGCTTGTCTTAAAGTATGTTGGAGCCCACATTTCTTTTTTGTCCCACAAGTTTCTCATTGTTTGGTTTTCATGAAGTCCACATTCTTCAAGCATATTCTGCCAATCTGTTTTAAACTACTCTATTGTTTCTGTGTCATAGATGCATGCATACAAAGCTGAACGGAAGCCATTTTTTGAGTATACAAGGAGAGGGGATGCTAATATGTTTTTGTGGTGACATGCCATAAGCAACACCTATGAATTTTATTGGGGAACACCCGTTCAATTGATGCCCGCATTATTTTATCTCGATCTGTCATTGTCGAACCTAGATGTTGGTCATTCATTGCTTGCATCCATGTTTCAAAGATCCATACGAATGTTTCGGCTGTTTCATCACAAACTAAAGCACATCCAAGCAAGATAGTCTGCATGTGATTGTTAATGCCAACAATTTGTGCAAAAGGCATATTGTAGCGGTTTGTCATAAATGTTGTGTCCAAAAAGACACATTCCTTGTAGCTTTGATACAATTTCCTTGCCCATCCATCTATCCAAAATAGTGCCTTCAACACGTTGTTTTCATCATATTTTGCATCATAGAAAGAAGAGGGGTTCTCTGCCTGAGTCTTCTGGAAGTAGTCAATAGTCAGCGCAACATCCTTGAATGATACTTCTTGTCTTAGTTTTGTCTGCAAATTTGAGATGTCTTTAGCCGTGAAAGTCAGGTTCCCCACACCATCATGTTAATCTCCCAACAAGACCAAAATCTGCGATGTTGGAATGTTGCGATAGTACAACGTCTTTAGAAATTCGTAGTCTTCAGTCGAGATATGCCTATAAGATCTGTAGAACCTCCTTCTTCCAAGGCGCTTCACCATTGGGTGCATGTGTTCTGGCTAGAAACCAATGAAATTCCACTTGTTATCTCTAAGACCTACAACCATATGAGCTTTGCAATCATACTTCACAACCTTTGGGCGTTTCCTCTTTTCTTCCACCAGTAGCTGAGTCTTTTCATTTCTTCTTTCCTTTGACCAGGAGGTCAGTCTCCTTGCCTTCCAAAACCAAGCAACTGTCACCAGCATCATCTTGTGTAGACTCATCCGGCTTATGTGCATGAACACACTCAAACTATCTCTCTGATCAATTTCTTTTCATCCACTTGGTTGTGTCCAGCTGATGCTTGGCTTTTTTTGGAACAATGTTTTTCTTTTTCTGGATGATGCAATCCGTGTTCCAAACCTCAACCTAAAAGCATAAGCATTGTAAATATTTTTCGCTTCTTTCATAGTGTTGAACTCCATCCCAACTATTGACGATTGTTAAGTATCAATTTTGACCATCAACTATCATAATAAATAAAGGGAGAACTAACATTTGTTACACATATATTAGTTGTATATTATTTATAAATAATGTAGTTCTACTTGTATTGAACAAATACTATGTATGCAGGGAATATATAGTAAAGTGAAGGAGAAATGAGCCAACATACAAAGAAACACACCTCCAGCGAATCACGTGCGAGCACACAGATTGATGGGCCCACAAGTCAGACCAAACCGACCTAAAGTGGGGTCAAATCATCCTCAACCGTCATAAGGGCCCACATGGCAGTCACTAGTGCAAGTCGGTGGTGAGAGGTAGGGTCCAATGGTCGGCTGAACCCCTGGTTCGGCCAAACCAACTCTGGCTCCCCTTATCGCAACCTTACACGTGGATGCTCCTGATGAACTCCAATGATGGTTACAGCTGCACCGACCTCTACAACCGTCTTACAACGACCATCATTACAAGGCTATAAATAGGGATGAGCTTCTCACTTCACAACACATACTTTAAGGAGCAATTCTCTCATTCCATATATTGTATTCTTTCTAGTAGTAGTGGATTTAGGCATAGAGTAGTCTTTGGTCCTATAGGCTTCTCGGAGATTCCAGTATGTCTTTAATACTTTACTCTTCTTGTAAGACTATAGTCGTAATAAAGAAATTATCTTCTTTATTTATTAGTGTTCATAGTTCATATACTAGTCCTTTAGTTGTGTGCTCTATGAGTAGATTATACTTCATTTATATGCTTCACTTGATTAGGCTAGTCGATTTCTGCTACGGTAACGGTCCAATGATCTTAACAGTTGCACTAGTTCTAACATGTCCATCCGAAGGGTGGGAGTCCTGGGGGAATTAGTGACATTATTTATTAACATAACCATGGTGCTTAGTTTAGTTAAATATTGTTGGATGCGGGTATACCCCATGGAAAGTGAGGTATGCGACAGGTGGTGACAGCCCTGTCCGTTCTTTATATTCCTCCACATCTGGGTATGATATAAGAGTTCGTAAAATGCTATAACCACGCTGACAGACTAGCAGAGAGTGGTATCTTGGTAATACCTGGGTACCTAGAACTAAGTCATAGCCTTGTAAACATGTATGTGTTAAATGTAAACTAAACATTAGTAATATAAAAGTACATATGAACCTTAGCTCTCTATAGTTCTTCTCCACTACCTCCACTACCTAGTGTATCATTATTACAGATGAATCTCCTGTATGTTACACTATCCAATTATCATTATTACTTTAACCCCTATTTAGACTGGTATATTTAATTATAGCTTGATTAGGAATATATGAACTATATCTTTACACCACCATTTTTCCTGTGAAAATATAAATACGATACCCTTGGAATACTCCTGGTGAAATGCTATAATGGTATCCGTGTACTTGCAGATTTATCTATGACCGTATCAAATACCAACACCAATGTAAGGCACAATTGGTGGTGAGCAAACAACATCCTCTTATTGTTCCTCATTATCATATGCATTTTCATGCAACTGGTCATCCAGGTAAATAGACACAACACCTACATCTTTGTGGTCAATATTTTTCATATCTGCAATCTGGCACACACACAAAGTTTCACTGAGTTATGATCCATGTTTCAATACATACACTAGTTATGTTTCAATAAATACTGGTGCCTATTTGGACTAGACTAAAATACACTAGTTATGTTTCAATAAATACTGGTGCCTATTTGGACTAGACTAAAACTGGACGAATTGGTTTGCTATGGTGGCTAAGAGACGGGCTGAATGTAATTTCGGCCACCGTGAAGAGCCAAGTAGGCAGTCAACCTCAGTCAAAAGCACTTTGCACCTACTGTGATACATTAAACAACATTGCAAATCTAGATGAGTAATTTAAAATATTACGGATCTAAATGACATCTCATCTCAGTCCAACTTTAAAAACTGGCCATTTTATTTGTAATTAGCAAAACATGTATTTTATTTGTAAACGATAAAACATTTTACTAGATAGGTTCAACATGTTCAAGGAGGAATGGTGACTTGTCTTGCTTCTTTAATGAATCTTCTGAACATTTTTCCTTGCATTGTGATACTCCGAGACGATGAATTCTACACGCTAACACATAAAACGAGGAAAAACTCTAATAAAAATTAGGTAAACAGTACATGAAAAATAAACAAACATGTAGAGCTCAGTTTTAAATGAATTTATCAAGTTGAATGGCCCGGTTTAGAGTTCGTCTGAATTAGCTATGACTTTTAGAAGTTTGAGCCATTTTAACCAATTTCAATTATAAACAATTTATGACGCAATAAATATTTATTTTTGAAGGAAAAGAAAGATTAATGTGTTAGCAGTGAGGCACCGGATCGCCACATGCACGGTCCAGATCAACCCAGAGGAGGATCGGACAACCACGGCGAGGATAGTCCCTCGCTGGCCATTCCGACCGAAAGGCGACGACGCGCATGGCCCAATGGTTGCCGACGGCGACCATCCGGCACGAGTGCGGGAAATGGAGAAGGAACCCAGGGAGGGAGAAGGAGTCCTTACCAAGCGCACGTGTGGTAGATATGACGAAGGGAGCGCGCTGGAGACGAGGACCCTCAGGTTGGAGACAACGTCAACGGTTTGGTGGTGGTCCGCGAGCGGGGAGTGGCAGTCGAGCACCTCTTCATGTTGGGAAACAAGAAGAGGGGGTTAGGGGATCTTGGGGTGGCTAGAAACGGTGGAGAAGGGCGGCTGAAGGCCAACACTTACGACGATGCTCACCTCATGTGAAGAGGATGAAGTTCCAGTTATAGTAAGGCAGAGAGGCAGCCAAGGTATGTGGAGAGCTTACGAAGTTGGCGGAGCGGCAAGGCAGCCCGGCGTGGCTCCAATCGCTGGTGGTGGCAACCAACGGTGGTAGCTCGGGTTTGTGGAGAAAGAGGCATTTCGGTGGGCCTCTGGCTTCGAAGAAGGCAACGCTGGCCTGTGGCACGGCGCGCTAGGCATGGCCTCAAGCGGCGGCTGGAGGCGGCGAAGCTTGCATGGCTCAGTGAGGAGAAGGTTAGGGGCACCGGAAGCTCAAGCAGGAGTAGGAAAATGAGAGAGGGAGGTGAAAGGAAATAGCTGTATAATTGTAGCTCAAATAGACAACATGTATCTGAAACAAAAGGTGACAAACAAGGTGTCTAAACAAGATTTATGGTTACCAACTAGATCAACTAAGCACACAAATAAATCATGCAAAAATAAGCTTAAGCACAATATGAGTAAAGGCAAGAATGGGCAAACCAAAAGAGATGACTTGTGGTTTATTTCCTGAAGTTCGGATCCACCGATCCTATGTCTCTGTTGAGGGGCCACAATGGCCGGGTCTCTTTCAACCTTTTTCCTCACGAGTTAGCACAAATGCACTCCTCTTGCACTCTTGATTTCTTCCCTTACGAAGGCGAAATCAAAGCCTTCACAAACTATTCGTGACACACCACAACTTTGAGTTCTCACCAGCAACACCTAGCCGTCTAGGAGGCCTTAGTCTCTAAAAGTAACAAATGCAACAATGATTTTTGGGATGAATCTAGTGCTCATGAAATCTTCACGAAGTCAACACCACGATATAGATTTATCAAATATTTTACGATGGGTCGTGCATGATGGTGTACATTGTATATACGCGTACATGACTATCTGAGCAGTCCAAACAGAAGCAAGCAAATAAACACATTAGGTGAAGAAAGTCAAGGTAACGACATGGCCACAACTCAACCTCGTCAAGAAGAGAGCTCGAGGTGACCGAGCAACAAATACAAACCAGACAATTTACCAAGTGTCCAAACGAAATATCCACGCATATATGTGAGCATCTCCAAGTGACGAGGAAGAGGAGTAACAAGAGGATAAGCCGAGGGGCGGCAAAAGAGTAAGGTGATGGCAGCTAGCGAGACTTTTAAAAACTATAAAAAGGAACATCAATGATGACCAGGTTCAATTTTCTTAATTTCTAGTGACAACAAAAAGAAGGAGCGGCGGGAGGGCCATAAAGGAGTAAGAGATTTTTAAAAACTATAAAATGGAACCCCCAAAGACGACCACGTTTGAATTTTAAAATCTCAATGAGAATAAAAATGAGGGTAACGAGTGAGCCATAAATGAGTAGGATGATAGTGATTGACATGACTTCTAAAGACTATAAAAATGAAACGCAACAAGACGATCAGAGTCAATTTATAAAATCCTAATGGTAATAAAAAGGAGAGGTAGCAGGCGAGCGGTAAAGCAGTGTGACATTATTTGAGAGGACTTCTAAAAACTATAAACGGGGAACATGAACAATTAGCAGGTTTGTTTTTTAAAAATCCTAATGGCATTAAAGAGAAGGGGTGGCATGCGTGCCATAAAGGAATAAAGTGGTAGTGGTTAATGTGACTTCTAAAATCTATAAAAATAAAAATACAACGACAATCAAGTTCAATTTTTAAAATTCCAATAACAACAAAGAGTAAGGATGACAGGCGAGCCATAAAGGAGTAGCGTGGCATCAGTTGAGGTTACTTCTAAAAATTATAAAAACAAACTCCAACAACAATTAGGTTCAATTTTTAAAATTTCAATAACAATAAACACAAGGGACCACGGGTGGGCTGTAAAGGAGTAGAGTGGCGGTAGTTGAAGAGACTTATAAAAACTAAAAAAAAACATAAACCCAACGACAATCAGGTTCGATTTATTCTAATGACAATAAAGAGGAGGGGTGACGGTTAGGGCGTAAAAGAGTATTGTGGCATTAGTTGAGGTGACTTCTAAAAACTATAAAAACAAACTCCAACGATGATCAGGTTCGATGTTTAAAATTCCAATAACAATAAAGAGAAGGGATCATGGGTGGGATATAAAGGAATAGAGTGGCGATGGTTGATGGGACTTATAAAATCTATAAAAACATAAACCCCGACGATAATTAGATTCGATTTATTCTAATACCAATAAAGAGTAGGGGCAACAAGCAAACTGTAAAGGAGTATGGTGGTGACAGTTGACGGAACCTCTAGAAACTATAAGAGTGAAACATGAGCGAAGCAAGGTTTGATTTTTAATAAAAACGGTGGCGAGCCAGACGAGCATTGGAGTAGCGACGGTTGGTGTGACTTTAAAAAACGATAAAATTATAAACATAGTAATGATATGGTTCAATCTTTTGAAATGACGTGACAGCGAGTTAACTATTTAATAAATTTTAAAAAATCATGTATAAAAAAATAGATAATTTTGTATCAGATGATAAAATTGTGCGGACCAGTTCCGCTAGAACTGCTCCCTTTATTATCAGCTATTACCATTGGACCTCCCAACCCAATCTACAAATCACAACGACATCACCGTGTGTGTGTGTGTGTATATATATATATATATATATATATATATATATATATATATATATATATATATATATATATATATATATACTNATATCGGCACAAAGGTTACAGTATAAATGGCATAAATCACGGGAGCTCCCTCTTGGATGGAGCAGATAGACGACGACCGGAGCTTCCATCCTCTTCAACCGGACGGGGATGAGAAGGATCGTCCTTAGAGCTGGTCACTTTGTCACGTACGGCGCCGTCGATGTCTTCATTCTCTGTCACAGCGGCGCCGACATGGTGCAGGGGCGGGCCTGGGGGCTTACGGGGTTTCTCAGGACCGTTGTGAATTGGCCCTGAAGAAGGGGAAGCCTTGTATCGACCATCCGATGCAACTGCAACACCAAGGATTCACTGATTAAACATGAAATCAACAAAAGAAGTAGGTAAAATTTGCTACAGAATACCCAAAAAAAAATATGTAATTAGCTATGAGACATCGCAAAGACGTGAATTTGCCCAAAGATATTTCAAAAGTACGGTAATTTACTGCAGGACACTGGACACATTAAAATATAATATCCACCTAATTGATGAGAGAGTAACCACATAAAATGATATTTTTACACTTATCTTCTTCTCCTTTCTCCCAGCGCCGGCCACGCCAAGCAAGCTGCGCCACACCATCCCCAACGCCGCCAATGCTGCCATCCCCCGGCGGAGGCGGGCCGCCAGGATACATGCACGTGACGGCAGTGGAAGGTGGCGGCGTCATCGATGGCAGCGGCGGGCACAGCGGCTCCGGTGGGAGGCGGCGGATGCAAACCAAGTTCATGGAGGAGCAGAAGGCGCGGATGTTGTAGTTCGCGGAGCAGCTCAGGTGGTGGATGTCGAAGCGGGAGCCCGACCGTGCGCCCGAGGATGACGAGGTGGCGTGCTTCTGCCAGGAGATCGACGTCAACAAGCAGGTCTTCAAGGTATAGATGCACAACCACAAGGCCGGCGGCAGCGACAGCAAGGCCCCGGCATCGGCGGAGGCGCCCAGACGTCATCATCAACGACGAGGGGCGGCGGCGACGTGAGGGTGGGCTTGTCGCCGGCGATGGGCGGCGACGACGAGGACGGCGACGACGATGGGCGGCGATGGGTGCCGAGAGAAAGGAGAAAAAGATAAGAGCAAAAATGTCATTTTATGTGGTTTTTTCTTATCAATTGGGTGGATATTATATTTTAATGAGTCCAATATCCTGCAGTGAATTATCAAATTTTTGAAATGCCCTTGGGTAAATTCATGTCAGTGTCCTATAGCTAATTACACATTTTTTTGTCGTGTAACAAATTTTGCCAAAAAAGTAAATATATACGGAAGCTCATGTGCGATATCGTACAAGACCTCCAAAGGCGAAGAGAAAAAATTCCGTTACAGTACTGAACATTCAGAAGGTGTATGTACGTCCTCCTGTTTTAAAATAGAAATATAAGCATTTTTGGAATGGTGTTTAAGTCAAATATTTTTAACTCTAACTATTAATAGCAAAAAATAAAAAAGATAGAATAATGTTACTAGGTTTATCACTAAACAAACTATCATAATATGCTAGTTTTTTTTATTTAAAATAACTTATTTTTATAAATATTATTCATCAAAGTAGCATCTTGAAGACCGTATATGACAAAGGTAGTAACTAAATAAATTTACATGCCACGGGAAGTTTGTATGTAGTACTATAGTATAGTTGCAAAATTGTAATAAAAGAATTTATATATGACTTCTCGTGATGACTTCTTCTTAGCTATAAAGACACTGAGAATGACTTCAATCATATATTTATAAGAGTAAATTTCATAAAACTATAGAACCACCACAGGTATTTTGATCAAACTATCGTAAAACAAAACTACAGATTTAAGACGTTGTATCATAAAAGCACCAAATTTATCGTAAAATTACAAATTTAAGGCTAAGTATTATAAAACTACATATTTAATATTGAAATTATCATAAACTACAACTTTTAGAGTTTAAATCCCTAACACCATTGTTACATTGGAGTCATAAACATTATAGTATTATAGTTTTGTGAATAAATTGGTTCTAAACATATAGCTTCGTGATAATTTAGTTACTAAATATTTTGTGGCACTTCATTTTAAATGTGTTCTGTGATAGTTTGGTCATAATATTTGTAGCTTTGTAAAATTTACTCTATTTATAAATATATACTCCATCCATCTCAAAATGTATATCGCTATTGACTTTTCGCATAACATTTAACCATTCGTCTTATTCAAAACATTATATAAAATAATTTATTTTGTTATGACTTGTTTTATGATCAAATAAAATAATCTTAACTTATACTTTTTCATATTTATATTAAAATTTTAAATAAGATAAATGGTCAATCGTTATGAAAAAGTTAACTAACATCATAAATTTTAAAATAGAAACTAGGAATTTCAGCCTACCCTGTAGAGCATGTGAACCACTGTCACGGGATGGAGCAGCCGAAGGAGGATCGACGGCGGCGGCGACGGTGGGAGCTGGCTCGACTGCCCTAGGAGAGCTTACAGCGGCAGCTGGAGGCTGAGCTGCGGATGGAGAGCCGCTATCAGTAGCAGCTGCTGGGCGCTCGGTGGGCCGTCGAGCAGGAGGCGGCGGCTGATCGGCGGCGCAGCTGTTGACAGGTGCCATTATTAGTGGGTACGAGGGTGCCTTGAGACGAGCTTCATCCTGGAGCATTAATTATAGATGAACTTTGCCGTACCAGACGTGTCAGTCGTCAACGCCATAACACAAGTCGTCTCTCATAACCCTTTTGCCGTATCAGACGTGTCAATCGACGCCCGCCATCAAACAAACAAGTCGTCTCTCGCAATCCCGTCACTAGTTAGACTGTGTTCTTTCGAAAACTTTCCTAACTTTATTTTCTAGTTTTCGTAGACATGTTTCTAACGGTTAAACGACGTGTTTTTATTATAAAATATTTTTATAGAAAAGTTGTTTTAACAAATCATATTAATTCATTTTACAAATTTTTTAAGCTAATACTTAATTAATCATATGCTAATTGGTTGCTCCACTTTACATGTTAAGGAAGGTACCCATTCGTAGCTAACAAACAAAGCCTTAGTTGTCATGAGATGGGAACTAATCCCTCCGGCACGTAAAACGAAATAATTCATTAGCACATGAGTAATTAAGTATTAATTTATTTTTAAAAAAAATAAATTAATATGATTTTTAAAAGCAACTTCCATATAGAAAATTTTTGCAAAAAATACATCGTTTAACAGTTTGAAAAACGTGCGCGTGAAAAACGAAAGGAGTGAGTTGGAAACTCATCTTTCAAACTCAGCCTAAGTTGTGTTAGTCAAACATTTATATCTTTACCATTTACCATATGCTTCAATAATTTATATAGTTTAACATATGTTTAGTTAGATTCACCATGAGAACTACTAAATCTCTTTTACTCATCCTAAACTATTTCATTGTTTCACTTAAGAACTTTAAACTATTATTTTCTCTCATTTTAACAACAACACCTCTCCTCCCAACCCCACAACCCCACACACATAACTTTTATTTATTTCTCTTTACATGAGCCGCGTTTTAAGCTGAGTTTTTGTTAAAGCCATACATAACACCATTATCAAAGTTACAAAATATTTTTAAATTTTTTCACGATCTTTTGCTTGAAATTTAAAACCTTGATATTAAAATCAATCTTAATACCTATGCAAACAGTGATAAAAAATTTTAAAAATATTTAAGTGGTAGGTTATAATACATCAATCAATCCTATCAAATTTTAGTACAAGGTACAACTTTACTATATATAGAACTCCATGGTGCCCGGGTATCAAGGTATAAAATATACAAATTTACTCAAATTTTTAAAAAATTTTAAATTATGAGTATATACCTAGGTATAAAAATTTGATTCATACCTATACCTAACAACAAAACAACTCAAATTCAACTTTATTTCACAATCCATTATTACATACCTAACTAATTATATATGTTTGGATGTTATATACCTAGAATCAAAATCTAACAAAGCAATATTTAAATTTAGTTTAAACTTGTTTGAACTAGTTAGTAAAGAAGTTAATGTTCATACCTAAACAATTTAAAAAAATTATACTCATTTGAATTGGGTATATACTCAATTTGAATCTTGCTGCCCCAGTTAGGGTGTGTTTTTCATCGCACTTTCTCAACTCATCCCTCTCTTTTTCCGCGCACACGCTTTTCAAACTGCTAAACGATGCATTTTTTATAAAAATTTTCTATACGAAAATTGCTTTAAAAAATCATATTAATCTATTTTTTTTAAAAAAAAAGCAAATACTTAATTAATCATAAGAAAATGTGTCGCTCCGTTTTGCGTGCGTGGGAGGGGAGTTCCAACCCCACCTCCCAAACACAACCTTAATATATTTACACACACGCTAGAAAAAATGGCCGTGTGTGCAACGGGGAAAATGTTGATGAAAGAGATAGCATGATCAATAAAAACCGAGTAAGGCAGCAGTGTGAAACCCTTTCATGCCGAAGACCACGGCACTATTAAAAACGATTTTTCATGACACTTGGGTTTTATTAAAACCCTAAATGCCTAATTTTTTTTGTAGCGGCGCTCTTAAAACCCCGCCGCCTGTAATGTTGAAATTCTTCCAAAATGAATAGACCTAAAAGTTATTAATTATTATGCATTTATTTTTTATGAAACTTTTACACGAAAGAAAGCTTGCAACTACGCGTTATATATTTTATTTTCAACTGCGCTAATAAGGGCACATCCGCTTTCTCTGTATGTAGATTAAAAAAATACATACCATATTTTTTCCCTTGCTTTGCTATTTGAATGCTTACCTCAGTGCAAGAGCAGGGAAGAGATTTGATTGCTAATAAAATGAGTGGAAGAAGGCCGTCATGGAAGAGTTTGGGGTCCAAAGCCACACCTTCTTTCTCCCATAGGAACAGAGGTCAGTTTTACAATATCTTTTTCACAATTTATATTATCTTCGCAAATATTAAAAATGAAGAACCGATGATTTTTATGTCATCAATAAATTAAAAAAAGAAAAAGAAAACAATGAGCTGTCGCTGTGACCAAGTGACGAGCGTGAGCTGTTGGTGAGGCATAGAGGACTCTTGTTCTCTCCTCTCTCTCTCTCTCTTTTTCTTTCTTATCACATCTCCTAGCTCAGCTCTCCTCTCCTCCTGGATCCAGCTCTCTCCTCTCCCTCAACATCTTCTTCCTCTCTCGATTCGACGGGAGGGGTGGCGGTGGCGGCCAGGGGAGCCGTGGGCAAAGTTTCTCCCACAGCTACCGGCGGCGGAGCTCAAGTCTCGGGCAGCGGTATCGGCGACGGAGCTCAGGGCGGTGGGGTCAAGCCACAAGAGGTGGAGCACGGTCTCAGGTCGCGGGCGATGGATCCAGCGGTGGCTAGGGTCGCAGGTGGCAGATCCGGTATCGGTTCGAGGCGTGGACGGCGGCGGTATCGATGGCGAAGCTCGGGGCGGTGCGGTCAAGCCACAGGAGGTGGAGCTCAATCCTGAGCTACGGGCGAAGGATCTGGCGGCGGCTCGGGTCGCGGGCGACGGTGGTGACCTAGGGTGCAAATCCGGCGGGTGTGGGTGCCAAGTCCCAGGGCATGGGCGCGCTTCAGCAGGACTCCGATGGCAGATCCTCGTCCACGGCGCATGCGAGGAAAGTCACCTCCGTGAAATTAGGTCAGATCTCACCAATTGCCTGTCTTGTTCGATTGCTTATTGTAGTAGTCCCGTGAAATCCTTGTATTTGTGGGGTTAATTTCATCTGATTTTGAGTCCAAATCGAATCCGCATCCAACTTCATTTCGTGTTGATTTCATTTTTTTGTTTTCGTATCACATTTGCGTGGACGCAATATCCAAACAGCAACAACGGATGAAAAAAAAGGTTTTTAAGTGTGATTTGGTGTTTTTCATCATCTGAATTTGAAATTTTAGAGTTCTAATTTTGGGAACTTTTGAAACTGTGATTTCATATTTGGCTTGCGGGTTTGATTGCTTGCTGTTGCGGGCCTTGCGTGGTTTATGCGGGATGCGAAAGACGCGCGCTCGACGCTGGGTGATGGAATCGGACAGCACGAGCGCGTGCGTGGATGAGACAACAGACGAAAAATTATATCGGAAGCCTTACGTATTTTTTTTGTTAGGTATAGATATAGATATATATAAAGAAAAAAAGAAAAATAATATTAGAGAGTAAGATAAACCATTTTTAATAATTTAATGTGTAACATGAGTCAAAAATGTATTTAGAGGGTTAAGTGATATGGAAAAATAGTTCAGGGGAGCCAGGTAGACTCTTTTCGAATGAAATTAATGGTTAAAGATTAAAAAAAAGTTTACTTACGACAAAGCTATAAATGAGAAGTACTCTCTCCGTCTCATAAAAAGTGCATTTTTCAATTTTTGATATAACATTTGACTCTTTTTCTTATTTAAAAAAATTATGATTACTATTTTTATTGTTATTAGATGATAAAATATGAATATTACTTTATACGTGACTTATTTTTTTAATTTTTTCATAAATTTTTAAAATAAAACAGATGATCAAATGTTGGAAAAAAACCTAAAAAAACTTTTTTTTGGATGGAGGGTGTAACGAATTGGATGGAGTACTAGAAACCACGCGTTTAGATCGTGAGAACAGCATTAGTATGGTCAGTCAAAGTCTTCTTTTCTTAGGGGGAGATAAATCAATCAAGTCAAATGTGATTGGCATCTCGTTATCAATGTTTGAAATCTTGGACGATGGCTGCAAAACTTTTTGGCGCATGTTCCATCGAGTGACATTAGCATTGACTAACAGATTTCGACAGGTCAATCCTAGATTAGTTTGTTATTCAGTTCTTAGTACTCCACTTCAGTAAGGATCATTGGACCAAAAGGAAAAAGGAAAAGACTAGTGGCTCAGTTTGAAATAAATTATTGGCCAGATTGTTGTTACGAATTATCTATTTGAGTATGATGATAAAGTAAATATTCTAATAAATAAACTTGACAACTAACTTAAAGTGATCTAGACAAAACAGTAAAAAAATATTTTTAAAAAAATATGTATTTTTAAGTATGGGACAAATAATCTGTTTCACGATCCAATACATAATATGAACAAATTGTGCTTCCTCCATTTCAACTTTGAGTACTGATAGCTCTTAAATAGTTATAATATTATAAACTAGAGTTTCATGCTTAGTTTAGAATTTAATATGCTTTAATAATATGGTAATTTTAATTAAGTATTTAGAAAAACTTTAAAGAAAATGAGTTGTCAAAAGTTTGAAGATTAATGGTGTACAATAACAATTATTTGGAAAGAGGAGTGAGTAAATTTCAACTCACACGTATTGGTGTGCCGAATCGTCGATGGATGACGGATGTGGAAGTGAATATCGACTCTTTTTTGTTAACCTTCCAAGTAATTCAGCTGAGACTTTGTACCCTCACGTTGACTTGTACAAGTGTTTACTCCAACTACTCCCAAACAATTCAAGCCACTTTTTAGACTTCTCTTCAAAAAAGAAACTTTTTGGACTGGGATAATTCAAGCATGTTCAGTTCCAACTTCTACAAAAGCATGCATCATGCCATCCTCCAAGTTCCCACCATTCTCTCAAAAACGAGATTAACTTTAATTTAGAGTTTAGAACAGCAATGGCTGCTTTGAGAGTCTTCTCTACAGGCGTCATTTGCTTTCTTCTATTTGATTTCTTTTTCTTCCTGCCATTAGCCATTAGGGATGAAACTGAGACTGATCGAGACGCTCTCCTTTGCTTCAAGTCGCAGCTCTCAAGTCCAACTGGAGTTCTAGCCTCATGGAACAATGCATCCTTGTTACTCTGCAACTGGCATGGAGTCACATGCAGCAGCAGAACTCCTCGCCGTGTTATCGCCATTGATCTCCCATCCGAAGGCATAATAGGCTCCATATCACCTTGTATTGCCAACATCACCTCTCTTACAAGGCTGCAACTATCAAACAATAACTTCCATGGCGGCATACCGTCTGAGCTTGGATTCCTGAACGAACTCCACAACCTCAACCTCAGCATGAACTCTCTGGAAGGTAACATACCATCAGAACTCTCTTCATGTTCACAACTTCAGATCCTAGATCTGCGGAGCAATGCCCTGCAACGTGAGATTCCACCTAGTCTAAGTCAATGTGTGCATCTTCAAAAAATTCTCCTTGGCAACAACAAGCTCCAAGGGAGCATCCCCTCTGCTTTTGGGGACCTTCCTAAACCGCGTGTACTTTTCCTGGCTAACAACAGACTTTCAGGTGACATACCACCCTCTTTGGGTAGCAGCCTTACACTCACATATGTCAATCTTGGGAACAATGTTCTCACCGGAGGGATCCCAAAGCCCATGTTGAATAGTTCATCTCTCCAACAACTCATTCTCAATAGCAATAGTCTCAGTGGAGAACTCCCAAAGGCTCTACTCAACACATTGTCACTTATCGGCATTTACCTCAACCAGAATAGCTTTATCGGTTCTATACCGCCTGTTACCATCTCTCCACAAGTTCAATATCTTGATTTAGGAGAAAACCATCTCACAGGAACAATACCTTCCTCTCTGGGGAACCTTTCCTCCCTACTTTATCTTCGTCTTTCACAGAATTGTTTAGATGGGAGCATACCAGAGAGCTTAGGACATATTCCAATGCTAGAGACATTGATGTTGAATTTGAACAATTTCTCTGGGACAATTCCACCACCCCTCTTCAATATGTCATCCCTGATATTTCTTACTGTGGCAAATAACTCACTCATTGGAAGATTACCTTTAGAGATCGGCTATACACTCCCAAACATTGAAGGCTTGATTCTATTAGCAAATAAGTTTAAGGGCTCAATTCCAACTTCTCTTCTCAATTCAACCCATCTACAAATGCTTTACCTAGCTGACAACAAGTTAACTGGGATCATGCCATCCTTTGGAACACTGACAAACTTGGAGGACCTTGACGTGGCATACAACATGCTAGAAGCAGGCGACTGGGGCTTTATCTCGTCACTTTCAAATTGCACTAGATTGACTAAGCTGATGTTGGATGGGAACAATCTTCAAGGAAATCTGCCAAGTTCTGTTGGCAATCTATCTAGTAGTCTCCAACGGTTGTGGCTAAGAAATAATAAAATTTCTGGACCTATACCACAAGAGATAGGCAATCTTAAGAGCCTCACTGAGTTGTACATGGATTACAATCAATTGACTGGAAATATACCTCTAACAATCGGAAATTTGCACAAATTAGGCATTCTGTCCTTTGCTCAAAACAGACTCTCTGGTCAAATCCCAGACAACATTGGGAAACTTGTTCAGCTGAATTATCTAAATTTGGATTGGAACAACTTGAGTGGAAGCATACCTCTGAGTATAGGGTATTGTACTCAACTCGAAATACTCAACCTTGCTCACAATTCACTAAATGGAACAATACCAGAGACAATCTTTAAAATTTCTTCACTTTCAATAGTGTTAGACTTGTCATACAATTACTTGTCCGGAAGCATATCAGATGAAGTAGGCAACCTTGTCAGTCTGAATAAGCTTATCATTTCATACAACAGATTGTCTGGAGATATCCCATCCACTCTTAGTCAATGCGTGGTTCTAGAGTATCTTGAGATGCAAAGCAACTTCTTTGTAGGAAGCATTCCGAAAACATTTGTGAACATGGTAGGCATCAAGGTGATGGATATATCTCATAACAACTTATCGGGAGAAATTCCACAGTTTCTAACGGTGTTACGTTCTTTGCAAGTTCTCAACTTATCATTCAATAATTTTGATGGAGCAGTGCCAAGCATTGGTATTTTTGCCAATGCTAATGTGGTGTCAATTGAAGGAAATGACCATCTGTGCACAGAAACTCCAACGAGAGGTATGCCTCTTTGTTCAAAATTGGTTGACAAGAAAAGGAACCATAGGTCATTGGTTCTAGTCCTAACGATAGTAATACCAATTATTGCTATCACTTTCACTTTATTATGCCTTGTAAAAATTATTTGTACAAAGAGAATGCAAGCAGAGCCACATGTACAACAGCTGAATGAGCACAGGAACATGACATATGAAGATGTTCTAAAGGCCACAAATGGATTCTCTTCAACTAACTTACTTGGCTCAGGATCATTTGGAACAGTTTATAAGGGCAATCTGCATTTTCCTTTCAAAGAGAAGGGCAATCTGCATCTTCAGGAAGAACATATCGCCATCAAGATTTTTAACCTTGGTATCCATGGATCTAATAAGAGCTTTGTTGCCGAGTGTGAGACCCTAACAAATGTCCGCCACCGAAATCTCGTAAAAATTATTACTCTATGCTCTTCTGTGGATTCAACTGGGGCAGACTTCAAGGCT
The DNA here is from genome assembly GCA_008326285.1 of Oryza officinalis. Taxonomy (NCBI): domain Eukaryota; kingdom Viridiplantae; phylum Streptophyta; class Magnoliopsida; order Poales; family Poaceae; genus Oryza; species Oryza officinalis. Next base: position 37,161,917 of record BDMV01000006.1, on the reverse strand, counting down.
ATAGTGTTCCCATATTTTCCAAATGGGAACCTAGATATGTGGTTACATCCAAAATCCCATGAACATATTAGTCAAACAAAGGTTCTGACTTTAAGACAGAGAATTAATATCGCTTTGGATGTAGCATTTGCTTTGGATTATCTTCATAACCAGTGTGAATTGCCATTAGTACATTGTGATTTGAAGCCAAGCAATATTCTGTTGGATAATGACATGGTTGCACACGTCAGTGACTTTGGCCTAGCAAGATTTGTATACACAAGATCGAATGCACATCAAGATATATCAACAAGCTTGGCTTGTCTAAAAGGATCTATTGGATATATTCCACCGGGTAAGATAAGCTAATTTGTAAGTTGTTCATTCTGTTTAATTATACACGTGGTATCTGGTTTGTAATTTTATGACTTCTGTAAATCTAAATGCAGAGTATGGCATGAGCGAAGGTATTTCAACCAAGGGTGATGTCTACAGCTTCGGAATCCTTCTCTTAGAAATGGTAACAGGTAGCAGTCCTACTGATGAAAAATTTAATGGTGGCACAACCCTGCATGGGTTTGTTGATGGAGCATTGCCCAATAATACTCACGAGGTTGTTGATCCCACAATGCTACAAGATTATAGCAATGTCGCCGATGTGATGGAGAGTTGTGTCATTCCATTGGTTAAAATAGGCCTCTCATGTTCCATGACATTGCCTAGAGAGCGGCCAGAGATGGGGCAAGTTTCTACCATCATCCTTAGAATCAAGCATGCAGCCTCAAACATGGGTGTCAGATGAGGCAAATTAAGATTTGACAGTTTCGTGTATGGAAGAATAATAATGTAACATATTTGTAGCTTTTTTTTGTTTTCTAATCTAATGTAGTTAGTGGCATTAGCATTCGTGCCACATTCCTCTTAATTCTTCAAATTGAATATTTCTACAAGCACAGTTCAAGCCACCAGAGCTCAATCGATTTGCACAACTAGCATCAGACCAAACCAAGTGGATTTTGTGTCAGTTGCTACCTAAACCTCCAATTCGGGCGTGAATGCAGGGCAAAATTCGCCCAATCAGAAGCAGAGCAGGGTGGAGAAGGGATGCACACAGATCGATCTCCCGCAGCCTAATCCAGCCCAAAATCCCACAATAAATCAATCAGACAGACGGATGAAAGAACGCGTACCTCCTAGTTGCGGAAGCCCTAGTTGCCGCGACGGCCGCTTCCTCCCAATCCCGCGCCGCCCGCCTGCTGCCGCCGTTTGGACCTCGGCGACCGCTTTTCGCCGCAGTGCCTCAACACAGCTCGTGCGCGCTTCGGCTCGTGCTAGCAGCCCAGCACTCGGCCGGCACCGCCGCTCGCCGCTCGCCGCGCTTTCGCCATGGGCGCCGATTCGCCGACGAGCCCTGGCAATCGCCGGTGTCGCCGGCCGGGCGTGTGGTGGATGGACGGACCACATGAGTATCACAACCGTCAATCTTCATACATTATTTTTTTTCACGGCCCACGTAGGTAAAAGATGAATTGCAGCAAGCATAACACAGGTTCAGAAACTGTGAATAGAAAAGGATAAATATGTAGTGATCAAGAAGCTACAGAAATAGTACAATAGTAAACCATACAACGGTAGGTATTTAACTTTTCTCCTTGTTTGTGAGATAAAAACATCAAAAGAGTAGAACATTGTCTAGATGCAACAAGTGAAATATGTTTGGAACAAGAAAATGCTGAACGTCAAGTTGCAGAGTTCTATTCTGCATAACAACAACATTAGAACACGTCAAAATGACCTAACATAGTCATATCCTCTTGACACTGAAAACAAAAGAATGGGAGGAAACAAAATGACCATGTAAGCCTGATCTGAGAATCCAAGACCACTCACAATGCATGTGTTCCCACTCCAGAGCAGAACATGAAAGGTCCATTTCAGGCTTTATATATGCATTGCTTGAACTAACTCGGTTGTTTTGAGCAATTGGTTAAGCATCCCATGTGTAAGAACTGTATGCCTCGAGGACATTGCAAACATTAACCACTAAAACCCCATATATGCGTGAAGGTTTCCTTCTCTCTTGATATATATCATAGCAACTACTATGCTTAATCTGTTAAAAACCAATCGTGGTAGCTTATAGGGCATAGGCTTGTAGAAGATGCATCGCTGTCCGAAACACATGGCTCAGTGAAGAAACTGTTGGTGATATGCCTTGGAGACAATCATAGAGACGATTGTATCACATACTATATTTACATCTTTATTATACGTTGTTCCTTGAAATAGATAACTTATTATTGATCAATGAATATGTGATTCATTCATGAGATTATTTATATTATATGTTACTATTTCTAAAAGATCTCTGATCAAATATCATATATGAAACAAATATGGTTCAATGATCAGCGCATTCATTGATTGATGATCATGTCTCATGGATCATGATATGAAGATACCAAATTAATAATGTGGACACATGTTGGAGAACATGTTGTTGGATAGACCCAACATGAGACACTGCAAGAGTTATATGTGATGTGACATCAGTGGTCTCATATGAGTGTTGGTGTAGAATCCTTAGACCTGAGATTATCATGGTTCCCAACATGTGTAGTAGCTTGCTTAAGGGCTGCCAAACACCCCCTCCACGCAGAGATCGAAACAGGCCGGGTCGCCGTAAAGGTGATAAATTTTAATATCAATTTATCACCTTTACTTTCCCATCTAAGTGAAGCCTGCCTTTCGGCAAACACTATTGTCATTCGACAACAATCGACATCTTCGAGAAGCTTGTCCAAAACATCGAAACTTCCTGTTAAAGGGTGTGGGAGCGCGCCTGGGCCTTGGGGCATGCTGAGGGCCCGGGCGCACCCTAGGAAGGATGGGTCGTCCAGGGTCATGACAGCCCGGGGATTAGCTTCTCCCTAGGCTAACTATCGGACTGACGCGACCCCAAATGGGGGCCCGATGGTTAGTGTTGCCCTAGGGCCCCCTGAGGGAAACTCCGCTGGGATATACCACGCCCAGGGTAGGATTCTGTGCGCTACATGCAGTCAAGGTAGAGTGTTGACCCGGCAACCTGGTAGAGGGCGCTACCAGTCAGCCTACTGTCGATCGGTGCGTGGAAGTCTATAAACCAAGTGGACAGCTTGGTTTGCATCCAACTAAGAGGTGGTGAAGCATGGAGAGAACAGCGGTGTTGAGTCACCCGAGAGAATAGGAGCCAAGACACATGTCGAGCATGCCCAGCGACATACGATTGTGTTAGCTGGTGTTAACGACCAAATTTGGTAAATCAAGTATTGGATTTGAAGATAGAATCGAAGCGGATTTGGAGGAAGCTGGCGGTTGCTAAAACAGAGCGAGGATCGGTTGGTGACCAAATCGGCTACGGTGCGCGTCGGCTAGTGGCCGAGTCGGCTATCGTGTCCATCGGCTGAGACAGAGTCAGACAAGGCTAGCCGATGTAGCCGATTCCGGCGAGAAGATAACAGAGTCTTTGTCGGGTTCGGTTGATGAGCTTCATAAGGATTCCCACATACGGATTGGGTCCGAAGAAGGGAATTGTATCTATTAATTAGGATATAATGTTAGTTTCCTAATAGATATTGTCGGTTAGAGTTTGTATTAGGGAATTATCTTCAATATGAGTTGTAATAGAGATAAGAGTCGTGTCCAACAAGGACATAGTATGTAGTTCTGGGTATAAATTGAACCCAGGCTTGTGTAAAAGAAAAACAACATATCAATACAACTACTTCGGCGCATCGCCACCTTTATTCTTTTACTATTTTCGACGAGTTCTTGCTTTCAAGTTGGACTGCATCGGCTTCGATCTCCGACAAGAGGTAAAACTTGTTATGGCGGCTTGCGCTCTCGGGATTAGTGCTTCCATCTTTATGACACTCTGATCCTGTTTGTGTGAATCGTCGAGTTATCATATATATTGTATAATCTGAATTGATATCAATATATAACTTAGATCGGTTGATGTCTGTTTCACAGAAAAGCAACCGATAGGGTTATATATCACTGTTGATCTAGATTATATAATATATCTACCATCTCGAAAAGGTTTTCATCGACTTGATCATCTAGACATTATGTTTCTTTACATATTTAGTGCTGCATCAGTTAGGTTTGACCTACTAAATCATGTTTAGAACCATAGTTTCTAGCCTGTCTATGATTGCTAATAGAGATAGCGTCGGGGTTTCAGTCGATCTTACCTGGTTTAATTATCTTGTTATCTTGATATATTAAATCTGCCCTTTATATCGAGATATTAACTTAGTAAAATATATTGAGCTTGTTGTCAAATCTGGTTAGGATCATCTTAACATTAGTTTGACAAGTTGTTTGATATATTTTGTTCATGATAATATCTCTGTATAAAGTAGTATCGGAGTACTAGCCGATACATGTTAGATTTACCCAATCGGCTATGCTATGAATATGTATAATCTATGCTTTATAATATATTTAGACATAAGTGATTTATACTGTCTCGGTGCCCTATCCGATCTATCCCAATCACTTGGTTTAAATATATTCTGAGACTTAGATTATATTTTGTTGATATCTACAGTCGATTGAGTGGATTTAGCTTTATCTTGCTTTATCTGTTATAGCCGATTTAATGCACCTTGCATCGGCTCAATGCTCAATGATATGTCATCGGTAAGCCAGCCGATCGGCTATCATTGGTGGATTTAACTACGTTTTCTTTCTTTGTTTCTTATTGGTTGCAGGATCAAACCAATTGGCACGCCTAGAACCCAAAAGAAATCTTTGGACCTGCACTGGAGTTAAGCAGATCTCCCAGGCCAGTGTGTGTTTTTTGCATCAACAGCTGGCTAAAAGGTGGAACAGTGGCGTCCTCCTGGCTTAGTCTGGGCCCACCAAGCCCCGTTCTCTGCACGTGACAAGCAAGGCGAGATCCAACTGGCTCGGGCTCCCCAGGCTCCCACATTAGGGAGCCTGGGGCAATCCAGGGAACACGATCTCTAGCAAATATCCCTTTAAAAGGCGTGATGATGATAGGACTATGGCAAGACATTCCATAAGACAGCAGCGGCACTGTACGTCCCTCCTTGAGATATAAAAGAAAGGGGATATGCCACTTAGAAAGGGGACGGATTTTGGGAGCCCAAAAAGGGATCAAGCTTTGTATTTGTTGCACAATCCCATAGTCCACGCATAGGAATAGGTGTTAACACAAAAACATGCCAAAAGTGTGTTAATGCGAAAACACGGCGGCCTGGGAGATTTGCTTAACTCCAGTGCAGGTCCAACTCTTAGAAAACGGGTTCAGGGCATACCAGTTGGTTTGATCCTGCAACCAACAAGATATACAATAAAACTGAGTTAGACATACGATAGCCGATCGACCGATAAGCCGATGACGTATCATATAGACCTAGCCAATGCGATCTGATCGAATCGGCTGTGAGGTATAAGATAAATAATTCAAAGTAAACCCTAAATATGCTCCATCGGCTGTAAATACACAATCTATTGACAAAGACTAGATCTTAGCCGATGAAATCATAGTTAGGTTAAAAACTGATACCATATCGGCTAATACTCCGATATAATCTTATACAAGAATATCAATTTAAATAAATATATCGAGGCAAGCTTGATATATTTAACTAAAGTGATACTTTTGCATAAGGGGCATATATAACATGAAAAGCATGATTAAAAGGAATTTAAACACAACTAAGCAACTATATCAGATAAGATCGACTGAAACTTCGATGCTGCCCCTATTATAAACAAGAGACAGGCTAGGGATCATGATTCTAATTAGGACTAGGGTTGATGCAACACAGAGTGTAAAAAAAAGAATGATATCTAGACAATCAAATCCTTGAATGTTTTTCGGGGTGGTAGATACACTATGCCAATCTAAGCTAATGAGCTGATTTACCGATACCGACAAAACCTTAGAAAAGGCCTGGCCGATACGGCTAAATCAGCCATCAACTTAGATTAGCTAAGTTATGTAGTAACTTAACAAACCATACCTCCAGCTGACAAACCCGAAGCACGAAATCGTCGAAAAGTAAAGGGAAAATTGTAGCGATGCGCCGAAAGTGTTGATTAAACTATTGTTGTTTTTTACATAGACCTCGGGCTTATATTTATACCCGTACATACAAACCTTGTCCTTGTCGGACACTATTTATAACTTGCCTAAACAAACAAGTCCTAGGTGGACTCTTACCACAATATTACAAAAAGAAAACTAACTCTTATTCCTAATTAATAAATACAATTGCCTTACCTGGACTCAATTCCTAGCCAGCAATATCTTTAAGCCCTTCTCCGAAACCAACACGAACCTAGGCTACCCGTATCGGCTAAGCCGATTCCAATTCAGATCACCCGTATCGGCTGCCCGAGTCCGACTCCATATCGGCCAATATGGCCCCAGCCGATGCGCAGTCTGTTTTGGAAAACTCCTTTACTCCTTCAAATCGACCTCGGATCTAATCTTGATTGCTGGCATATCTTTACCAAATTTTGCTATTAACACATGCCCCCAATTCCGGAGTATAAATTGATATGTTGTGGAATTATCAATTAGATTCACAAAAAGCTAGGGTTTTTGTATTACGACCGTTATAAGCCTTGCACAATAAATACCAACGGTTTCGGTCCTAAACTTCATGCCATTACTCTTTTTCCCTGCCATTTGATGCCCGAAAACCACGCAAGTCTTCCTCATCTTTTCCGACGACCTCATCGATGATACGAGCTTCCAGCGACGACCTCCATCAACCCCTGGGCACTTTTTCTTCGTCAAGCTCCATGGCCACCATCACTGATGTCCCCCTGGTACACCTTCAGACCCTTTTAAGCTTCATCATCTTCTTTTACTCATGGTCCCTGTTCTAGGTTGAATTCTGCTCTTAGATTCCTTTCTCAGCAATTTCTTGATTTATTTCTGTTCCACTTCAATTGTAGCATTTGAGAGACCAAATTGCCATCCCTGTTTTGAAAGAACCAGCCCATTACTTCCTTGGGCCGATGGGCGATATAGACCCCTGCTACCTCATTAATGCTGAGACTGATAGAATCCGCTATAAGCAAACCAAGCCCAATTTAACCGATTGGCAAACTGTGTTCAGATCTTAGCCCTCTAGCTTAGATGGATGGAGAATATGGTATAAGAGAATGTTGTCCTCCAAGCAGTCCATGTGGGAAGAAATAGGCATAGCCCAGTGCTTAGCCCTGCCCTTAGCCGATATGAAAAAGGATGAACCCATGTTGTCATCGGACGCCTGTTTCTATTCCTTCTTGTTTGGTTAAGGGCCGATGACTCCAACTTTATTGGACATCAAGATGCTTACCGGCTTGGACACTCATCAACTAACCCCTTCTCCTTGAAGATCAAATGCAAACACAAGTTATCAACCAAAAATGTAGGTGGTTAGTCAGGCTATATCTCTAAGCATATCGACACAGGCCTAGTAACTGATAGAGAACACATAGCTTTCCTTAACCTCTGGCTGAAAAGGTTCATTTTCTATGGATCAACTTGTGGCCCAACAGCCAACATGCAGCATCTGGCCCAAGCATTGGTATCAAAGAAGTCAATCTCTTTGGGCAAGTTCTTACTTGGAGCCGTGTATCAAACTTTAGGCTAATCAACAGCCAAACTCCTCTCAGGAACCCCTGTCGGCTATGGAGGACCCTGGTGGTTTTTGTAGCTCTGGTTGAACCTATATACACTCAATGTTGCTGAAAGGACCCCATTATACTCCTCAAGCTTTTCATCGGACCACTCAGGTGACGAAAAAGCTGGTACACGCCGATGTATGTCCTTTGGTGAGGTAGCATCGACCTATCCTGGATCAGAACCATCAGCTGAAGCTTTTCAAGAATGGTTCGATCAGTTTTATGATGGGTTTCCCAAGGCTGCAAGGATCTGGTTCCCTTAAGTTAACTTTACAGATTATGAGCTCCTAGCCGATCCTATTTCAAGGGAAAATTTTGTATCGGATATTTCTCCATGCATCCTCCCAATAGGGGTATCTCAAGGCCGCAATGTACAAGTATCTTATGAATTCTATCATCCAACATCGGCTGCGAGACAACTTGGAATGGGCCACCTCCCTATCAGCTTACATTTTGCAAGAAAAATTCAAACAAGGGGTGTTGTAACATCAGCTCTGCAAATGGAGAGAGTACTAAGCATTGAAGGCCCCATACTTGGATCCTTGGACCATGTGAACATCCATCTTCTGAGAAGCCAACTTTTTGACAAGTGGTGGAGTGAATGGAAGAAACACTTATTTCACCTATCGGCCAGGCCCTCAGGTAAAACCACCTTTCTTCTTCTCCTCAATCAATTTTATTCTTTTGTCCTCAAGAACGGCCTAACTTTTCCCTTGCAGATCCCAGATACTCTTCCTCTAGCTCAAAAGTTTAAGTGGCTAGCTGATTGTATATGCACCAGCTTTAATGCCAACTGGAGATCTAGCTCCATCCATCATCGGCTTTGCTGCCCCTACAGTAGCATCTTTGCTGGAAGGCCAGGTCAGGGAACCGATACCCAAAGCTGGTGGGAAGCGCAAGCAAACAATTTTCAAGAAGTTGACAAAGAAGCCAAGAACTGCATCTCCTACAAAAACTGCCGATAGCACTCCCCTACTCGACTCTGACGTTGAAGCCTTTTTGGATGAAGCAATCATGGAGGAAGAAGTTAATAAGGCTGCAGCGAATATAAGTGATACTGAAGACCAATCTGTAGCCGATCCCAAGCCAGCCGATGTGGCCACTCCTCCAAGATCACCAGCCAAGTCAGACATTCAAGCATCACCAAAACCACGCCAACGCAAAGCAATTCGTAAAGTGAAGGTAAAATACAATTTATCTTTAGTCTTATCCTTTTTCAATACACTGCTAACAATTGCTTTTGTAGCCAAAGACTGTATCGGCTATGGCCAAACATAAAAACTTCCCGATGCCCCCTTGTCTCCAAGTCCTCAAGCTTCTCCAATAGCATCGGTAATATCCAAAACTTTTCAAACTTATAACATCAGCCGATATACAAACACCGAAGACTTACTATTTTTTCAGCCAAGAGCTCCACCAGCCTCCCCTCATCGGCCAGCTCCAAGTGATCAAACTCCTTCTGCCGCTAGTAGTCACCATGTAGAAGAACAAGAAAAAACCACTGTTGCATCGATGGCTCAGGTAAACTCATCATCACACCTCATCGGCTCAATTCTGTTTGTCACTAAACATCAACCTTGTCTTGCAGAATTTAGCCGATATGTTCTCCTTCGACATTAGGCAGTTCTTGGATGAGGAAGATGAAGAAACAACGAGCAAAGCTAAATCTCCGATATCTGATGATCTGAGAGCAAGGCTCCTGGACATAGCCGATCGGCTGGGATCTTCTCTGGATGCATTAGTTGAAAACTGTTGGCCGATCAGGGAACGCTTCCAAGAAATCCAAGACCAGCTCCCTGAAGAAGTCGTAGATACCATGTCCCCAGCTATATTCCTCGAGCAACATCACTTCAAACTTCAAAGAGCCAAGCAAAGAATAGCCAATCAGCTCGAGCACCAAAGCATAGAAGCAACCATCCAATCCAGCCGACAAAAAGTTAATGAAAACAAAGCTAAACTGGATGAACTTACAATCGGCTCAGAGATAGTACAAAAATGCATCATCGAGCTTGAACAAGAAGAAGGTGATCTTTTGGCTAAGTTCGAACAAATTCGCAAGGAAATCACCCAAGAAAAACAAATATTAGTCGATCTGCCAAAAGCCATCGAAGACCAGACCACCAAGCTAAAAGTATTGGCCAAACACTTAGCAGGACTCAACAAGATCCTGAAGCTGATCCCTGGAACTGAAGCTGATGATGCTCGTGTGATTGATGAAGTCTAGCAAATTCGCCTTCATGCGATATCGGCAATCCAAAACTTCTTGGGTTGATGTAAAACATTAAGCTTATAATACATTTGTTTTGTCAAACCTGAAACACTTTTGTGCAATATACTCATCGACTTCTTAGCCGATTTTGGCCTTCATACTTATATCTCCATGTATTGTTACCTTTTTTATCTAAAGGCGATAATATATATTGGCCATCTTAAGACGATGTTATCTTACATCGGCTTTACCATACATTGGCTGAAAAACCAATTATGAATTGATCTAAACACTCGGGTAATATTTTTTCAAATATTTTCCATTTAAAACTCTCCCAAAAACTTCTCCATCAAGACCTTCAAGCATGTATGCATTCTTAGGTACACAACGATGAATCCGATAAGGTCCTTCCTAATTAGGTGACCGTTTTCCAAATTTATTATCTTTGGTCCCTATCGGCAAGATCAACTTCCAAACAAGCTCTCTTTCCTCAAAAATCTTTGGCACAACCTTTTTATTATAATGCCTTGAAACTCTTTCCTTATCTCGTTTGATCTTTTCTAAAGCACGCAATCGGATTTGTGCCAAATCTTCCAAGTCATCAATCATCAAGTTATGGTAATCATCGATCGATAACTCATTTTGCAAAGAAATCATTCTTGAGCCGACGTTAGTTTCCCAAGGTAAAATAGTTTCATGCCCATATACAAGCTGATAAGGTGGCAATTGTGTAGCTCCATGACATGCCATCCGATAAGCCCATAGTGAATCGGCCAGAGTAGTATGCCACCCTCTAGGTTGTTCTGCAATCTTTCTCTTAATCAACTTGATCAAACTTTTGTTAGAAGCTTCAATCTGTCCATTAGCTTGTGCATAATAAGGAGAAGAATTCAACAACTTGGTGTCCATACTATCAGCAAACCAAATAAACTCATCGGCTACAAAAATAGATCTCTGATTTGTCGTGATAGTTTGTGGAATCCCAAACCGATAAATTGTATGCTCCTTCACAAATCCAATGGCATCTTTGGACTCAACTTTCTTTAAAGGAATTGCTTCAACCCACTTTGTAAAATAATTTGTTGCCACCAAGATGTATTTATGTCTCTTGCTTGATGGTGGATTAATCTGGCCGATCATATCAATTTTCCAACCTCTGAACGGCCATGGCTTAATAATTGGATTCATAGCCGATGCTGGTGTTCTTTCAATTGCCCCGAACTTCTGACAATCTTGACAACCTTTATAATATTTAAAGCAATCCTCTAGCATAGTCGGCCAAAAATATCCAACCCTTCTAAGTAACCACCTCATTTTATGAGTTGATTGATGTGTTCCACAAATCCCTTCATGAACTTCACACATGACAACTTTAGCCTCCTCCAGGTTTAAGCATTTAAGCAGAACTCCATCAATCATCCGATAATATAAGTCCTCATCAAGCAACACATATTTTAAAGCTTTATACTTCAATTTTCTTGACGCCGATTGAGAAGGATTCTTTAAATAATTAATAATATCATACATCCAATCATCGGCATCAACTTCTGCAACCTCAATATCAACATCTTTCAACATCGGCTTGTAGCCTGATGCACCTTGAGGTAAATCATTGGCTTCAATATTCTGCTCTCTGAGAATATATTTCATAGTAATAACCTTAAAATTTTTCATCAACTCTTGGCACTTCTCATTATAAACCTTCAAGATCTCATTCCTACACTCATACTCCCCTGATAACTAATTGATTACCAACAATGAATCCCCAACAATCTCAATAACATCAGCTTCAACCTCTTTCAAGAGTTGCAAACCCTTAAGCACTGCTTCATACTCAACTTGATTGTTTGTATAATAAGGTTTGATTGTAAAAGCAAACTCAAAACTTACCCCCCTAGGCGATATAATCACTAAGCCGATATAACAACCATGTGTACAAATAGATCCATCAAAGAATAACGTCCAAGGCATCATCTCAACATAACTGATTGACACACCTCGGTGGTGAACGATAAAATCGGTGACTGTCTGTCCTTTTACTGCTTTAGCCGATTCATATCTAAGATCAAATTCTATCAAGGCAAAAATCCACTTCCCAACTCTACCTTTCAAGACTGGAGCCGATAGCATATATTTGACTACATCGGTCTTGCAAACTATTGTGCACTCATTTGAAATTAAATAATGCCTCAACTTTGTACATGAAAAATATAAACATAGGCACAATTTCTCAACAGGAGTATACCTTGTCTCTACATCCAAAAGCCTTCTGCTAAAGTAAAATATCGTCCTTTCTTTCACATCAACTTCTTGAACCAGAACTGAGCAGATAGACCTCTCATCGGCCGATAAGTAAAGCTTGAATGGAATCCCCTTCTGAGGTGGCATCAACACTAAAGGTGAACTCAGATATTCCTTGATATTGTCCAATGCTTTCTGCTGCTTCTCTCCCCAAACAAATTCTTGATCAGCTTTCAACCTTACAATGGAGTAAAAGGCTCAATTCTTCCTGACAGGTTAGAAATAAATCTTCTTATAAAATTAACCTTGCCGATCAAGGTTTGCAACTTGGTTTTATTTTGTGGGGGTTCAATATCTATAATAGCATTTATACTTCTCTGTGTTATCTCAATCCCCTTTTCATAAACAAGAAAAACAAGGAATTGTCCAGCCGATACACCAAAAACACATTTGTTAGGATTTATCTTTAAACCATATTTCATTGTTCTTTCCAGCACTCTTTGTAGATCGGCTATATGTCCATCAATCTCTTTAGATTTCACAACCACATCATCAATATAAATTTCAACCAATACACCAATGAGATAATAAAAATATAACAAAAAATATAATACACCTTTTCAAACCAAAAGTCATAACAACCCACTCATATAAGCCGATTGCACCAGGACACCGAAAGGTAGTCTTGTGAATACCTTCTTTAGCCATAAAAATTTGGTTATACCCTGCATTGCCATCCATAAAACTAATAATCTTATGTTCAGATGCTGCATAAACCAATAAATCAGCAATCGACATTGGGTACTCATTCTTGGGTGTGGCTTTGTTCAAATCTCTAAAATCAATGCAAACTCTAAGCTTCTCATTTTTCTTAACCACTGGTACTATGTTTGATACCCACTCAGCATATCGGCATAGCCTTATAAAATTAGCATAATAAAGTCTTGTAATCTCTGCCTTCATAGCATCATACATCTCAGGCCTGAATTGTCTCTGAGGTTGTTTATATGGCCGAAATCCTGGTTTAATAGGGAGCCGATGTTCTACAATAGATCGGCTAAGTCTTGCCATCTCATGGTACTCCCATGTAAAACAATCTCTATACTCTTTTAACAGCTTAATTAATTCTTCTTTGAACTTATTTGACAATTTAGCACTTACAAATGTCAGTCTAGGTCTATCACCATCACCAATATCTACTTCTTATAGCTCATCGGCCGACATAAATCCTTGCCCCAATTTTTCTTCAAAATCATCCACAGAATCTTCTCCATATGCATTGGGGATAACCTCTATATCATCAAAGTAACAGTTGAGGTCCTTCATCACCGATCGGCTGAATATCACAATCAAACACTTTTAAGAAATCGCCTTCCCATACTTTACCTGACAAGCAATCAACTCCTTGCATCTCCCAAATAGATAAATCGGCAATAGTAACATTAACTGACCTGTGGGCTTGCACGATCTCTACCTGGTCTCCTTGCCACTGAATCAAGCTTTGGTGCATTGTTGAAAGTATGCAACAATTTGCATGTATCCAATCTCTTCCTAACAACAAACTATATGATCCCTTTTCATCAATGACAAAAAATGTGGTTGGAATTATTTTACTACCAACTGTCAACTCAACATTCAAAGCTCCCTTTGTTTCAGATGAATTCCCTCCAAAATCTTTTAACACCATGTTGGTCTTGATCAAATCTTCTGGAGTCTTTTCAAGCTTTCTAAATATTGTATAAGGTATAAGATTGACAGCTGCTCCTCCATCAACTAGCATATTGGACATCGGCTTCTCATTGACAAAACCTTTAATGTATAAAGGCCTCAAGTGACAATGTTCACCATCCTCACGTTTTCAAAGATGGCTTGCTCCGGTGTTAGTGTCAACTTTGCCGATGATACTTCTATCTCCTCATTGGCTGCATGTATACCGTACTCTGCAGGAACACGAACACCATATTGATTGAAGATGAAGTTACAGCTTTACCTTTAACAGAGGTTGAAACCTTATCGGCTTTGACTTCATAGGCTGATAAAATTTTGGATTTGACACGCCATTCCTTCCTGGTTCGTTACAGCTGATGAACAATCTCTTCATCAACTTCTTGCATCTGTTCTCGGTTTCGCAGCCATTGCACCCTCCTTTTTTGATTCTTGGTGAAAATTTCAGATAGACACCATTGAGGGTTTTGAACTTGCTTCTCTTGATCTTTATCTTCATCCTTAAAATAATCCTGATGAATCGGCCCTAAATGCTGGTGTACTGACAATCTTTTATGTATCGGCCGATTCTCAACCCTTAGGCTACTTGATTGATGAGAACTACCTTGGTATATTGCATCTATATCACAGCAACCTGGACAATCTTCGATTGATGGCAGCCTCATTCCTTCATTCCAACAAAATCTAAAAAATTCACATCTCCAATGAGGATCAAAACAAGCTTCATTATCTTGAAAATATATCTGAATATGTCTATCTTGTCTTTCCTGATACTTGCTAATCAACTTGGTAGAATTAAACTTGTTGTATTGATAAGTCCGACAACTTCTCTTATTGGCCTCATTGGTGTGGACCATGTTAATAGGAAAAGGATGGCATTCAATCTTCATCGGCTTCTTTCCATCATAACCGATTGAATCTGTTGCCTAAACACTTTGCATTCATTCGTGTGATGTGATCCAGTGTTATGCCACTTGCAATATTTCCTTTTCCTTAATTCTTCAGCCGATGGAATCACATGACCTACTGAAAGTTGAATTTGTTTCTCTTGACGCAGTAGATTAAATATCCTATCGATTTTGTTGATATCAAAATCATATCTCTCCTCTTTTCCATTGTCTTTGACCCATTGGCAAAAAATGGTTTTCTTGTTTCTTGACCACTCTGCCAAATCGATCTCTGAGTCTTCATCTTCTGATTCTGACTCATAGCTATAAATATTGTTAACATTATTAGCCTTCCGGCTAAATCTCTTAGCCTCTTGGAATCTCTGTTCATGAGCCGACACCTTCTGAACTAAATGAGCTAAGCTCTCAAAATCTTGTGCAGAAAATCTCTCCTTTATCGGCCCAAGCATCCCTTGGAAAGCTAAATCGGTAAATTGTGAATCGGTCAAGTTCAAACTATAACATTTGTTCCTCATATCTCTAAACCTTTAAATATAATCTGGAACCGATTCATCAGACCTCTGTCTGATTGATGTCAAGTCCGACAACTTCATCTCTTAAACCCCATTGAAAAAGTATCTATGAAACTGTTTTTCTAGATCAACCCAACCTCTGACAGAATTATAAACTAATGAAAAAAACCATGTGAAGACCGATCCAGACAATAATAATGAAAATAATCTAACTCTCAAAGCTTCTACAGTCAATGCTTCCCCACATTGTGCTAAAAATCAGCTGATATGTTCATACGTAGAAACATTGTCTTGTCCCGAAAACTTCGAGAAATCTGGAATCTTGTATCGGCTTGGCAATGGCACCTTGTCGAAGTACTCTGGATATGAATACTGATACATATTTTCACTGTCCTTGGGCTAAAAACCAAATTGTTCTCCGACCACTTCTACAATCATGCCAGCCTATTATTATTATTGCCCACCGAATTGTGGAACTTGATCATAAGTGTTGAACTGAGATTGATATTGGTATAGTGAAACAGGTTCTAGCCGATACTGTTGAGGTGATATCGGCTGAGGTTGAAAACTTGAAGTTTGTCCCAAGAAAGGCTGATGAGGTTGATATTGATAATTTTGAGGCACCTCATGCACATATTGTGGTCCAAATGATGTTGGTGGCAAGATCGGCTGTTGAATAAAAGTTTGATTTCCTTGACTTCCCATCGGCTGTTTAATAGGGTTTTGTAAGACCCCAGCCGATGTTAATGGCATAATCCTTGGAGCTTGATTTTGTTGATCATGCTGAGATATCTGCCCTCCAGGTACAAATTGTTGTTGCATTCCAGAAGAACCTAGGATCTCAGTCTTGATAGTCCTATATGAAGGAAACGCATTATTTGGAAAGTACACCGGTCCTTTTGCCTTATCCTCAGCTATAGTTCCATCGGTCGATACGGCCCCCGTCGACGCAGTCTGTTTTAGAAAACTCCTTTACTCCTTCAAATTGACCTCAGATCCAATCTTGATTGCTGGCATATCTTTACCAAATTTTGCTATTAACAGTAGGGTGTTACACCTCCGGGTGGCCCGAACCTGTATAGACTCGATGTTCATACTCTTCTCGCACATTTTTGCACACCCCACAGGCGGATCCAACCTCACGCATAGCAAGCCCCTCGGCCGAGTCTTCACAAGGTGAGGTCTGCACCTTCCCGCTGTTGGGGGTTCACACCCACGACAGTTGTGAAGCATTAACCGTACTAACCACAAGCTAAAATGGGTAATGGCTTGATCTATTGTGTAGCATGTCCCAGCAGGAGGCACCATGGTATGTAGTTGATCGGTGGTAGAGTCAATAAATCCACATTTTGAATTGGCCATGTCAATAAGTCCATATTTGTTGGAGCCAAGGGTTCTAGCCTAGAGGATCGGCTACCTCTACTGGGGACTTGGCAGGTTGACATGATGTTGAGATTGTGTCTTGTGGGTACATTGGTACATCTCTGGCCAGAGTAAAACTGTTCAAATAGTTGTGTCTGCGGTTATGGGTGAGCTTAACAATGTTTTCCATGATTAATCCACACTATTCATCAATGATAATAATTTGGTAATTGATGATAATTGTTTAGCTCTTCGTGTGGAGATATTGGATCTGTGCAACCAGGTTGAGGTTGTTCAGAGATGGTTGAGCCTGAGCAACATCGGTGGGCTATTCGATAATTGAACAATATTGCTATTTAATTACTCTACAGTTTTACAAACTCTTAAATGTTTTGCTAAATGTTGCTTTTACAAATAAACTCTATTGTTGCCATCCACTGTTACCCTGTGCACTTGCATATTTGTTGTGTGGCTTGCTGAGTATTTCACGTACTCACCTTGCAATAATCATCAACCTCAGTTGAAAAAGGATTTCGAAGCAGAAGACCTTATGCTTAGATCCCAGATGAGTTGCATGTGAGAGTAGAGTTGAAGCTTCATTAGTTTTTCTTTTCCGCTGCAGTTTTTTTCATGGTGAGGACGTACTGTATATTCAAATTGTCAATTTGTGTATCTCAACGGATTTCTAGACGAGAGTTTAATGCACAAATTAGTTTAAAAACTACTTGTAAATTTTTGAGTGTGACACGGCGGTGGCACCTCGCTGGCCAACCAGGCGGCGGCGGTGCACTCTCTCAACCAAGCGAGCACTCGTGCGCGGGGGACGCTAGTACGTGCATGCACGCTGCGAGCCTAACTAGCGCGGTGCCCACGAGCAAAGCTGACGTACGACACACGTACTCCGTGTAATTAGCAATAATCACATTTAATTAGTGTACATTTAATAAGTGTTTTTTACTATTTTTCAATAATAAAATGAGTAGTAGATTTGGAAGTTTTTCAATTTGGAATTGAGAATCTTTCAACTTTTAAACTGAAAAACTTTCAACTCCAAAATTTGAAACTTTCAACTCCAAATTTCAAATCTTCAATTCCAACCCAAACACTTTCAACTCACAATTTTTTTAAACTTTCAACTCCAAATCCAAAAACTTTCAACTCAATTTTTGAAACTTTTAACTCATAATTTAAAACATTCAATTCAAATTTGAAAACTTTCAACACCAAATCCGAAAACATTCAACTCATAATTTCAAACTTCCAATTCAAATATTTGAAACTCAAATTTTGAAATATTTTTTTTTAATTTCAACTAAAATTTAGAGCTTTCTACTCATATTTGAAACTTTCAAGTCAAATAGCTAAAAAAGTTTGTACTCACGGCAACATTTTTTATCCTAATAAATGTTACATGTTTTATTTTAAATGTACAAATCACTTGATTAGCATAAAAAAATGGATACAAATGTTGTACTTGGTCTAGAAAGGCAGTGCGTGACAGAGCACGCGGTCTCGCAGCCTTCACGGACATGTTGCCTGTTCACGCTCACCAAACAAGTTTTGCTGTGTGCACGTGGGCCTTACAGGCTGAACATGTGTGCCGGCAATGTAGTTAGCGCGTATGCGCCAAATAGGAATTTCGCTCGTGCGTAGGGGGGAGAAGAGAAGAGCGAGACAGAGAAGTTGAGAGAAACAAAAAGACAAACATAATGTGGGCTCTCCTGGGCTTTCTTTTATTTGGGCTTAAAAAAAGGGATGGTAGATTAAATAATAAAAGGCTGGTTTGAAAAATGATATAAGAAAACAATTTATATAGAAGAGAAAAAGGTATTCTTTGACAAATAAAACTTTCAGCAAATAAACAATTTTATAAATCAAAATTCAATGTGGGTTAAAATTTAGTTAGTCCATCATTTAATTAAGACCTAAATATTTTTAAGCAAGTAATATACGACTTAAAGTTAGTTCCTAAAAGGATTAAATCATTTCATTTGTTAACTAACATCTTAAGATTATTCTTTCAAGTGATCAGTAGGTAATATATCTTTATGTAATTAATTAATAAAATACATTCAAACAAACTTAATTGATAATACATTTAAGGTCATCGAGTTAAGATTGTAGCTTACTTACTAAGCAACTTTCCTAAAAAGTCTTGGGGTGAGAGTCGATAGCATATGGCTGTTATTGACCAAGCATTAAAATAGGCATGTCATGTGTAGCACATTAATATCGATATTCTCGGTTTTATCCTTAATTCGCTATATTCTTTCAGTTGGATATTTATCTCAAATTTCTTGGAGTTCTTCATTGGTTTGTTTGTTCTTTGATTCCATGTATCTCAGGCAAGTCCAACACCTTTGATCAACTCTTGTTATATTTTCGTAATTGCAATCTATATATATCAACTTGCGTTAAATTATATTTTTTGCAATTAAAGTAAATATGCTGATGGATTTGATCGACAGATGGAGCAGTCAGTCATATTATGAGTGCATTCTGAATTTGCCATTGTGGTGGGGGTTCAGTTGCATATACTTATTATCATAAGATTAAACAACTACTGTTATATGGCATGCAACCGCTGTAGCGATCGTGTCGATCACATGACCTAGAATGGGACAGGATAGTAGTTCTTTCTTAATGGCTTTATCCTGCGAGCTTAAGGACTTCCACGAACCCCGTCACCATGTGCTAAAGATGAGGATCACCATTGTTGCGGGATCCGAGTAGATGATGTGGATCGTTGTTGTTGCGGGATCCGATGATTCGCTATTGTTGCGGGGATCACCCACAGAGATAATTGGTAGATGGGATTGGCAAAAGGCCTGTGACCTTAGCCTTGTCGGCATACATCATGAAGTGTGTTTCAAGCACCAACGGGAGTGCGCATTAAAATGTTTAAGGCGTCTATGGGTACAGCGACACACCTCTGTAGAGTGTATGAATTGTGATATGTCACTTCCTATTTTGGGTAGAAACTGTGAACGTGGCAGGAAAGGAACCTATTGGAGGTTCCAATACATGTGGTGCCTTATATCAGTAGATTTTATAATTACTTAATATGATCTTTAGCAACACTATTTTATTAGCATGCATAAAATTCCTTGTTGGATCATGAGGCTTTGAGATATATGTATTATGCAGGTGGATTATGGGCATATATCTGTTTGATTGCTATAGTTGGACTTGCTGAGTACCTTTCTTACTCATTCCCTATATATATTATTCCTTGTAATGTTGAGCTAAGAATTAGGTGACGAAAAGGTTCTACACAATTGATTTGATCAAGTGCCTTAGATATCTACATCAACTAGAAGTTGAAGGTGATGAAGAAATAGAAGAAATCTTCAACGTAGTGTTTAGTGATTATTTTGGCAAAAGCTATTTTCTTATGGTTTTTATTTCATGGGCTCCGTTACAATTGTTTCTGTTATGCTACTCTGATGCGCCTATTTCTCGGTAAGTTGGTTCGACCTCAGAAGTGGAATACGTGGGTCACTACAGCTGGTGGCCCAGATGGTGGCATAGTGATGGCGACAAGGGTGGGCTAGATCCATGACCGCCTTGGCCGGATTCGGCTGGCTCCGTCGGCAGCGGTTGGACCTCGACGGTGGTCAAGGCAGGGCGCCCCGTTGCCCTACATGAGGAGGAGTGGCCACTGCGGGTTGGTGGCTCGAGGAGAAGTAGCAACAGCCAGTGGCAGGCCTCAAGCAGCTGGTGGCGCGAACGGGTAAGTGGCTAGCGGTGGTGACACTTTGTCTTCTCGATTGCCAGCCGACCAATATACTCTCCATGGAGCTCCTCACCTCCTATGGTTGGATTTCCTGTTCTAGCTGTGGGGAGCTCTGGGGAAGGGTGGAGGCGACGATTTGTGCAGCAGAGCATTGCGGCGGCATTGCGGCCTCGTGAGCCTACCTGAGTTGTGGGGTGGTGGGCTAGGCTTGGCAGCTAGAGGGACGGTGCAGTGGTCCGACGACATACTTTGTGTGGGTTGGTTGTGTGATTTTGGATGAAAATTGCTAGCGAAAACCTTTGCTGGCCTTTGGTTGGCTTGATGACGGCGGCGTCCTTAGGCGTTGTTCCTCCCCTTGGAAGCGTCATTATGGCGTCTTTTTCTCTCTCACCACCAGTCTCCAGGTGTGAACCTTGCCCATGCAATGATGGTCGCTGGTGGACTTCCATGTCGAAGCTCTATAGGCCTAGCTGTTTGGTGAGGCCTTCGCCTTGCGGGTTCCATTCTTGGATGTGACGAGCTTCCAGCTTTTTTTATTTCTGCTAGGTGAAGTCGGAGCTGCTTCTTTGTGGTGCAATGAAGCTTGGCAACGATAACACATTACATCTTGCTGGTGTTAGTTGTGTGCAAGAAGTGGTGCTTTGGCGGCTTGGGCTAATGTCCAAAGCAGGCAGTCGGTGTTGTTTTATTTGTTTTGGTGATGCCTTTAGCAACGATGATGTGATAGCTATGGAGTTGGAGCTGCTGTGTTGCTAGGCGACAAGCTCGGCAACGATAACACTTGTCTCGCGAAGTTGGAACCTTTGTGTCGCTTTACAACAAGCTCTTTATCGACGGTTGCTTTGGGCTCCACCATTATCTTTTTTTTCCGCTGTCTTGGTAGCTTAGGTTAGTTAGAGTGTTGTTATAGTTGTGGTTATCGTCCAGTTTTTCTTAATTAACTGTACATTGTAAGGTTTGGTCTATTTTCTCCTTAAAATGAGCACCTTCTTTATATAAAACGTTGGCAATGGCCTGGCCATTCGAAAAAGAATATTTGTACTCTTAGCGATGAACAACAAAGTTGAATGATAAAAGTGACAAAATTAGCTAGGTTCTAAAATTCAAAATTGGCTATGCCTTACAAGCTGATGCCGAAACAAATATGAGAAAGTTGCAAGACGGCTCAATCGATCTTGTATGTAATACATGAATAGACGGACAAATCATTCTTGCCTCCTTGCTTGTGATGCATGGCTTCTCTAGTGCCAGAACAGTGTCCTCATGTCTACCTCATGGGCGTTTACAATCAGCAAATTGGTGGAGGTCTGTCCTAGCCAGAGCAGGTTCATGTTTAGAGCTTGGAGCGGTCACCTTGCGGAGCAACTGAAAGCCAAAGAAGTACCGGTCATAAATGATTGGAAATAAACAATTAAACACATGACACAACACATATTATGGTACATGCCAACAGGCCCAGCATGTGTGTTACCCTGAGAAGGATGAGGATGGTGGTGTTCAGGATCAGGATATGAGCCCCCAAGTGAATGATGTCCCGGTGCAGGTTTATGTCTTGCACCAACCTGAGGAGCAACTGGAAACCAAAGGAGAATCGGTCACACAAACGGAAACAAACAATTAAACATACATATTGTATGGCACATGCAACCGTGCGTTACCATGAGGAGGAGGAGGAGGATTGTTTTTATAATCATGAGATGGGTCCCCAAATGAATATTCCGGAAAATGTTTATGGCTTGGACCAACTTGCTGAGAAATTGGGAGCCAAAGAAGAATCAATTACTACACATGAGCGGAAATAAACAATCAAATCATCATACCCGCACACATTCTGCCCCACAAAAATTGCAAGCGTGCGTTACCTCGAGAAGGGTTTCTAGGATCGTGATGAGTTGGGTCCTTAGGGTCATCGGTAGGCGTTGGATCAACAGATGACCGTAGAACTGGCAACCAAAGAAGAGCACACGTGAGTAAAAATAAATAATTGGACATACATCGTACATACACACTAGCACAGGCATGTGTTACCTCGAGGAGGAATAGGAGGAGGCGTTTTATGATCATCGGTCGGGTCATGAGGGTCATGTGTAGGCGTTGGATCAACCGATGACCGTAGAACTGGCGGCCAAAGAAGAGCACACATGAGTGAAAATGAACAGTTAAACGCACATCGTACATACACTAACACACGCTGACACGCAGGTGAGCAGAGACAGGCGTTACCTCGTGGAGGACCAGGAGGAGGCGTTTTATCATCTTTAGTTGGGTCATTAGGGCCATGTCGTCTTGTGTCATCATCCGGCGGCGTGACTGGCAGCCAAAGCAGAAGCAAATCATGCATTAGTAGCATAAATCGCAGTGACGACGCTTGACACTGCTGCTTGGCTTTGCACAGGAGTAGCTAGCAATAATTACCAGAAGGAGACTTGGACTCGCTGCTGGGTGATAGGGGACAGACCACGGCACGGATCGTCAGTTCTATACTTAACCCTGGAGCAGCTGGAGGAGGGGCAGCAGTGTCTGGGTCACCCCCTGCTGTCGGGGGCTTCACGGCCGGAGGGTCGCCGTCGCCGCCAAGAGCGGCCGGCGCCGGCGGCCGAGTGGCTGCCACGGCGCTGATGACCGGTGCCATGCTAATCCTACTCCTTTTTTCTGTGGCTGGCTGGACCGTACTAGAGCTTCTATAGTTATATATGTTTATATATATGCTATGCGTCGCGCGCACCTCACACCATGAAGAAGAAGACGACTACGACTCTATACGAGTGGGGCGTGCGTTTACACCAAGGGAAATGATATGGCATACTAGACTTCAAAGTTCCGAAACTCACTGGAGAAAAGAAATATGGTCTGTGGTGGTTTGTATGCGCGATAGTGCTATTGCTACTCGGTCACAGACTCACAGTTCAAATTCTCTGCTCGTATGTCAGCCTAAAACTCTTTTTCATTTCAGATTTGTCAGCGTCAACCGACTGATATGTCATCTCACAAAACTGCCTGCGCATTGACTAACTCTCGAATAATCACGACTTCACGAGCATGCGTTCATATGTACTTATATTATATTATGTACATTCTTCTATATTTTAGAGGAATATAATGCTTTCAAATAGTATCTGCCGTTTTTCAAGCTACTGGCATTGATACCTTATTTTTAAGTAAGGGGTTTAAATAAATCAGTACTCCCTCTATTTTATAATATAAGGCATCATCAAATTCAACATGACATCCAAAATTAATCTTTAGCTTATGATTGTAACAACAAAATTTTAACCATATAAAAATATATTCAAATGTCAATCAATGATAAAAATTTATTTTTGACAAATAAAGTTTAATTTACATTGTACTAATTGTTGATCAAATGATCAAATGTTTTAAAAGTTAAATCTTAAAATATGTGTGTTTTATATTATGGGAGAGGAGGATAGGGATGAAAGGATTCGGACTAATAAATCTGTGCCAGTAAATGCAATTTGCATTTGCAAGTGCATTGTACTCGTTGCACACTTGCACTCCATATCAGACCACTCAATTTTTAACGTTATTTATGTTATTTATGGTGTTTTCTTTTTTTGATACAGTGCCAATCCCGCACCGATAGCTAGTAGTACTTGCGCCAGCTAATCACGTCCGGATTCATTGCTCATAAAGGATGAAGGCGTGCGTTCATACTCCTATTTGGTTTAATAGTATGAGGTGAAGTTCTTTCTTCTTGGTCAAAATAGCCCAATGCATGCATTCCTACGGATGGAAGATATACGTGCAATACATATGTACGCACCCGCGCGCATAGCATATGTACGACATACAATGAGGCAAGTGGCAAGTCGCCAAGTCCCAAACCATAGCAAATTCATACTAAAACTATAAGCACATTCATATGTGTCTAATCAGGATTTAAACCTGATGATTGAATTTATAGCTCCATCTCTACTGCTTAATTCCTACATAATGTCCAAAATTATATTGTTCGACCAAAATTTAGTTTAGTTTTTTTTACTGAAATTAATACTGTCAGGACCTGACAGTTATATTATAGTAAAAGAGAAGGGATATTTACATAAAAAAAGAAAAAAAACATATCAGAATCTAGTTGTATCCAATAAAAACTTGTGGCTTTAAACTACCATTCATCCTATATGTAAGAGAACATTATTTCTGAATAAGGCTCCCATCAATTGGCCAATTATGGATAATGCCAAGCGCCATATTAGCGATAAAAAATAATTTATAGTTAAACCTTTTACATATGTGTTTTTAATGACCTAAACATCAATGCTGAAAAAGAAACCACGATAAAAAAAATCTTAAAATCAACTTCAAAATTAAGTTTTAAAATTCAAATTTTGGCATTGTCATATACGTTATAGCGCAAAATATTCGGCCCAACATCTTCTAGTTCAAAACACTTGGAGACACATTCTGAAAAATGTGAACATTCATTTGCTTCCAAATCTGCCAGTGGGCAGTCAAGCAGACTTCCATAAAACATTTTCTCTAAAATTAACCGGGCTAAAACAAACATCTGAGAAAATTTCAGAATTGTGTTCCAGTCAATTTCAAAGTCAGCATGATAAACCCTAAACTTCACTCGATACGCTTAGGGATCTGGTTGTCCCGATCTTTCGGTGAGTTGATGATAACTACGATTTGGAAACGTTGATGACCCGATTACAACCGTACAAGACGTTGTTGTGTTGCGCCTTAGCGATCGATACAACTCTCCGTGAGTTGTTGATCTTGCCGGTGCAAATCAACCTTATTACTGCAAGCAAATTAAAGAAACAAGTAAGAACAAGATAAAAGCAATCTGAATTGTAAATAGAAATTAAAGCTCACGATAAGGTGGGGTTCCGAAGACAAATAGTTATGTGGTCTGGCCGACACACAAAACTACAAAATAAAGTAGCAATGTCTAAAACTTTAATC
Organism: Oryza officinalis; assembly: GCA_008326285.1. NCBI lineage: Eukaryota > Viridiplantae > Streptophyta > Magnoliopsida > Poales > Poaceae > Oryza > Oryza officinalis. The sequence goes on along the minus strand of BDMV01000006.1, from coordinate 37,136,618 downwards.
TAACAAAACCCGAGAAACCCTGAAGGGGTACCTAACTATTTTAAGGGGTGGGAGGACGACTAAGGGGGTTCCTAGGTTATGCTTCACCAGGTTGGGGCACACCCCACATAGGCCCCACCTGGCTCGAGGTCCCAGATGAAGTTATAAGCCCATAGGCCCATTATAAGTGACGCAGCACCTTGTTTTTTCAACTACAGATGACTGAAATGGAATTTGGAGATAAAACTGAATCCATTGGAAAGAAGACTCCAAGAGCTTTCCATCAAATACTCATGGGCCAAAATGGAACTCGTATGCATATTTGGCGGCCATTTAAAATCAGCACTGTAGCAAGTGATCGAATTGGATTCCAGAATTTCGACAACTTGACCTTGACATCTTCCTGTTGACATATGATGTGAGCAACGGTTGTATTCATAGTAGCCATGATCACATCACAACAACTCAAGCTAGATGGACAGTTGAAGAAGATGTGCATTCGTGTCTCCCTTTGGTTTAGCATACGTAAGAGAACAAGAGATATATGCATCTTCAAGAGCACAAAACTTTCTATCAAGCATTTCCCTAGTGTTCAACCTGTCTGAAAACATGAGCCATGCAAAAACTTTAACTTTCATGACAACTTTGCAATTCCATAACCTCCCTCTGTGAAAGAGTATCTATTCGAATTTCATATACAAGACCATATGTCCTTTTCATCAGAAATTCGTACTTGCTCTAGATCAACCGTCAGATTTTGATATTCCTCATATGCTTGGACTGATAATGGCAGATGAAGAGGCAGATGAAAAGTCTCTTCAATACTTTTTGCCATCATTACTTGCACTGAATCTGATTGGTTTTCTAGCATAAGAGTATATATAACAGGGTATTTGATACTCCTGACCTCTCCATTCCACATGTCATCCCAGAACAAGCAAGTTAAGCCATCTTCCATCAGACAATGTGCCATTCCCCTATATATATGAAGATACTGAAAAACATCTCTCCACCAAAAGGATCATTTGCTATTAGCAGCATGTGGTGTTATACCATTGTAATATTTCTCCCAAATCAAGTTCACCCAATGCAAATTCTTCCTGTTATAGAACTTATCTAAGTTTTTCACGAGGATTGCAGCAAAATCAGTTCAGTTTGAAATAATATCTCTTTCTTTGTTTCTATTTTATAGAAAAATTATTCATTACTTTATTAATACTAGTGTTAGAAGACATTCGTGAATATACAATTGGGAATAATATGATTTGATCCAAGGGAGTAATGGCTAACTATTCACAATGGACCTAAGAGATAAATTTATATTTGGAATATAGTCTGACTTCTCCCAACGGTGTCATATATATGTAGCAACTGACAACTATTCTATTTGCAATGGGAAAATATCTAGCTAGAACACAACACAAGTCCACAACTACTTAACAACCGGTTGCAAGGTTTAAACGCCAACTATTGCCGTTTCATATTGTACAAGCTTCTACGACTACAACCCCCAAGTAATTTCTTTTTGAAACAAAACCTCCAAGTAATTTAAGAACTACTGAAATAAATAATTAGTGGTAGGTACCAATAGTCAATGGGTTGAATTGAAGCCAACAGGGTTGAATTACAAAAGCGTGTATTCATGGACCGGCTAGATGTCTGGTGCCATAGAGAGTATTTATATCGCAGTACTGCTATTGCAAAGCAATTAAGCTGTGATCTCCATAGAAGCTAGCCAGAGCTGCCGCAATGGCGTGTTTGAGCGTGTTGTCTTCAGGCCTTGTTTGGCTTTGCCTATCCACTATCTTTCTAAGTCTACCATTAGTCATCAGTGATGAACATGGAAATGATCGTCAAGCTCTCCTTTGCTTCAAGTCCCAGCTCTCAGGTCCAATCGAAGTACTAGCCTCATGGACCAATGCGTCCCAGGAGTTCTGCAAGTGGCATGGTGTCGGTTGCACCACACGATCTCCCCGTCGTGTCACTGCAATAGATTTAGCATCAGGAGGCTTCTCTGGCTCCATATCACCTTGCATTGCTAACCTGACCTTCCTTACAAGGTTACAACTATCAAACAATAGCTTCTATGGCAGCATACCGTCTGAGCTCGGCCTACTCAGCCAACTCAACAACCTCAACCTCAGCATGAACTCTCTAGAAGGTAACATCCCTTCTGAACTTTCTTCATGTTCCCAACTTGAAATCCTAGATTTGTCGAACAATTCCCTCCAAGGTGAAATCCCAACTAGCCTAAGTCAATGCAATCATCTTAAAGAGATTGACCTCAGCAAGAACAAGCTCCAGGGGATGATCCCTTCTGCTTTTGGGAACTTGCCAAAGATGCAAATAATAATTCTTGCCAGCAATAGGCTCACCGGCGACATACCAGCATCTTTAGGAAGCGGCCTTTCACTCACATATGTTGATCTTGGGAGCAATGCTCTCACAAGGAGCATCCCAGAATCCTTGGTGAATAGTTCATCTCTTCAAGTACTTGTCCTCACAAGCAATACCCTTAGTGGAGAACTCCCTAAGGCTTTGTTCAACTCCTCATCTCTTACTGCTATTTACCTTGATGAGAATAGCTTTGTTGGTTCTGTACCACCTGTTACTGCCACCTCTCCCCCTTTACAGTATCTTTATTTAGGGGGTAACAAGCTGTCAGGGTCAATACCTTCCTCATTAGGGAATCTTTCCTCCCTACTTGATCTAAGTCTTACACGGAACAATTTAATAGGGAGCATCCCAGATAGTTTAGGTCATATTCCAACACTAAAATTGCTGAGCTTCAATGTAAACAACTTAACTGGGCACGTTCCATCATCTATCTTCAACTTGTCATCCCTGAAAATTCTATCCATGGCAAATAACTCACTCACAGGGGAATTACCATCATACTTAGGTTACACACTCCCAAATGTTAAAGCGTTAACTCTGTCCAACAATAAGTTTAAAGGCTCAATCCCACCTACTCTTTTGAATGCTTCCCACCTGAGTTCGCTTAACTTGCGCAATAACAGCCTTACTGGGCTCGTTCCATTCTTTGGATCATTGACAAATATGGAGGAACTTATGCTGTCATACAACAAGCTCGAAGCAGCTGACTGGAGCTTTATATCTTCACTATCGAATTGCTCCAAATTGACTAAACTATTGATAGACGGGAACAATCTCAAAGGTAAACTGCCTCACTCCATTGGCAATCTTTCCAGTAGTCTCAAGTGGTTGTGGATAAGAGACAACAAAATTTCTGGGCATATACCACCAGAGATAGGCAATCTAAAGGGCTTGGAAATGTTGTACATGGATTACAATATTTTGACAGGTAACATACCCCCAGAAATTGGATACTTGAACAACTTGGTCGTTCTAGCCATGGCCCAAAACAACCTGTCAGGGCAAATCCCAGATACAATTGGCAACCTTGCTAAGTTGACTGACCTGAAGTTGGACAGGAATAACTTTAGTGGAGGCATACCTGCGACTCTAGAGCATTGTACTCAACTGGCAATACTCAACCTTGCCCACAACTCACTAGATGGAAAAATACCAAATCAGATCTTCAAACTTGCTTCACTTTCCCAAGAGTTGGACCTGTCACACAATTATTTATTTGGAGGAATACCAGAGGAAGTTGGAAATCTCATTAATCTGAAAAACCTCAGCATTTCAAACAACAGGATGTCTGGCAACATCCCGTCCACTCTGGGCCAGTGTGTTGTTCTGGAGTCTCTTGAGATGCAAAGCAACTTATTTACAGGAGGCATACCAAAATCTTTTGTGAACTTGGTAGGCATCCAGAAGATGGATATTTCACGGAACAACTTGTCCGGAAAAATACCAGATTTTCTTGCGAACTTCAGTTTACTATATGATCTGAATTTATCATTCAACAATTTTTATGGAGAAGTTCCAACAGGCGGTATTTTTCATAATGCTAATGTGGTATCAATGGAAGGGAATAATGGCTTGTGTGCAAGAACATCGGTAGAAGGTATACCTCTTTGCTCAACACAGGCTCACAAGAAAAGAAGCCACAAGTCTCTGGTTCTAGTCCTAGCGATAGTAATACCATTTATTTCTATTGCCATCGTTTCCTTAGGCTTTGCTGTATTTCTCTGGAGGAAGAGAATACAAGTGAAGACAAATTTTCCACAATATAATGAGCACAGGTTGAAGAATGTAACATACGAAGACATTGTCAAGGCAACAAATACATTTTCTTCAGATAACTTAATTGGCTCAGGATCATTTGCAATGGTTTATAAGGGTAATCTGGAGCTTCAGGAAGACGAAGTTGCCATCAAAGTTTTTAACCTTGGTACATATGGAGCACATAAAAGCTTCATTGCAGAGTGTGAAACACTAAGAAATGTCCGCCAACGAAATCTTGTGAAAATTATTACTTTATGTTCTTCAGTGGATTCCACTGGGGCAGACTTCAAGGCCCTGGTGTTCCAATACATGCGAAATGGGAACCTAGACACGTGGCTACATCCAAAGGCCCATGAACTTAGTCAAAGAAAGGCTCTAACTATTAGCCAAAGAGTTAATATAGCCTTGGACATAGCATTTGCTTTAGATTATCTTCACAACCAATGTGCATCTCCATTAATACATTGTGACTTGAAACCAAGTAATATTCTTTTGGATCTTGACATGGTTGCATATGTGAGTGACTTTGGCCTAGCAAGATTTGTATACAATAGATTGACTGCTCATCAAGATACCTCAACAAGTTTGGCTTGCCTAAAAGGATCAATTGGATACATCCCACCAGGTAAATAAGCTTCTAAACATTTTGCTCAGTTTGTTCTTTATATACTTGTACAAAAATTAAAAACAGAGCTTAGCCTATTGTTTTATAACGTCTGTAAATCTAATGCAGAGTACGGCTTGAGCAAAGATATCTCAACCAAGGGTGATGTCTACAGTTTTGGAATACTTTTGTTAGAAATTATAACAGGGAACAGTCCAACTGATGAAAAATATAATGGCGGCACAACCCTGCATGAATTTGTTGATAGAGCATTTTCCAATAATATCTACGAGGTAGTTGATCCAACAATGCTACAAGATGACCCTGATGCAACCGACATGATGGAGAATTGTATCATCCCGTTGGTTCAAATAGGCCTATCTTGTTCTATGCCACTGCCCAAAGAACGACCAGAAATGGGACAAGTAGCTACCATGATTCTTGAAATCAAACGTGCAGCCTCATACAGTAATGCTAGATTAACCTAATATTTGGCAGGTTTTGGTTCATGTATAGAATAATACACTAATATAACATTCCTGTGGATATTTCTTTATGAATGCAGTATGGCTAGTCACATAATCAGAAGCGTGGGCGTTAGCCTGGGTGCTTGTGTGGGCATCTCTACTTTTTGAATGTTGAAACCTTTACAGTTGACTTATTCCATCATCATCTAATTGCCATGAAATAACTTTAGGCCCTTTTTCCAAAATATTAATATTTCTTTCTGATTCGTGGTATCTTTGAACTTATTTTCAAGGGAATTTTTATAAACCCCTTGGAATTCCATGCTCGATAAACAAAGAGTTTGTAAAATTTCCACATGGCTAATGAGTATTGCATTATCCAGCATGCTCCTTCAACTTTTACTTGCAGCTAAACAACTTGAGGCCCTGCCTAAAATATGTGTATTTTCCTGAGACTCCTATACTTTAATTGTTTTGGAAATTTCATACATGAAATGAAAGAATACTAATGTACTAACATCTTAGTGTCCTTTTGTTTTCTAATCCAATTTAGTTAGTGGCGTCAGCATTCGTGCCATTCCTTTTAATTCTTCAAATTGAATATTTCTACCAGCACAGTTCAAGCCACCAGAGCTAAATCGATTTGAACAATTAGCATCAGATCAAACCAATTGGATGTTCTGGAAGCTGATTTGGCGTCAGATTTGGACCTAAAACTCCAAATCGAGCATGAATGCAGCGCAAAATTCGCCTAATCAGAAGTAAAGCAGAGTGGAGACGGATGCATACAGATCGATCTAGCGCAGCTTAATCCACCCCAAAATCCCAACCATAAATCAATCATACAGACGGGTGAATGAGCGCGTACCTCCTAGTTGCGGAAGCCATAGTTGCCGCGCCGGCCGCTTCCTCCCAATCCCGCGCCGCCCGCCTGCTGCCGCCGCTTGGACCTCGGCGACCGCTTTTCGCCGCAGTGCCTCAACACAGCTCGTGCGCGCTTCGTCTCGTGCTAGCAGCCCAGCACTCGGCCGGCAACGCCGCTCGCCGCTCGCCGCGCTTTCGCCATGGGCGCCGATTCGCCGACGAGCCCTGGCAATCGCCGGTGTCGCCGGCCGGGCGTGCGGTGGATGGACGGACCACATGAGTATCACAACCGTCAATCTTCATACATTATTTTTTTTCACGGCCCACGTAGGTAAAAGACGGTGACGGGCCACGGCGAGCTAATTACTTTTGCCTTTTTTTGTAATATATTTTTTTACCTATTCTTTTGTCCTTTTCATTTTCTAGATGGGACCTGCGTACTGTTACTAATTAGAGAGAAGTGTTACATTACACGGGCGGAGCCAAGAATTTGTTAAGCGCTTAACCAATATATCTTGTTCAATCTTCATACTTTCTCCGTTTTTTAATAAATGAAGCCATTAACTTTTGAACTTTGTCTTATTTAAAAGTTTTATGCAAATACATAAAATATAAATCATACTTTAAATACTGAAATAAAAACAACTTCTAACAAAATAAATGATAATTATGGATTTTTTTAATAAAACAAATAGCTAAACATGTCTCTAAAAGTCAATGACATCATTTATTTTAAAACGAAAGTAGTATCTAATTTTTCAAATGGATTTACAAAGTATTAGGAGACAAGCATATGGCTTGAGCCCTAATTGTTAACAAAGACATGCTAAATTACTAACAAGACAAAATGCATATATAAGAAGATAAGCTAATAGCAGCAATCTACTTCGGTATCATGGGGCCAGATAAATGTTCAGTACCATTTTTAGCAGGAAACTTAACCAGAAAGGCTCAGTGCCAATTTTACACATGATTTGACCGATCTACATGGCTGTAAAACCAATACACCATCGTAAGCTCTCAGACTGCCAGAGTGACTAGTAGCACTTATTTTCTATTCAGTCATCCCAGAGATAATTTGATAAACGAACAGGAATTTGCAAACTGTACAGATTAACATCCAGAGACAGCACTAGAATGTTCATTAACATACAGGACTATATTACAAGGTAGTTATTGGATGGGTGCCACAGAAACATGAAGAAACACGTGTATGAACATGTCTGACCAGGGAAAAGAACATTCAGAAATGGAGCTGCTTGCACTGAGAAGCAACAGCCTCTGAGGGACAGTATGGGCATTTGAAGGGTCTGGAGCTGCTCTTTGATAGCTTCATTATCGATTGTTTCGACACAACGTGACCGCAGGGCATCAGCATAGGAGGGTTTTCGTCACTTGACTGCTCTCTGAGCACCGGACATACAAAGACAGAGTGGTACTGGAATTCTGGTCCAATATCTATGGGTACTGGCAGTTGTTTCATCGCCTGCCACTCCTGTTTTTTGGCAGCCATCACTGTCGTTAGCTTCAGCAAGGTTGGTAGTCCTTGAAAACCTGCTGATACTGCTACACCAAGTGGGCTCTCACTAGATTGCCCCAAAAGACTGCAGAATTGATGGGTAAGTTCCTCCGCTAGCTTCTCCCAATGAGTTGATGACATGAATTCAGCATAAGGGGACTGATCAAGCCTATCAGCCCAGAGAAGGCAGGCCATTAGCTTTTGGATCTCTGCCTTGTGCAACGATGCAAAGGGCACTAAGTGAGTTCTTGCATACTTTAAAGCCTCATCTCTACTTCCTTTTGTTAGTATCTCAACAAATTGAAGCTGATGAAGTTTCAATTCAAGCATTGAGCCATTCTGCAAAAGCTGATCATGGTTCTTGGCAGCCCAACTGAGAGCAGGTTGGAGGTTTCTAACTTGCATTGCTTCAAGTATTGAATACATCTCTTGGAATTGTAGTTTCAAGTGTGCCCCATCTGATTCACCACACTCACGGACAAATGAGTCTCCAAGATCAAAAAGGCCCTGGCGGTAGAAATGATTTGCTATTATGCTGTTTATAGTACTGGCCTCAAAATCCACATTTCGGTATGCTTTTGATATGTCTGGACTGAAGGACTTCTCGAGAAGCTTGAGATATTTGCTAAGTGCAACATTCAACTCCTTTTGACAACCTTCTAGTTGGTTTAGTGGCGCCAATTCATTCAGCTTGGCTTTCAGTTCTGCCAGGACGGATGAATGGTCTGCACTACCCATGGAATCTGTATTCATCATCTGCATCTTCGTGATTGCCTGCTCAACTTCACTCACTATCTGGTCAATAACTTCCTGAGCTTTAGCAGAAGATGAAGCACGTTTTTCAATAACTCGGTCAAACGCCTCTCTTAGACTGTCAAGCTCCATTGTTGTAGACTTGTAGTGCACACTGCACCCAACTAAGCAGCAGAGTATCACTGCCCTGTGCCAAGTCAAAAACCACAAATATGTAAGTAGTTCATTGAGAAAACTTCCAGACAAAAAAAATGTTTGAAAGATGTATGATAGAGTTTAACTGCTATTTAATCAGTCTGCGTTGAATTGCAGCAAGCATAACACAAGTTCAGAAACTGTGAATAGAAAAGGATAAATATGTAGTGATCAAGAAGCTACAGAAATAGTACAATAGTAAACCATACAACGGTAGGTATTTAACTTTTCTCCTTGTTTGTGAGATAAAAAAATCAAAAGAGTAGAACATTGTCTAGATGCAACAAGTGAAATATGTTTGGAACAAGAAAATGCTGAACGTCAAGTTGCAGCGTTCTATTCTGCATAACAACAACATTAGAACACGTCAAAATGACCTAACATAGTCATATCCTCTTGACACTGAAAACAAAAGAATGGGAGGAAACAAATGACCATGTAAGCCTGATCTGAGAATCCAAGACCACTCACAGTGCATGTGTTCCCACTCCAGAGCAGAACATAAAAGGTCCATTTCAGGTTTTATATATGCATTGCTTGAACTAACTCGGTTGTTTTGAGCAATTGGTTAAGCATCTATGTGTAAGAACTGTATGCCTCGAGGACACTGCAAACATTAACCACTAAAACCCCATATATGCGTGAAGGTTTCCTTCTCTCTTGACACATATCATAGCAACTACTATGCTTAATCTGTTAAAAAACAATCGTGGTAGCTTATAGGGCATAGGCTTGTAGAAGATGCATCGCTGTCCGAAACACATAGCTCAGTGAAGAAACAAGCCATTTTACTAGTATATATAATATAACACGATTCATGGCTCTCATATTTTGAATCCAATCTAGCACACAGAGCCAAACGTCCAATGGACGGCACAATCCAGCCCCCGTTGGATAATCCATACACGAAGAGAACCTATTAGTGTGTTCCATACCCAAAGGGAACACAAAGAGAACCTATCAGTGTGTTCATGCTCACTACGGATTTGCGCGCCGCGAGGAGTCACAAACCGGAGCACGCAATCAGTACACTGCACGCTCGCCTCCGCGGCAGCGAGTTCGATCTAGAACGAGGCCTCCCAGCTATCTACCCGGCCCTCCTCCTACGGACATGAACCCTAGGGCCTCTACTCTCGACAAGCCAGCATCGGGCGACACCGATCCTGCGCGAGCAAAACGACCCAAAGCTAACCCCGGCCGCATTCACCGACCGGATCGACCGCTCCCCCCTACGCAGAGATCGAAACAGGGTCGCCGGATTCCAGACTGGTGAGGGAAAAGTGAGAGCGAAGGAAGGAACCAATCGAAGGGGACGCCTCACCTCGGGGGAGAGAGACGCCGCGGGGGGAGGACGACTACTGGGGGCGGGTGGATCGAGCGCGCGCGGGGAGTCCTCCGCCTCGACCGGCGGCGGTGACGGCGACGAGCGGCGCGGCGTCGCTTGGGTGAATGGAGGAAGTGGTGGTTGGGGTTGGGGGAGGAGAGAGACGCCGCGGTGGAGAGAGAGAGAGAGATGATGGGGTTGGGGGTAATCTGGTAATTTTGGTGCGTGATGGAGTTCAACGAGGGAGAGGAGGGACGGAGCGTGACGCGTGCGCCCTAGGATGCTATACTGCCTACGCTACGCTAGTAGGATGATGAATGGGTTCGGGGGCTCACGGGCCGGGCTTGGGCCAACAGGATGCAGACCAGTCGAGGAGGTAAATTGATCTGATTTTTACGGCAAGGAATACATTATGTCTGGTTTTATGATTTTAGGGCGAAAAATCGGGTTATAGTCGAGACGGTAACATAGGAGTTCTAGAATTAACTAGAGTAACATGGGGGCAGCTAACTGGCCTAGCGACACAAGTCACGCACACTCCCCTCCTCACTGCTACACCTCCCGTAAGCATCGAGTCAGACTCCCATTCAGAATTCTTCAAGTCTTCAAAACTTTCATTTGTGTTGCAGTTTGCAAACTTTTACCTCAAATCACAAAATTTTCAATTCAAAACTTCCATATCAAAATCACAAAACTTCTAGTTGAGGATATACTTTCTTCTCAAAAATAAAAAAAATTCAAAAACTGAAACTTCCATATAAAAAGATTCAATCAAAAAAAATCTAAAACTTCCATCTAAATAAAAAAATCCCACTTCTCATTTGGCCTCAACCATTGTTACCTTCTCGGTCGCTGTTGCAAAGGTCTTCTTCTACTCCGAAGAGGCCAACACGAGCCCGATGCGGCGTCGGCTGTGATAGAGAGGGCAGAGAGGTGGAGTCCTTGCAGCGGGGAGCAGCAGTTGACGGTCAACATCATAGGCAATGCTAGGGTCAAAGGACCTAGGGCTAGGGTTGCCCACCATATGGCCCGAGAAAAGTAGATGGGGATGAATAGAGGGTGATCGGAGACGGGAATAGGGATTGTCATATGCCAGTAAGATATGGAGGGATGGATGGCAACTGGAGATGAGGATTATTGGGAGCCGGTGGAGCAAATCAACAAGTGGCAACGAGCCACTTTTATTGGGGCCCAATGGGAATGGAGAGAGAGGAGGAGGAGTAACGAGAGAAGAGGAATTTGTGGTTTCTTCTCTTCCCAAGCCTTATGAGTTGATGGGCCAAGAGCATGCGCTACGGGCACATATGAGCAAAATAACATTACTAGAGTAACATAAGGTATTTTTGAAGTCTTTCTTTCAAGAGTGAACGCCTGAATTTGCTAGAAATGCTATGCATACTTATAAAATTCTTACCAACAAAATTATCAACAGGTTTGATTTGACTAGATGGGGGTTATAGAGAATCTAAATTTTAATCCTAATGTGCCACATCAGCGTTTGCAAAAAAAAAAATTGTATGCACAACCATAAGCAAATAAACTTGTGCGTTTGCTAGAAAAAGAATGTTGACAACGCTTTAGGTCTCAAAATGATTGGAACAAATATACACCACTAACTTCAGCTGCTGCAGGCCCATCCAAAAGCATCGCTGCATCCTATTGAAGTACATACAAATGAAAGCAACGGATCAACAACCAGGAGAGTGATGTCAACAAGACGACGGAAAAATAATTGCGCATTACATTACACAAAGATTCAATGGTTTTTGGTCAAAGGTTTATAAGTCTTTGCAAAGATATACGTGCAGCAACAAGCTAAAAACACATATAGTAGTACAATACAATCATCAATATACACATACATACACTACCTTTTTTTCTAAAACATACACACACACCCTATCTACAAAAGGTTAAAAAAAGGCTTAACAAAAAAAAAAGGAAAGAAGCCATCAACAGGATATCCTTATGTACAGAAATGAGCAAACTAATGCCTGACAAAATGATGATCATTTTGCACCAGAGATCATGAGAGTTCTTCGCTCGACTGCGCCCCTTTGGCGACTTTGACGAACACGTCTTCCATGGTGGTGTCCGCGAGCCCCCACGCCTGGACCTCCGTCCTCCTCTTGAAATTCTCCACGGCCATGAACACATCCGCGATCCTCACCTGCTGCTTCGGCAGCTCGTACTTCTGTGTTCCTGACAGATGGTATACTTTCCTTGCGTTCGGTGAGAGCTTGAGCGCCAGATTCTTGACCTCTTGCTCAAACTCCGGGGATGTTGTCATTGTCAGCACGTAATACCCTCCGTATCGGGCTATAAGCTGCGAATGAATTTTTGGTGTTAAATCTTCAAGGACCGTAAAATTCCTCAAGGAACAATGCTTCCAATAGTTATTGTTGTTGGGTTATGAAGTAGGTTTAGTAAGATGTTTATACCTCTTTGGGTGTCCCAATGCACTGGAGGCTGCCATCTACCATGATGCACAACCTGTCACAGAGAACTTCAGCTTCTTCCATGGAATGGGCTGTAAAGATGTCACCGAAACAAAATGAAGCGTGTTAATTCAATCATGGAAGAGAAATTATGTCCAAACACAAGGTAGTGTATCATATTCAAAATTTCAAATGGTATGTAGTTTGAACATTACTAGTAAGAACGATCGCTCTGTCTCGCTTTGCTTGCTTCACAGCATCCCATAGACTCTTCCTCGAAGCCGGGTCTAATCCGGTACTGGGCTCATCCATGTAGACAACCTGAGGCCATTTTATGAATGCGTAAGCAGGGAATTGTCGATGAGTCACAAAAAATGTTGGGAGTTGTTGTAGAAAGGTGTACTTTAGCATCTCCGATCAGCGAGATGGCAACACTGAGCCGCCTCTTCATGCCACCACTGTACTTCCTGACTTGCTTATCAGGAGCACCACCATGAAGTAAATTTACACTTCTTAAAGATTCGTTAACAGCCTGCAAATCATTTTCATTTCAGTAAATAACTCTCAAATATTTTTAAAATAGAAACAGTAGGAAAGTGTCCTACTGAATATATTAAATATAAACATGCTGCATCTTAAAAAAAGTTTCAGAAAATATTTACAAAACAACCAAAACAGAAAAAAGATGATGGAAAAAACATGGAAGACTATATAGATATAGATTCTATCCATTCTTTCAGTTCGGATAACTATTTTGCTCCATGAAAAACCATGGCAGTTTCTGCTTCAAACCACCTGTCCGATTCTCAATACATGGTTCAGCTCCTCCGAACATCCACACCTCTCTTCTTATTCTAATCCTTTCAAGTTTATTTGGAGTTTGGAAATCCATGTAAATAAGTACTTCTATGGGTGCTACTAGTTGAATTCAAAGACAGTACATAAATTTTAAACATGAAAGCAATAACATATGTTGACTTCACCCTAAAAATAATGCTATCGGCAGAAGAAATGAGGGACCTTGTATACTTGATATAACTTACATGGTCCAAAGCAGAGCCATTGAGGCTCTTCAGTCGTCCATAAAACTGGAGATGTTCTCTTCCAGTCAGCATTTCCCAAAGCATACTGCATTCAACATAGCAAAAACAAAAGGTGATAATCCGGAGGTGTTTTTACATGAACAAGTGTTAATGCACAAAACAGATCTGCAATAGAAGGTTGCATATCCTACTCATTCTGTGGACAAACCCCCATGCTGTTGTATATCTTTTCCATGTCAGTCTGTATGCTGAACTCCCGTACGAATGCATTTCCGGATGTTGGCCTTGTAAGCCCAATCATCTGTAAGGTAACAGTTGGAAGGAAACAGAGGTTATTACAGAACACCGAATATGATTTAGAAAACTAAAATGCAAAAGCTATAAAATTTGGGATTTTAAAAAGGACATTCAGTGGTTCTAGAAATTTGGTGGTCAATAAAGCATAATTAATTCTACAGAAATATATAAAACATTAACAGATAAAAGAGAATACTATAAAGAAAAAATAATCGGTATGGACAAAAGATCCTACAATTATAATTAATGTGTTTAAGCAGAAGAAAGAGAAAATGAATAGGCAATTGTTTGGATCAAGTATGTCATGTGAGGGATCAAATTACAAACCATGCTAATGAAAGAGCTCTTGCCAGCTCCATTAGGACCAAGAATGCCCATGCACTCTCCATAAGGCAAAGCAAGTGATAGACCCCGAACAGCAAACTTATCAGGATTACCATCCTTTCCATGATATACTTTCTTGAGATCATCACAGACAACTGCATAGCCACTACTCTGTTGTTGTAGTACTTGATCAACAGTTTCCCTCTGTAATCCAATCATAAAAATTTAGCAACCACTAGATATCAAGTAGTAGGTGACATCTGATATGCAGATTTATGTGATTCCCAAGAAATGAATAAAGTAAATTAGTACTGGATGATATACATAATTATGTAGAGTAGTTTGTTGAAAAATATTGCAGCCTTATAGGTAATCCTGAAATTGCAATGTAAAAATTACAATGCATTTACAGACCTTATAGAACTTGCCTGTGTGTTTCTTTTCCTTTCCCTCCTCTCTGGTTCATGTAAATATGGACTTTTTTATTTATAAAATTTATAACTACTGGGTAAGTCTAGTAGTGTTTCCCCTCAAAAAAAAAAACAATGCATAGAGGTGGGAGATTGAACTGTCTGAAAGACTGACGAGTGCAATATAAGAACTATAAGAAACTTACTTCTTTAATAATATCTTGCTTCACCATTTCTACATGAACAGTGTCGTTAACTACTTCGTTAATAGATACCCTTCTCCAAGTGGGGTTCTTCTTCAGCAGATTTTTTATTAGGGAAAGGAAACTAGATTTGTGTCCAACTGAAGCAGAATGGTCCAAATAATATGCAACAGGAAGCAAAACCAACCATTCTAGAATAATAATAATCAGCACATCTCTCATTCCATTTGCATGGTCATTTAGATCACTCCATCTCATGCCATGACTTCCAGCTTCAGAAGCCCTAATAGCATATTGGCCAAGCTCATATAGTCCCCGATACAAAGAAAATGCAGGTATTATCTCGAGAACTGTAATCCAGTGTTCTGCAGTAACACAACAGGAAAATTTTGTGCAATTATTTCAGCCCCATTAATCAAAATAAATTGCCCCCAGAAAATAAAATGCTAGCAGCAGGAAAGGCATCCCATATGGCTAGTTTACTTCTGTTTAAACTGTTGCTGCCTTGCTATGGCATAGTGAAAACTGTGATATAATATTCAAATGAAGGTAATGTGATTGTTAAAAACATCCATTTGGTAATATTTGCTAAGCTTACTTGGGAACTTGCCACCTTCAATAAAATTGCGAATAAGAGACCCTGCAATCAACCCCGATCCAAATATGTACAGGTATGCAATTGCTGGTGGAAAGAAGAAAAGAAATAAGAAATATCACATATCTTGCAGCATTGAGTAGGTCACGAATATGAAGAAAAATGATGTCGGTTTGTTTATACCTTGAGCAGTGTTGACTTTAGAAAAGAATGTTGCAGTTAGGAAGGCTAGTACAATCTGCAGGTTCATGAAACTAAAAAAGAAAACAAATTGGATACTGTAGTCATTTATCTTGAAAAAGTTTAGACCTGCAAGTTAAAACTGAGTTAGATAAATGGGTTGAATCAAGTACTAATTGGCTGATATAACCATTGGGAATAGCTTCCAACCTATAACGGATCCAAAAACGACAAATAGAACCAAATACACCATGGACAAAATAAGGAAATATGCATAGTAGATAATCCAGTAAGGGCCATCCCCAAGTCCATGCATTTTCATCATTGTTCGGAGCTTATGTTGCTTCTCATATACAAGGTATGTCAACATAACCTGCATTAAATCTTAAAATCTTCAGATTTTCATCACACATTACAAAACAGATCATGATTTGTTCCAACAGTTCTACTTTTCTCCACTTCAGTATATCTAATATGAGGATCAATATTGTAGTACTCCCTCTGGTTCCATACTTCTTGACATTTTGGATAAGATTGAGGTCAAACTTTTATAACTTTGACTAACAATAACTTTAAAAATATTTAGTTTAAATATATTAGAACAACATATATAGATTTATCTTACAAAGTACTATAATAAAAGTAAAAATGCATTTATTTATTGTATATATTATAATATAAAAATATAATCAAAGATATATTTTAAAGACCATATCATTGTCCAAAACGTCAAGAATTATGAAACCGGAGCGAGTAATTATTAAGAAACCCTGAGAGGGCCTAGTTAACAAGTCAAATTCATGGCTATATCAAAAGGGAAGACTACTATCAATTTGTTGCCACTTACCGGGAAAAGCAAGGCAACAACCCATTCAAAAAAGAGAGGGCCGATAACAGAAGAAAAATCAAATGTCAAACGAGTCTCTTGCTTAGGCATTTCTTTTGTGAACGCAAGCAACATTTTTACACCTGATCCTCGAAGAAACTGGAGATATGCATTTGAGACCTGCACAGATGCCCAGAAACATATGTTATTGGTAAAAATGAGTTGTGTAGCTTCCTGACTGCTTTGCATAATAGTATTGCCAACTTAGAGATATTTTTCAGAAGTATGATATTATTGTAATGATAATGGGATCAGTTTTGATCCTTCAATATTCTAAACAGAGTAGAAAATTATAGAGTAAAAAGGACAAGAAA
The DNA here is from genome assembly GCA_008326285.1 of Oryza officinalis. Classification (NCBI taxonomy): domain Eukaryota; kingdom Viridiplantae; phylum Streptophyta; class Magnoliopsida; order Poales; family Poaceae; genus Oryza; species Oryza officinalis. The sequence continues at coordinate 37,120,068 of BDMV01000006.1, read as the reverse complement.
GGTATTGTCCCTAATAAATTAATAATGTGCTACTGAAAATACATGATTATGCATACTCATAAGTTTTAAACTCACCTGGATTACAGCCTACAGTTTTCTAGTATTGTGAATATTCTGGTTCACATCAGATGTCATGTTTCCTTGGATCTTGTTGTCAATTTGTTACGAACCGTAAATAATTGCAGAATGAAATATAAAAATGTTTCAAACTTTTCAGTGGGTTGGCAGACAAGAAAAATAAGAACGAGAGATCAATTTTAAAAATTAAACAGATATATTTGATTTCAAGAAAAGTGGTAACTTGAACCCATTATCTCAACTATGATCTACCACTAGGTCACATGGCTATCCCCTAATAAAAGGTCAATTTTATGAAGTGAGACCCACCGCATTCAAGGAGCGCGGGATATGCAGAAGTCCAAATGGCATTGGAACATAAGACACATTCTGATAAGTTGAGTTATATAAAGTTAACACACTGAAATGCTTCTCGCTTGAGTCTTGGAAATCATAGGCTGTAATAACATAAGTATTTAGAGTTATTTGCACCTTTAATGCCAGCATATGATGCAGCAATAAACTAATGGCACAGGTAAGAAATGCCCGCATACCCATTGGAATTTCATTTATCCCTTCCTGAGTTTTCCCTTTCCTGTAGCCGTTGAAGGTTTCCTCATTTATTATTGCTGAACTATTCCTCCACAAGGGTGAACCTTGAATACATAACATCTCTGCTAAAACAGAATTTGAAGTTCAGATATTAAGTCAATTTCAACCAAAAACATTCGACAAAACAAGAGGCACATAAATGGTAATACACAGAATGTCATTGTAGGAGTGCACAGAAGTTGATGGTTCTTATGGCAAACAATGAGAATCACAAGTTTGTCATGGTATCAGGTTAATAATCTGACAACCTCATCAGTTTGCCAACATTGTTATTTCAGATTAATCTACTCAGAAACAGTAGAAGCGATACATAATAAGAACTTTACCTTTCCGAATATTAATATCACCAAACGTAATGGGGACTGTAACTGAATCACTGGCTTTGCATTGAGGTCTAAGAACGTATATGGGTCGATCTGAGACAAAAGCGGGTTCGATGAAGCCTGTATAAGTACCTGGTACATCTGTACCCTGGAAGTTACATGATAACAAAGTAAGTTCTTTGATGTTCACCCTTAAAAAAAATAGCCATACAAGTAATAATATGGTTTTTCAACTTACAAGGAGAAGACTGGATATGCTCGCATTATCAGAAAGATTTGAAAGAGGTAAGCTTGTAAACAAATTCTGCATGACAACTGCCAAATAAATGGGCAAAATTAGTGGATTATGGAATATGGTGAACACACTACAGCTTAACAGATTTTTCTTCTCTCAGATAAGTCATATGATCATTGTTTCATCATTATTGAAAACAAAAAATTGGTATGAGAATCATCCTTACTTCTTCATCCAACAAGCCCTAAGCATTTTTCCAAGGGGCCCTAAGTGGATTTTGAGGCAGGTTAAAAGAAGTAGATGGTACAGAATTACAGATTACTTACTGTTGGATAGGGTCTCATTTGCTCCTGTGAAGGGTATGGTAGCCGAGCAAGATTGTGATTTTCTGCATGATGCATCTGGGAAACCTGCATACAAGGAGGAATCCTGCATGGCGCGATACTCAGGGCGTGGTAACTGCAGGAGAGCAGGCCATTCCGGGGGATTCGGTATGGGGCAACTGCCAGCCTGATCCAACGTAGAGTACTGAATTCCACACACATTTTGGCAAGAGCCTGTGCCGTTGACATCAACACACTTGCAACCACATCTGAACTTAGGCTTATCTAGAACACTGTTGATGACTCTCTGAAGAATGGTGAGTAAGAGGCAGAGGTATATTGGAACTATGATTAGTCGAATGGTTCCTTTCCTGTTTCGTTTCTGCAAGACGATGAAACATGGATGCCACTTCTTAATTAGCTTGACTCAACGACCAGTGTGTACAACCAAAAAAATGAATTGCAATATTTTACAATGTAAAAAAAAATATTCATCCGTTGCCATTGACAAACATTGAAATATTAACATCGCTGGACAGTTGATACTAGTAATCTACAGAAACAGCCATCAAAGTGGAATATGCAGCGTAAAAACAAAAGGGATTTCAATGCGCCCTTTTGCATTCCAAACATCTTTAATTCAAACGATCAAGAAAATTCATCTATTCTGATGGATGCGTATTGGTCCCAAATTCTTTCCGTTTGGACATATAATAAGCCCAATCCAAAATCAACTGAGAACGGCCATGCCAAAAAAAGTCAACAACGACGACAAGAGAAAATACTCTGAATAAACATAACTCAAGCCCACGACTTCCCGCGAAATAGACCCAAATCTGGTCGTGGTAGCAGTAGGTCACCGTAACATCACCAGAACAAGTTGACGCTTATTCTTCAAGAACAACGAAAACCAGCAAATTAAGCCGAAATTTCGTTCTTCTTTTTTCGAAATAAAGCTAAATTTTGTACTGACTATCTTGCAGTTTACTCTTTTCCCTAACGCGTCATCAACTCAAATCAACACGCACCCAATCCAAATCATCAAAGATGAAACAACAACGAAAACCCATCCGAGTACCAATCAACTATAGCAGTTAACGCGAAGAGAAAAAAAATATGGAGGGATGGAAGGGGATTAGGACCTGGAAGATGAGGTTTTTGCGAAGTAGGGCATTCGTCTGCGCGGCGAAGCTCGGTGGCCTCGACGCGGCAGCACCACCGCCGCCGGCCGCAGCGCCCGCCGAGGGCTCCATCGCGTCACGCGGCGGCAGTTCGCGCGATTTCGCTTTCTTTCTCGCTCTGCGGTTGACTGATTGAGGAGTTGGAAGTTGGAAGGGAAGAAAGGGAGGAGTTATTAGCCGTTGAGATCTGGGGGAGGGGATTTTATAGGAGCAACGGGAGATGTACATATGATTCCCGCCATATTATATCTTTTTTCTGATATGCCACTGTATCTTTTTCGGTCAACTCTTTTTTCGTTCCTTATTGATCATTATCATCGTATAAGTATTTTTACCAAGATCAAAAAAATCTTAATTTCTCTATATTTCATTTAATTTAAATATGTGGTGGGATAAAATAAGAAACATGCAAGCTTTAAACTCCTACTATGCACACCAAACTAGAGCTTTACGACCCAAATGCATATATGAATGCATGCAAACTCAATTTGCATGTATAAATATAATAATACTATACATCAAATGAAGAGGCCAAGTGTATATGACGATCGTTTTGAAATTTCTTATTTTTGATTATACGATGATTAATATGAAATGGAGGGAGTAATTTTCTAATTTCTATCCTCGTTAAAGTGAAAGGTCACATAGCACTTTTAAATTCGACTAATATCGGACAAGTGGATCCAAATATCAGAGTTAAAATCTTTGATACTACATTCTCATACATGCAGATACCCTTTAACAAAAGTTTTGTAAGGGTAGTGGTTTATGGTTGTCCACCCTTCCTATGAGCATGTTTTAACACGTATAGTGTCTCTAGAGGACACACTCGTGGTCATATGAATGTGGTATGTGTATACATCTTCGATGTAATTGAAAGAAAAGATGAATTACAATTTAGACTATTTTATTGTTAAAGTATTATTTTAGATCACCTTGAACTTTTTTTTACTTTTAAACCAGATAGCTAGTCTGGACTATCCCAAATAAATTCTTTAGTACAAAGTCACAACCTCAAATAAATCGGCTCTGATGCACCAGCGAACTCCCTCATCTATGTATAGGTCATACTTTTTATCATAGTGAATGCTAGACATGGATAGAAAAGAGAGTTGAATGATCAAAGCTATAAAGTTGGCATAATTACTTGATCTAAAGTAAAAATATTAGTTTAAGGATGGTTCAAAGTGACATTTTAGCAATAAAAGGTGAGCCAAGTGCAATTCTCTTTTTAAAAAATATTCTCACTCGGATTCATTATGTGTTAGCAGTTAAAACTAGATAAAAATATAACGTTAAGAGTACGGATTCATTAGGGTTTTTTTTGCTTTATTATGTATGATGTATCTGAATTTGAAATTTTGTAAATAGTTGGAGGAAGATTAGATGATGTTCAAAACAATGATGTTTTCGCAATAGAAGGTATACCAACCTGTAAGCAAACGAGGGAAAAAATTGATCAGCGGTGTGCACGTGCATTTTCTGCTATCTGAAAAATCAATTAACCGCGTTAATCGATGTGGAGGAAATTTCCAGATGAATCCTGTGCAAATAACTTCAACACAAAAAGGACAAAACAATTCATGCAAGCGGCGAAGTCAAACATTCAAATATTGCACATCATCTCTTTAACGTTTACTCTGAATACGCATGGATCAAATCAAAGTTAATTAGTTCTTTTATTTTTTTTAAAAAAGAAAAGGATAGGACGAAAGCACCGGGAATATCTTATTTGCATGGTATTCGAATCATATATACTTACCTGCCAAATACTCGTGCTGACTGACAGTGACCCATATGAAACTGCATTCGAGTATTTGACCGCACAGTTTTGAATTTACACACTTACTGGATAATTATAAGTTGTCCCGGTCCAAAAATTATATACCTTGGAAATTAAGATCAACGCTTGGTTGCTTTTTTTAAAAAAAAATCTTTTCAGTGATAATAATTCCTCTAATGCTAAATTTTGATCAGTATTGAAACAGATTATTTCCTCTACACTTTTGATCAAAATACTTTTCTCTAGCATTTTGATTTTTTAAGCTATTTGTTTTTCTAATTATATTTAATTTATCCTTATAATCAAATAGATAATCTGTGATAATAATTCACTTAACAATCCAATGCTCAATTTTCCCTAGGCTGCATCGTAGGGGAGGGAAAGAGAAGGAATAGAATTTTCCCTAGTCTGCATAGTAGGGGAGGGAAAGAGAAGGAATAGAAGATAAGCAAAACATGATGAGCTATTAACGCATGGTTAATTAAGTATTAATTATTTTAAACTTAAAATAGATTAATATATTTTTAAAGCAACTTTTCTATAGAAAAATCTTACAAAACATACGTCATCCAATAGTTCGAGAAATGTGCACATGAAAAATGAGAGACTTTCTCTTTTTCGAACGATGCAGCCTAATACTCACTTTATCCCAAAATATAAAACCTATGATCGGATGAAACACATCCTAATGTTACGAATTTTAACACTAGTTATTATATATCATAGTACTAGGATGTGTTTCATTCAATTTTATTTTTTTATATTTTAGAATGAAGGTAGTGCCTACTAATTGATAACTAAAAGTCACTAGTGTATTTGGTACGCAGATAATAATAAAAAGTGCTGGCCTAATACCTTCAATCTGTACATGCATTGCCTGCGTTAACATGCAACCAACACAAGTTCCTTCAGGTATTAGTATGACGTCCATGTGGCCGGGACACACTGTTAACACATTGATAATGGACACGTACTACATGACACTGAGAACATATTGTTTCCAGGAAGCATCGTTCTTCAATTCCATTCTCCAACTACAGCTATTTTTTAATAATGTTAAGGATCTCAGGTTGTCAAAACGCTTCGCACTATTATTACCAGTACGTGCTCCAGCTTAGCTGCGATCATGCTGCCAGTATTAAATTAGGGCAGGAATTTTGCTTTGGGATGAAGCAAGAAGCGACCGAGTGGTCGAGTAGACAATGCTGAAGTATTAAATTAATTACTTTACTTCAATATAACTAATCAGTTCCTTTGACTTTACCGGCAGACAGTCGTCTCCTTGACCCGTCTCAGTCTGGTCCAGATGAGATCTGCACAGGGCTTCTTTTCCCCGTGGAATGCAGTGGGTTTCCCATGTTGAAGTCAAAAAATGGTGGTAATTAAATTACTCGATGAGTTTCCCTACTGAAATCAACAGCACAGCTGCGAAGAATTTGTTTATGACAACAGTTTTTCAGCGAGTAACACATGATTTACGCTTTCGAAAAATATATGGAGTAACTGATATATGTGCAGCATTCAACTAGTGTTAAAAACACACTAGATGGCCTGAAACCACAGTACTTCTTACCCATGCCATACACGGCCACTCCTTGAACATCTCCTCCACTAAATTGGGGGCGGAGTAACGTGTGAGGGCAGAAGATCACGATGAAAAAACCATTAATTTTAGTTAAAATTTGTCAAAGAAGATTATACCCCAACGTTGAGCCCTAAGCTTAATGAAATTTTGCCTCCGCCTTGTACCAGAGTTAATTTTGAGGGTTTTTTTTATCATACTTTGCTTTTTACATTGGCTTTTAAATGTTTGAAATTCTAACTTCATTCATTTTTTCCATAGCTTATTAGCAATAGAACGAACAAGGAGGTTTAAAACTTCTATATGCACCAGTGCTCCTAAGCTTTTATTGTAGCGCCCCACTTAAACTATTTTAAAATATGACATTAAGCCTCTAAGGCGTGTTCTTTGTATCGTATCTAATGGATTTATTGCGGACATGTTTCTCAAGCTTCTAAACGGTAATACACTACGATTTTTGCAAAAAACTTACTTCATTAGCATTTCTTAGAAAACTTTCTTAAATCAACTTATCAACTTTTTAATATTTAATTTATTCATTTATAACCTCGAATATTTGTTAGTTTCATCCATCATCCACCATCTATAAATAACTCAAGTATATGGCTATTCACAGCTACTGCCTTACCACCCAAGAAAAATTCGACCCAATACTTTATTTCTATCTTAGTGAATCACGATTCAACATTAAGTAGTATATTGATTATTTCTCAATAAACAAAGATTTTTTTCAGTAAATGTTGTGTGTTTGATTTCATCCGTAAATCGACTTTTCCTCCTATACTCGAAGTTCTAGTATGGATAAGAAAGATACTAATTTGTATGTACGTATGATGATTCTATGGGTAGAGAGCTAGCTCTCATAGATTTATGGAATGTCAAGTCGCTAGCTAGACCTCCTTCTCGAGTTCCCTATCATTATCTTCTCTCATTCCCATGCACCAACGCTACAAAGCCCCATTTACACCTTCTTCAAACACTTACAAAGTATAACTACCCCTCCTTGTCAAGCCGATGTTGCCTGCTCCCTAAATCATGTCATCGTTGTATGCTTTGAAGCCTGAACCATGGCTTGCCCCGGTATTCTCCACCTCAAAATGTTTCCATGCATTATGATGCTGATCTTTTTCCCTAGATATGATAATGTTTTTTTACAATGTCATTGCTTGTTTGTCATCCCCTTGGGTGAAGGTGTCGCTTTAGGCATCATATGAAAAATCTTGATCTGATTTTGGACGACAACGGCAGACATGCATCAGATTGTTTTTGAAGGCGTTGTTATGGAATATGTATCTTCAACTTTGCATTCTCATCCCATCCACATCTCCATCACGATAGGCCTGCTGGAATGGGTGCTGAAGGCCATTCACAAGCGCCGGCGTGCTTTCTTGTTAAAAGGGACCAACACAGTCCATGGTGGAAACTATAGGTTCACCTGGACCAATGTGTGTTGTCCCAAGGAGCTAGGCGGCCTTGGCATTGTTGATCTTAGGATCATGGGCTGGGCGTTTCGGCTTCGATGGCTTTGGCTACAACGCTCAGGCAACCCATCCTACGCAGACTTCATGGTACAACATGAGCCTTTCATCTTTTAGATGTTCCGAGCATCCACCGTGGTCATGATCAGCGATGGCTGTGACTTGCTCTTTTTAGGCTAGACTGATGGTTGGATGGTCAATCCATCGAACTACTTGCCCTGGAGCTATTCCTGGTGGTGCTGGCACGACAGCAGAACTCCACAACAATGGTTGCGGGTCTTCACAATGCTTCGGTTAAGGACATCTCTGGTGCCTTGACAACCCGAGTTTTGGCCCAATTCCTACATGTTTGGGACAGAGTCTAGGGGGTGGAGCTCCAGGTCTCAGCATCGGATCAACTCCTTTGGTGCTGGATGGGTGCCGCTTACTCAGCCAGCTCGGCGTATCAAGCCTTCTTCCTCGGCCAACAGTCCTTCCCATGCGCGACTCAGCTCTGACAAAGTAAAGGGCCGGCCAAGTGCAAAATCTTTCTCTAGTTGGCCTTGTAGCGTCACTGCTAGATAGTCGATCCTATGCTTTGGCTTGGCATGGATAGCCACACTTGGCGCCTGCTCTATGCGCAAGAGCCGAAAACCGCCAACCATCTTCTATTGCATTGTGTTTTCGCATGTGAAGTCTGGTTCAACTTGCTGATCAGGGTTGGCATGGGCGGCCTCTCGCCTCACCGCCACTCCACGCTCGAGGACTGGTGTCCACAGTCGTGGGATCAATTACCGTGGCAATGCTAGAAGGATTTTGACACCGTTGTGCTAATCATTACCTGGCATCTATGGTTGGAAAGGAATGCTCGAGTGTTTGTTGACATGCTTTCCTAAATCCCCATGATGGTCGAGGGAATAGTGCAGGAGGGGCATCTTTGGTCCCAAGCTTTCTCGCCGTGGAGTTCTGTTAGGAGAGCAGGGTTTCCTTCCTCCTGTTCCCTTGCTTCCGTTTTGGTTCCTTTTTGCTGGGGTCTAGCCCTTTAGTCACTTTTAGTTTCAGGGTCCTAGTTTTCTCCCTTAGGAAAATCCCACCATGACCGTCACGGCTGTTACTATTGTAATTAATGCTTCTTCTAATATATTGATGCGCAAAGTTTTTGCGTGTTCGAAAAAATTCTAGGAGAATGAGTTCCAACAAGACAATATGGTATCTTCATGTTTGTCTTAGTTTATAATTTTTTGAGTAAATTTTAGAAACCTTAAGTATTATGGTTCAAGTTGCGTACAACCACATGAGTTTTGACATGTGGCTGAGCATCACCTCCATGCATTGCGGCCCACCTATCAACTTTAGAGAGGGAAGAAGAAAGAGCATCCCACCACCTCCATATATTGTAGCCCAAGGAACAAAAACCAAAATTGAAAGTAGGTTGGGCAAAATGATTAGAATGCGAGATATGCTCGTGGACGCGCCCATTAGCCTTTTAATCATTGTGCCTTAGTTCGAGTTGTCTAGAACCGTTCTGTGGGGAGAAAATGGCTATTTCTGTTCATCACCTTTTGAGATGGAGTCACTTGTCTAGACGGGCCATGTCCATTGGCTAACTATGTACAACTATACAAGATCCCTCCCCCCATAGGGTTGGACATTCGGTCTGATCGAGCAATTCAGTCTTTCAAAAAAATTCGGTCTTCTCAAAGTTAAGACTGATTTACATCGAAAACAAAATCAAGACGGAGCAATTCGGTTTCGGTCTTAGTCATGACCAAAATCATCAAGAGATATAAATATCACAAAAACCATAAAAATCGCCAAAAACCACATAAAATCATCCAAAATGATAAAAAGCATAAAAAATAGAGAGGTGTGAGTCTAATAAAGCGTCGAGGCATTTATCTCCATTGTCGCCCCCTCGACCAATCGCTGACCGTTTGTTGTTGTCGCCTATGCCCTCCTGCTTCACCACCATCTCCACATCGCGTCCATATCTAGAGAGGATGGGGTGGTAGCCGATAGGGTTGTCACACGACACTCTACCCATCACTGGCCTCCGCCTTGCTCACCACCATCCACCACTAGTTTATGCTTCAAAGTCAAAGTCAAGGTGCCACCGCACCAGCATGTGCAGGAGGGAAGGAGAGGTCGGAGGCGGAGGACTCGAGGAGGCATAGGTGGCTATGCGGTGGCCACTGTTGGGTGATGCTAGTACCCACGGACGGCTCGCTTGCTCTTGGAGCCTAGGAAGGGGGAAAGGGTAGGATTGGGTTGCAAACATGTGTCTATTAAGTGTTGAGTAATATTTTAGTTTTTTTCAATTGATTTGGTTAATCGAGGCAAATGGCCGAAGTAAATCATATAATTTCGATTAGATATGGTTGATGACCGAATTTTTCGGTTTTGGTTTGTTCGGTTTATTTTGCCCACCCCTACTCCCATAACGTAAATTACCGTATATTTAATAAAAAACAATTCAGCAATGAAATTAAAATAGAGCACATGGGCCCCCGGCTCCCAGCTAATCAAACAGGCCCACGGCCCCTTGACCCGCGAGACCAACCACTAACAACGCCATTTACGGCCACGCACCCCACGCCTCCCATTCGTTCGAAATTTCCCGATTCCGCCGAGCACGCCTTCTTCCCGCCCGCCACGCGATTCAAACGCCTCCTCGTGGGCCCCACCGCCCCCCCCGCTCCGGCGCTCCCCTCAAACCGCACGCCACGCGACCCTTCCCTACCCCATCTCACTGACACGTGGGCCCATGGACCAACGGCAACACGCCGGGGCCCAGGCGTCCGCGTGACGGCTCCTCGCGTGTAGGTTTCCCAGCCGTGCGAGAGCACGCCCGCGAGGGAGTTATTTATACGTGTGGGGGGATTAGCACTAGCCATCCCCCCCGTTCCAAACGCAGAACTCGTTTTCCGTCTCGTTCGCATTTGGGTTTCGAATTTGGGTTTGAGAAGGTTTGGAGGGAGTTGGGAGGTTGAGGAGGTCTCAATCGCGGCGGCCGATTCGTTGGTTCGATCGAGCTCATGGCGACGGCTTCCGGCGACCAGTCGGCGGGCGGCGGTATTGTTTTTTTTTTTTTTGAGAGGGGGTTTTGGAGGGAGATGCGTGTGGATCGGTGGTGATGTGGATTTTGGTCGTGCAGGTTCCGCGGCGAGGGCGTCGAAGCTGCGGTACCCGCTGCGGTCGACGAGCCGGGGGAAGGCGGCCGCCGACGCTCCTCCGACGAGCGGCTCCGTTGCGAGGAGGTCTGTCTCTCGTGCTCGAAGCTGCAATTCCTGTATGCGATTGAAATCTGGGCATGTTGTTTGTGGAATACTTTCGTCAGTTGGAATTTCAGTGATTTGCCGTCGCTTATTTAGTTACAAGGACATGTTAGATGCCGGCGTTTACACGAGAAGTTCTCATCTAATTTAACCACATCTGCTGCGAAACTGAATTTCGCTGTTCTAGATTAGCATTGAAATCTTTGTTGCCTACATCAACGTGTTGTGCAAATGATTTATTGTTTCCAGAATATGTAGTACAGACATGTATAGCTAGCAAGATAGGTATTTAGATTGTCAAGTAGCTGATAGATCAGGAAATAGTTTGGTAAACAAGACATACAGTGTATTTATTGCAGCAACAACAAAGTATCGAATGGAGTGTACTGCGTATAGGACTTTACTGTTCATGCCGCTGTTAAAATCAGTTGCCATTGGAAAGGTAGTTGGTGCCATCTGCAGAGGTTGTGCACCAACCAGCTCACTCCGGTTCTTTACTTTTAGTAATATCAAGCAAGGACTTTACTACTAATATGAATATCCACAGTAGATCCTACATAAATCTGTTTTGTGAGTTGCACACACGGTCAAAGAAGTAAAACATGCAAAACGATAACAGATGTCACAGAAACTTGCTAAGGACTTAAGGAGACACTTGTCAACCCACTTGCCATAGTGTAATGCAATTTGTTTGTTAAGAGGCTGGTAGACCAATGCATTATATTGAAAGTGCATGTAAACAAGCTGATTTAGAAAGGTTAACCAATAGAGTTTCTGTTTTGCTTCTTGTTGAACCATCTATGGATTATGATTAGTCGAAATAATGAAATACTCCTAATTGCATAAAAACTGAACATATACATAAGGATATTGTCATAGTATTTTTGAATTCAAAACAAAGTAAACAAAATACATCTTGACTTGAATGCAGGTTCTGCTCTTTGTTTCTTAAGTTCTATAAAATTGGTGGTTAGGTCATGCTAATATCTATCTTTGTTTTTACATCTCACATAAGATTATAGTGTTATACTATGACTGTCATGGTAGTCCTAACTAGTTTGTTCCAGAGGTTTAGCCATCACAAGGCTGCATTATCAATATTTCTGCAAGCTTCTTATGGGAAAACAATAGGCCAGCATCCATATGTGTATTACTTAGAAACTAAGCATCTCATGGTTTGGACCGTTTGGTGCTATGTCAATGCAAAATAGACTACCAACTTAATGCCTCTTAGATTCCAACTATAAAATTTGCTGGATACTAGCTCTGTCTTTGATACCATTTGTAGTTTTATTCCATGCAGAGCAAAACCATCTTTGGATGTCAGCAAGAGCGTTTGTGGTCTTGATCTTTCGTCGGTGAAGGATAATTCAGCCAAACCTCCACGGAGGCACTCAATACAGACGAAGCCAGGTGTTAGCCCCAGGCCAACTCCTACAGGAACTATCACTCCTGTGTCATTGGTTCGATCAAGAAGGTCCGATAGCCAAGGGAAGTTTGATACCCCGATATCAGAACTTTCCATGTCCACAGCAAGGCGCAAGTTCAGCACTCTGTCCTCAATCTCATATTGGATGACACAAATCAGGCTTGCGGAGGCTGCTTCCAAGCACTTTATATCGTTGGGCTTCTTTAAGCTTGCCCTTGAGTCAGAATGCGAGGTGAGCATGAACTGATCATTTATGTGCAGTTCAGTTTCTTTCATTGATCATTATTATAATAAGTGTTCTTTTCCACAGCCTCTGGATCGTATGAGAGATGAGCTAAAGGCTTATGTAGTCCGGCATGGCCTTGCAAAAGAGTTGGAGGAACCAGTGAAGGATATTCTTCAGGTTTACAATATTGTGGAGGATTTTGAGAAGCTAAAGATCACTTTGAACTCTTCAGAACAGCTGAAAAAGTCTGACAAGGCTGCTCATAGTGCCACCAATGTGTCACCAAAGGGTAATCTGAAGCCAAGATCGTTGAATTCTGATGCAGCTCAAAGTAAGGAAGCAGCTAAAAAGGACAACATTCAGAAGAAGCCTGATGCAAAAGTTAGAGGCTCCTACAACCGGAATCCTGCAAAAGAAGCAATCTCCAAGAATACTGGTAAGAAAGCCAAGAAGCAGGTCAAGAGGCAGCAGGAAGATTGCAATGGAGGTAGCGAGGTTTTGCCAGTTGGAACAGAGCAAGAACCTAGTAAGTGCCATCATGTATTTCAGATCTTGTAATTATCAATAGTTCTGTATATCACACCTGTTCTAACTCCACAATTCCTGAATTGTTGTCAATCATTGGTCTGCTAATGGGAATTTATATTTCAGTTGATGTGGTGAAGGAGGTGACAAATGAAGATAAGGAGAATATGGTAAGGGTGGCAATAATGTAACAGCAATTGAGATAAACAATACATTTTCTGGAAAATCTCATTATATTTCTTGTCTTGCTAATCAGTTCACTTGTACTTGTAGGGGGACAGTGAAATGCCAATGGATGTTGGCATAGCCCAAGAAATCTAGAACAGCCAAACCGACTTCAGATTCAAATCTTTTTTATCGCTGGATATGAAGTAGAGTGTGTGGTGCTTGTTTTTTTTTCCTCACTTGTTCATATATCGCTGGAGCTTGCCTTATTATCAAAACCATAAAGAGGTCTTTAAGTGTGTTGGATGGTTTGCAGGGTGGATGTTTGCTTTATTATCCCTTTGTTAAGTTTGCAATTCTGAATTTGTCCAGTCATGCATCTGAATATAATTGAATTCTTTATTTGTGTGATATACTCCTACTTCTGGGCAGAAATTCCCTGCTGGTCTGTGAAGTTTTCTCGTATTATACTGACCGTGTGTCAGAGCATGGTATAATCTTCAATTGCGTGTGTTATCGAGTTGATTGCACATTTGCAAATTGCAATCAGGGAATGAATTCTATCCATGTGTGCGCACGTTCCATGCTCACATGGGTCTGCTTGTATTATTGGATCTGTCATAGAATCCAGAGCACACGCACAGTTTTGGTTTTGGTTAACTGTAGGTTATAAGCAACATTTCTTTTTGCCTGGGATCTGGTTTGCAACTTTGCAAGCTTGATTTGATTTGTTCCTTTATCTGCAACATTCAGTTTTTATCTGTAATTGTTGGCATTTTCATTTACGATTCTGAAGTGATTAATGCGTCCCAACAACACAAGATGCTGGCAAGACGCCCATCTACATCACAATTAGTTGCAACATCACTGCACCTACTGCAGAATAGACTTGCGACTTATGAGATCATTGCAATCACAGAAATAGGACCGGCTATATCTAGAAATAGTACAAGAAACAGCTTATCCATTGTTGTTTCTTGTCATAACAACGTAGGAGTACTACTAAAACTATACTACTCTCTTATTTTTTTTTCTTCTTGAACTGTCGTTGGAGCGAAGTGCCTACACGAAAATGTAGTACTACTTCAAAGGTGTTTACGCAGAATGAGCTTCGTTTGCAAAAGGGCGTGCCGGTTTCTAAATAGGGAAAAAACGTTGTTCACTATCATCTCCTCTTTCCTTTCTCAATACCCGCTCTTTTTAGATTATCACCGGATTATTTGCCATATGCATCGAAAAATATGTTCTCTCAATACTTTCTTCTACCGCTTGTTTTAAAGTTATTTATTAAGTTTATTATTTAAAACATTTAATTTGTCAATTTTGTCAAGTAGATAATTTATTGTAATAATTCGCTCAATAATCCAAATCACATGGGGAGCTGGTATTAGTGACATGTTTTAACCGTACCGCTATAGAAGCTACTAATACAGGTTGTATAAGATTCTGACAATTGTGCAAGACAGGCCAAGACAGGGGAGTATGTACCTTGCTGCTACACAAAATGACACAGATGATAATTGGTGGTCGCGCAAAAACAGATGCAACAACGCAGTGTTGAGCAAGAAAACAAAGTAGTTAGGTGCAGGCGTAAGAACATCAGTTCAGACGGTGGCAAAAGGCCATTAAGGGAAAGGAACGGGTTAGGTTCCTGCACCCTTTGCTCTGGAATTCTGGTGTTCTTCGCTGCTTCTTTTTGTTCTTTCCCCTCTATTTTGTTCATTTAATTTTTTTCCTCAAACAGTGTTTGTTCGTTTATTTCTGAAACGAGAGTAGAGCAGGGTTTTCAAAACCGCCGGTAACCGCGGGGTACGGTAAAAGAAAAACCACAGTAACCTTCTTAAATATAAATAAATTTAAAAAATAATTTAAAATTTTGATAAATTTTATACGGTTTTGTACGGTTTGCCACGGTTACCACGGTAACCGTGCTTACCGTCGTGAAACCAAGGTCGGTTTGGGAAACCCTTGGAGTAGAGTATGTTCATATGTGATTTGTTCATCCATAGTTTGTTCATGATTCGTCCTGCTTCTGGCCTTCTGCACAGCTGCACTAGTGCGGAACAGCATAGCTGCAGATTGTGCATCCGTCAGTGCTGGGAACCCACCATGTTGAGACGAGGTGTTGCAGGCGCAGTGCATGGAGGCAGTCGTACTCCACTGCATTCTGCATATTATGGGGGAACCCATTGATGGCACTGGGAGCTTTTGCCGATCGCTGCAAGCCTGGAAAATGACATGGTTATCCTCAAGTCTGTCCTTTAACTACTACTTCCTCCGTCCCATATTAGTGGTCGCTTTGACTTTTTTCTCGTAACATTTGACCATTCGTTTTATTTGAAAAATTAATGCAAATATAAAAAAGAATTATACATATTTAAAGTATTTTTGATAATAAAGCAAGTCGCAAAAAAAATAAATAATAATTTCATAATTTTTTGAATAAGACGAATGATCAAACTTTATAAAAAAAACACAAAGCGACGAGTATTTTGGGACGGAGGTAGTACTAGTATTCTTCTCCTGCCACATTGCCATTGTAATTTGCTCAGTTGCAGATGACTGACCAATCTGTAAGGTCAGGTAAACGTTAACCTAAGAAGCACATACTCCTACCCCGCAAAAAAGAAAAAGCACATACTCCTAGCTACTTCCTCCAACCAAAAAAAACTTAATCTAAAAGACATCAAACAAATCTAAACTTTTTTTTTCAAATTCGTTATATTAGAAGGGGTCATATCTCTTTTTTAATTGAGTTTTTTTAATGGAGTGAGTAACTCCTCTAGCGTAGCCCAGTACCACTCGTAATGTACAGAGATTAGTCCAAATTACTCATAGATAAACCCCAGCTCAGTGTACAGATAGGCATCATGGAGACAGAAAAAACCAGCATTATCATAGTAGCAAGCAAATGTGATAGGATGACTCACATGCCACATCAACATCACCATTACTCCTACTTGTTTTGTGGATCGAGTGGCACACATCCAGTGACATGAGCTGAAGTAGAGACGAGAAGAAAGTGTACATCCACATGAATACATTACATGATCCCCCGAATTTCCAGTCGCCCTACCAACTAAAACCATGACCATGACGATGGATGATGCTCATCTCCATCGATCTACAGATGCATGCGCGTGTCACTGTGGATGTGGGCCCCACAGCACGCGTACCGGAAGAAGGAAATGGTCCACGTCAGCACCGACACACGCACCAAAAGAAGCTCCAGCTTTTGGGCCTTGATGATTGAGCCGGACCACGATTCCATGAGTGATGATGGTCTCCGATCTCGGAATTCAGGGGCTCCCGGGTGGGAAATTTGGGGGATCGACCGACTGAGGTGCAGGACTATGACATGCGGGTCTAATAGCATGAAACGATTTTAATAATGGATGGTGTGGGTCAAGGCTAAAAAACAATGTGCTGACATTGTGTTTTTGTTGCTATTAGATATATATGGTACTGTTTATTGCACAGAAAATTAACCCTTGTTAAGGCAACAGATTTTTGCGGCTACGTGCGGGACGACCATGATAAAATCTATAGCTTTGCTAAATTTATAGTAAGAGTCTATCTGTATTTGTGTAGCAATTCTAGACATCAGAATTTAAACCCTAACGGATAAAAGTTCTGCATGCATGACCAGTTAGCCACATCTTTGATACTTGCCTGAAAATAGAGTTATTAGCGGCTGATCTGTTGCTAGCGCAGTATACGAACGAAACAACCATCATCATTCATGGTCGTGTAGTCAGTCAGCTCCTTCATGGCATGGCAACCCAACAGACCCATCATATACACACCAACAGTCCAAAATTAACACCATACCACAAAGTTCCTGTAGCGCATTTATCAAGCTGATTAGCAGTAATGGTTGAGGCAGAGAGTCAGCTGTTCTTTATGCTTGGGTTCAGAAGTTTTTCTAAAGGAGAGACTCACGGGTCGAAACGCCGTGCAGGCGTACGGTCTTAAACAATCAGGAGTAGTAGTGTTAGTTAAAAAACAATAGTGATGGGTATTAAATAGACATTGGTTGACCAGTTAGTTTCTGATACTCTTTGATTCTGGAACGCACAACGATCGAGCATTTTAAAATTGCAACTAGTACGGCCTGAAACTGCAGGGGCATATTCATTGGTATGTTTGCAGCCGCTCAATCTTAATTACAATAGTTCTTTTAGTAATTAGTCAAAGTACATTTGGTAACGACTAGTACTCTACATGTAAATTAACTGAAGTCACAAGTACCATAATGAATTTGATTACATTCTCTTAAAAGTACTCCCACAATGAAATTGTAAAGTACATTTCAGAAAGAGCACTTTTACGCTTCCCCGCTAATTTAATGCAGAACAAATTCAATATAAATTTGTCAATAAGCAAGACCGGAATTGTACAACTTTGTTCTGGTAAAATGAAACTGTGCGACTTCATTTCCAAAGAAAAATCAGTGGGTGAAGCATATGCATAGTTCAGACGAGAGGCCGTAATTCCCACCAAACTATGTACACAAATTAATACCGTTAGTCACTTGGCAGTATACACCACTAGCTTCCCACAAGAGAAGAGATACAGCCAAACAGATCAAGCCTAATCCGTCCGTTTCTCTAATGATTTTCCTCCATCCCCGATCGATGCGTAACCGACACATGCATCTGATGGCATCTCACCAAATCCACTCAACTTTCAATTCACTTGTCCTTTTACTCTTTACAGCCAATCAAATGTGTCCTGTTGCTGCTTAATTAGCCTGATTGATCCGGTTTAGCAAGTGCTACCTCTCACCTCAAAAGAGTGTCTTCATATTAAGGCTTCGTTCGTTCATGCATATAAACTGAGTTTTTAAGTCCGCACAAAAACCGAAGCAAGCAATTAACACATCATTAATTAATTATTAATTATTATAAACTTGAAAAATGAGTTCTTTTGATTTTTTTAAAAGAAACTTTTATATAAAAACATTTTAAAAAATACATCATTTAGTAGTTTGGGAAATGTGCCATCGAAAAAGAAAAAGTTAAAGTTTAAAGTTGAAGTTTAGAACGGGGTCTAAGTAACATACCCATAACGGATCAATTTCATATAATTAAAGATATGATTTTTAGATAATGGAAATGGATTACATCTCCGGCTTCTATCATAAGACACACAATCATAAGTTTGTTAAAAAAATAGAGCTAAAAATAAATCACAATAAGAAATAAGGTGATGGGACAAATCCCTAACTCCCTTTTATTATTGACTAGCGTTAAACCACACAGATTTTTTTAGTTAACAATTCTAATGGAACTACATCACCCATAGTGAAATAAAAGACCATTGGCTACCGATTTCAAGAGTGTAACACCGTTGTATATAGTATCCTGCTCCTCATGTGGTAGCATCATAGACCAAAAGTGAAACCAATAGAAAGATATGAAGATAACTTGCATAGGGTTAATCAATTTTTACCATTAAGAACTTTATTATTATAACAACGCCAAATTGACCAACACACAACACTAGCTCCAATTAGAATCATCTTTTTTATGGACCTAGATACCCCTCTAAACCAATTACTAAAAATATTTTTGACATCACTGGGTGGAGGGATATTAAAAGCAAAAAACACACATCTCCAAACAAACTGAGCAACATGACACTCAAAAAAAAATGTTGGATTGTCTCTTTTGCATAACAAAAAGAAGTGTCTCCCTCCCTCCCCCAATTTCTTTTAGCCAGGTTATCCTTTGTTAAAATTACTTTCTCGTGAAGAAACCACATAAAGACCTTGATTTTTAGTGGAACCTTTAAGTCCCATAGAATCCTCTTTTAGATCTTTAACATTAGAATTCATGTTCGCGGCATACATAGAGTTGACTGAAAATTAGCTATTTTTATGGAGCGACCATAAAAAGTAGTCCTTTTCATTTGACAGAGTTATATTAGCTAGCATGATGATCAAATCATTTCACTCGATTAGTTTTTGGTCAACAATGGCTCTTCTAAAAGAGATATTCAACGGTGTTGTGCACATAACCTCTGTCACAGTAGACTGTTTCTTTTGAGCCACATTATATAAAGTAGGATATTGATCTTTGAGAGCACGCGATCCCAACCACATGTCTTCCCAAAATCTTATGCTTGTCCCATTGCCACATCTAAAAGACCCAAACCTAAGAAATTGGTTTTTCACTTTCATTAAACCGACCCATAATTGAGAAATACTTGTCTTACTGGATATACCAAAGAGAGATTTATCCTTTAAGTATTTATTTCGCAAAAGGTCTTGCTATATGCCTTCATCATTAATCAACTAAAAAACCATTTGCTTAGCAAACAACTGTTTTCTATATCAAGGTTATGGACACCTAGTCCACCTTGATCTTTTGGTCAGCATTTTTTTTCCCACTTGGTTAGTCTATATTTTCTTTTCGGTCATCATTACTCAAAAAAAGGTTAGTCTATATTTTCTTTTTGGTCATCATTACTCAAAAAAAATGAAGCACCCCTCGTGAAATTTCAATGAATGATACCATAAATAGGGAAAGACTCGAAAGAACTAAGTTTAGAAGGACCAATCTCCCACCGTATGACATGTTTTTGCCCTTCCAAGTATTGAGTTTTCTCTCAAATCTATCTTCAACTCCTTTCCAATTAACATTTCGGAGTTTTCAATAATAAATGGGAATACCAAGATATCTAAAAGGGAAGATCCATAATTACAACTAAACCAAATAGTTGTCTATATTGATCCTCCACTTCTTTGGTTTTTCCAAAGCAAAAGATCTCACTTTTATGAAAGTTTATTTTCAACCCTGAGAGTTGTCTGAACACACACAGGATGGTCTTCATGTTTTTGGCCTGTTCAAGGTCATGATCTAAAAAAATAATTGTATCATTGGCATATTAAAGAATGGACAAACCATCCTCCAGTAAATGTGGAATGACACCTCTAATTTGGCCATCGACTTTAGCTCTCTTAACGAGAACCGCTAACATGTCAATCACAATATTAAAAATAATAGGCGATATGATAAAAGATGATTGAAGATAATACATTGGATCAGGTGGTTACTCTGACGAAACGTATTGATGTGTTGCGCACGATAAGAGTAGGGACGGATCCAACGTAGGTGTTAGAGGGCTAAGTTTTTTTTTACCTTTTTAGGATCACAATAGATAAAAGGAAAGAGAAAAGAAAGAAGGAGAGGAGGAAAACAGGGGCCGAAGAAGAAAGAAAAGGTCCTCATCAATACGAGGAGAGAATGGAAAAATGAACGACTAATTTTTAAGACAGTAGAGAAGAACCTGAACAGTAACAAGCCCAAGCCTGAAAAAATGACAGAAGCGGCGCAACTGGTTTGGCGACCCCAGCAGCGTTGCGCATGCGGCCATGCAACGACGACCGCACTAGCCTAACTTTTTCGAGGAAAGGTGGGCAACGTAGTTACGTGATGGTGTTCAAAGTTGAAAAGCCCAAAGCCACTCGATTGACTCGTAGCATCCAAGTTAGGTACACTCCAAGCCGATGACTTATTAGCGTCCTTCTCCATCATGCCGCGATCAGGAATATAATGTACCTGGCCCGTTTTTCAGTTTCGTCCAATTTACTGCTGTTAGAAAAATTTTTTTTCCATCGATGCGTGGAAAAATTTCTCGTGGATCGAACGAGATTGGAGAGGAGACAACTGACAAAAGAAAATACTACTACCAACATCCTAAAATGTAAAAAACATTTATACTCATATAGTTTTCTTATATTTCAAAAATACTGGGGACAGTATATCGTTGAAAAGGGGTATCTGTATGATACACAGATACACAGGTATCAGACTTGATGTTCATATGTATCTATACTCTTTCTCAGTATCTCTTTATATTTTGGAACGAAAGTAGGATTTTGTTTGTTGAGTAAAAAAAATAAAAATGTTTATCTTTTTTAATCATAGAAAATGTTTATCTAACGAAGGTGCAAAGTGCATTAGTCCGCGTGGTGTTCCACGACGCATCTGACGCATACCGCTTAGAGCACGTTTTATATTAGAGATGGATATTATCTTCAATTTCATGCATACCATATAATAATAATTTAAAGGTTAATATGTATTATAAGTTATCTCTAACCTACAAACCCCAATAATTCTAACACTCTCATATTTTTTATTGACCCATAATTCTCAATAATTCTAACATTCTCATATTTTTTTTATTGAAGTTTACGTAAAGACTTACATGAGAGGTGACACTTTCTCTCTCTTTACTTTTTTCTTCTTCATCCTACCATTTAGGTCTTGTTTGGCAGAGCTCCAGATTTTAAATCCACGATAGATTTGATGTTTAGATGATAAATTATACTCCCTCCGTCTCGAAAAAAATTGATTCCTAAGACGGAGAGCTTGTCCCATAAAAAATCGATTCGTGCCAAAAAAAACACACATTCAATACCTTGCATGGGTGCTGGAGAAGGAGTCAGAGGACCTCATCTTTTCTTTTTCTCTCATTCACACGGTGACCTTATCCACTCCCACTTATCTGGCTTCTCTCTCCCTCTGCCTCCTCAGTCCTCCCCCTCAATCTCTCGTTGAATGGATGCACGGCAACGGCGCTCCATTGATCTCCATCTCCGTCCTTGGTGCTTCCTTCTCTCCCGCTCCATCCTGCACCTCCCTTCCAGCTTCATCCCTCTCTCCCTCCCGCTCCGCCCCTCTTCTCCGCCCCTCTTTCTGCTTCTCTCTGTAGGGACAGCGGCAACGACGGCGGCGGATGGATGCGGCGGCAGCGGATGGATGCGGCGGCGACGGCAGGGGCATGTTGTTGTGATGCTGGAGAAGGTGGAGGCGACGGGTGGATATGATGTCGTCGATGGCGAAAGTTTGCAGGCCTATCTGTGGCAGATCTGATGCAGGAACCTGATTTCTTTTTTCCCCCTCTATTCTTGGTTCTTCTCTGTTCTTTATTCTTGCTATAGTTCTTGCAGGTGAATTCAGAACATTTCTTTTTTTTAGATTGGAGATATGTTTCTTTTCTTGCGGCAAATGCAATTTTTTTGTTTGCCTTTCCTCCTCCAAAATACTCGAGTAGTATACTAAATTAATATGTGCAGAGAATGCCAGTGTTGATGGATGGACACAGTTAATGAGGGTACTTTGATAATTTCACGTTAATCCTAAACTTGCCTCGTGGATCTAGGAATCGATTTTATTTGAGACGGAGGGTGTAGTGGTTTAAAATTTTAATTTTCATCTAAAATAAAAACAAATTGATTTATTCAAAGTTATATACGTAATTGTAGATTTAAATTCATGGATTTGTGAAGCTAAGAATATTCAGTTTTATAAAATTTTAAATCTAGAGTTGTCAAAAAGGGTCTTAATTCAACGGGGCATCTCGGGATTTGTGTGTAATCTTAACCGCATCCGTCGCCGTCGCACCACGACGATCACGCACGCACGCCTCGCACATGCCATGCACCATCTCATCTCATCTCATCTCTCCGACCCCAACCACTCCCCTACTGCGCTGCGCGGCAGTTAACTCCGGCCTGCGCGCCCTGGCCCCACCCGCCCAGTTTTCAAATCACACCTGGCGTGCAGGCCCCGGACACGTGGGCCCACGTACGCCTCCTCGGGCCCCACCCGTCAGTGAAGCCAACCTCCATTTACCCGTATTACCATGCCGCCACGTGCGACGAGCCCCCGCGCCACGTCGTACGGGACACTGACATGGATGGCCTACCGGAGGAGGGGCCCACTTGTCATGGAAATATCTGGTCCAGATCGCGGAGGGGACAGTGACACTAGCAGTGGAGTAGTAGTACTCGTTTGGCTGTCAAGCACTCAGCTCGCGCGTCGTCCATGGCCACCACTTGCCTCTACTCGCCTTTGCCTTTCTTCTTCCTCCTCCCACCAATGGCCAACTAAGCGCACGCCTTCTCTCGCTTCGCCATTGCTGACCAGAGTAGCAAGCTTTTCGATTGCTGAGTCAGTCGCCGTCGTCGCGGCGGAAATGGCTTCCCGTTCGTCGCACGGCGAGCGTGTCGCTGCGGTGTTCGTCCTCGTCGTCCTCCTCTGGGTTCCCACGCTGGCGGTCGCGCAGCCGCTGGTGTCGTCGCAGGCGAAGACGCTGCTCTGGGTGCGCCGCCTCCTCGGCTTCCCGCCGGCGCTCGACGCGCTGGCGGGGGCGCCCGACGCATGCGCGCTGCCGCCCACGCCGTCGCTCACCGTCGCATGCGCGGGCGGGCAGGTCACCGAGCTCTCCGTGCTCGGCGACCGCGCGCCCGACGCGGCGTGGCGCACCGCGCTGCCGGCCAACTTCTCCGCCGACGCGCTCTTCACCACGCTCACGCGGCTCCCGGCGCTGTCGCGGCTCTCGCTCGTGTCGCTCGGCGTCTGGGGCGAGCTCCCGGGCGCCAAGCTCCACCGCCTCCAGGCGCTGCGGGTGCTCAACCTCACCGGAAACTACCTCTACGGCGCCGTCCCCGAGCAGTTCTCGCGGATGTACTCGCTGCAGAGCCTCGTGCTGTCACGGAACAGGCTCAATGGCACCGTGCCGCGGCTGTCCGGGCTCGCGTTCCTCGACGAGCTCGACCTCGGCCACAATAGGCTCGGCCCGGCGTTCCCGGAGGTGGGGAACGCGGTGGTGCGGCTTGTCCTCGCCGACAACAACTTCACCGGCAAGATTCCGGCGGAGGTGAGCTCGCTGGGCCAGCTCCAGTTCTTGGACGTGTCAGGCAACCGGCTGCAGGGGTGGATCCCTTCTTCCATCTTCGCGCTCCCGGCGCTGCGGTACATCGACCTGTCCCGCAACCAGCTCGCCGGGCAGCTTCCGTCTAGCACGGCATGCGCCGACGCGCTGGCGTTCGTCGACGTCTCGGACAACCTGCTCGCCGGGGCGCGCCCGGCGTGCATGCGTGGCAACTCGTCGGCGCGCACGGTGCTCGACGCGGGCAACTGCTTCCGCGACGCCAAGTCGCAGCGGCCGAGCACGTACTGCAACCCCGGCGCGCTGGCCGCCGTGCTGCCGCCGGCGCAGGGGAGCGGAGGCGAGCAGGGATCAGGCGGGAAGGGCGGGCAGGTGGGGATGGTTCTTGGCATCGTCGGCGGCGTCGTGGCCGGCGCGTTGCTGATTGCGCTGGTGATGATGGCGGTGCTGAGGAGGGCTAGGAAGCAGCATCCGGAGCTGAGCGTCTTGCCCAAGTCGCCGCTGGCGGCGCCACCGGCGAAAAAGGCGGCGGACGGCAGCAAGGCGCCGGCCAAGGTGACACAGAGGATTGTTACTCCTGCTGAAAAAAGTAAGAGGAGAAATGCATTTGCTTTGCTCAATTTGTTTATTTTGTTTTTCTGCACTTCAATTGGTACCATGCACTTAGTCTTAGTTCAATTAATTATGAAAAGGGGACACAAGATTATGCATGGGCTTCATTGAAAGATATATATGATTAGTGATAGAAAGGGGCAACACAAAGAAGTGAAGTAGTACTAATTAGAAGCAATTAAGATTAGTTTTCTATTGCATTGTTTCTGCTGTGAATAAAGTCTACTCACTTTAGTGAAATGTGAAATATAATTAGGAAGCTTTGCGTGGCCTAGCTTGTGAGGAACTTAAGACTATGAGTTCTGAAGCATGGGCTGGATCTTTATTCCTTGCTTCAAAGAAGACTTTGAGAAAGTAAAAGCGGCAAAGTCAATCATCAAACTAGAAAAAGAAAAAAAAACATGGAGCAATGGCTTAGTGACCACTAATCAATTTGCAGGACGATCATTTTTATTCTTTTTTGGTTGGGTAACATGATGTCCATTGTCATAGGGCATACATCACAAGCTGCAAGGGTGAATACACTAGAAGTACCAGCGTACCGTGTGTATACACTTGAGGAGCTCCAAGAAGCAACCAACAACTTTGGTTCATCCAACTTGATCAAGAGTTCTGCCGTTGTTAAGGTATGCAGAAGTGAAATCATTTTGAGCTTCAAGCGAAAAATCAAAGCAATATAAATGCACATACAAATGATTATTTCAATTTTCAAAAGTAGATTGCTATGTGCCATGCACATTTTTCTCCCTTTATTTTCTTGTGGAGTATGTTTTGAACATGTATACCTGCTAGCAAACTCAAATGTAAATTTTAGAAATCCATCTCCATCTTTCCAAATAATCCACTACAGGCCTCTGCATCTCAAGTCATAATGGACTAGAGTACACTTTATAAGTTTGATGAATATAAAAGGCTCTGGGTGAATATAAAAGAATACATTTTTATTGGACTTAACCTGCAACTAAGAACCTTGACGCCCCTGATTACTTTTAACTATCGAGTAATTACTCTACTTTTAACTTCCTAATTAAGATAAGTATTTGAAAGTATGTAAATTTGAGGCATTGTAATTAGGATCGATAATATTATTTTCTTCGCCAATATTTACAAACAAAATTATATAAGTGCACTTGTGTCAAGTATCGTTTTGTTTCTAGTATATGTTGAAGGTATTGGCTTATTGTACATTAGACATGCACTATTTTTGCAAAAGAAAGAAAGGAAAAAACACACGGACCGGCTCACATTACCTCCAAGCTTTCTTTTCAACCGGTTTATGAAACTTTAGCTATTTATGCCTGTTCTGTTTAGTTGTTCTTAAGTGCTTTGCCACTCCAAATTTTGTCATTTATTGACCTTTGGTCATATTTTCAGTACAAGTTTTCTGCTAGAAAATTTTGTTTTTCATATGTGGCCTTTTGTCATTTTTTGCTGATAGCATTACAACGGTCAGCTTCAAGATGGTTCTCGAGTGTCACTGAGATGCCTGAAGCTGAAACCGAAATATTCCCCTCAGAGCCTGACCCAATACATGGAGATTATTTCTAAACTTCGACACCGCCATTTGGTTAGCATCATCGGTCACTGCATTGTTGAAGATCAAGAGAATCCTAATATTGCTAGTTCAGTATGCCTCATTTCTGAATGCGTAACAAATGGATCCCTAAGAAGTCACCTAACTGGTAATTATATTTTATGACATCATACATATATACCACACTACAACTAGATATCTGCAAGTATGTGAATTTATCCTTTTATTGACTGACCGTGCAGAGTGGAGGAAGCGTGAGATGCTAAAATGGCCCCAACGTGTTTCTGCTGCCATTGGTGTCGCCAGAGGGATCCAATTTTTGCATGATGTGACTGCTCCGGGCATTGTACACAATGATCTAAGCATCGAAAATATTCTTCTGGACAAGACACTCACTTCCAAAATCAGCAACTTTAATCTCCCGTTGATATCAATTAGCAAGAATGGCAAGGTAAGTTCGAATTTTAAATTATTGGGGAAGCTCCTAACTTGCATTCCTGATAGCTAAGTTTTAACCATGTTTATCTTTCAGATATTCTCAGAATCCCCCTTTGCCGCATCTGAAGACAATGATCTTGGCAGGTACGGTGTCCTTTTAGATGGAAAATGACACTCCCACTTGCTAAGCTATAACAGTTGACAGTTTTTTCTGAACCTAAATGATTGGTTGTTGAAACTCAGAGATGCCACCTGAACTACCTTTCAGAACGAATGACAATCTGATCAATCTTCTCAACTTGTGAACTAAAATGATTATGATTGTTTCTTCTCATAGCGTTCAAAGCACAGAACAAGGGGACAAGGATGACATTTACCAGTTCGGCCTAATTCTTCTGGAAGTAATCACAGGCAAGCCAACAGAGTCACCAAAAGACCTGGACTCCCTGAAAACTCAGGTAAATTGAGCAAGGTTTCACATCAGAGTGAAAAACACCTCACACCAGCAAATATTTAAACCTTTTTACTCCTCAAAACCAGATAAGTGAAGCTATAGCTGAAGACCCAGATTTATTGAAAGACATGGCGGACCCAACGATCCGCGGAACGTTCGCCGTCGAGTCGCTGAGCACGGTGGCTGAGATAGCACTCAACTGCACTGCCAGTGACCCAAGCAGCCGGCCCTCCATTGAGGACGTCCTCTGGAACCTGCAGTACTCCATGCAGGTGCAGGACGGTTGGGCAAGCAGCGAGAGCCTGAGCATGAGCACCAGATCACAGGGGTGAGTAAGCAAAAAAAGAGGGGCAATTTCACTTCTCCGAGTCAAGCAAAAAGATGCAATTTCACTTTCAGATTGGTTGCGATTTTGCTGTAAAAGGGTGAATGTGTTGTGCTGTTCGTTCCTTTTCCTGCGATTTTGCTGTGGGAGAGGTGTGTGTGTTCGTCCTTTTCCTTGTGTATAGAAGTTCTTTTTTTTTCCTTGTTGCTCAAAGTTGTAACATTCCAGCTAGAGCAATTAAGACCAAAATTATTGGACCAATATTACTTATGGTGATATGGGGACAACATTTACATCTCCACCAAACGAAAGAGGAGACATGAATTCCACAGGAACCCACAAAAGTTACAGGATTTTGCATACAAAACAGTGGTACCTAAATACCTATGTTTCAACACAAATTACCTTCAGAATATTTGAGAAATAACAACCAGCAAAACATTTAAAAGAAACCGAACCTTTTCAGTCTGAAAATAAGGATCCATTTCAACAAAAATCCTAATTAACCATCCACACACAGTGTACCATCACATGAAAAAGAAAAATAAACATAAAGAGTACACAACCATAACCAATACTTCAGATAACCTGCAAACGTAAGCTGCTAAAGTCATAAACTGAACAGTCATCTAAACAGTTCAAGTCCAAAACGCACGACTTCAAAAGTTCCATCTTATTATGATAATTCATCCGGCCACCACCACCGCTCAGGCGGGGCTGGAGGAGGACGGCGTGGCGGCGGCGCTGTCGCCGGAGCCTGAAGCGGCGGCGGCGGCAGCCTCCAACTCCAGCACCTTCATGGCCTCAGCAACCTTGTCCCGGAGAGTATCTGGAGACTCTAGGAGGTTCAGAACTTCAGTCTTGTCCAGCTCAAGCAGCATCCCAGTCACCTTGTAAGCTTTCTCGTTCACCAGCTGTTCGACGAGCGGGAACAACATGTTGCCAAGAATCTGTAAATCAGAAATGGGAAAAATTAAACATTGGTAAAGTTGTAATCTAACTGCGAGTAAGACAACAAAAATGCAATGTCCAACCTTCTCAACTCAGAAGGATTTTACAGAGCAAGAATTTCATGACTAGAATAGAAATCAGAGTAAGGTAACAACAATTCAAAATAGTGATTTGTCGTGTACCAAAAGTTTTTTTTTTCAACTCATAACAAGTCATGGTTTATACTAATTGAATGCGCTCTTTAAACCACCACGTTAATTCTGGGATGTAAAAGGAATCATTGTAGTCTAGAAATTGCCACTTTAATCTATAATTGTATATAGTCGAGAACCATTGGCAAGAATCAAGCTTGGTCTGTACATAGTCGAGAAGTGAAATTTAGTATATAATTTTAAGGTGAGCTAACAATCCTCATAATAAGGATTTCTAACTGATGTACATCAATAAAAGACTAAACTGAAAAACAATCTAGGATTCGCTACAGATGCTTTTGTAACAATAATTGCGTAAGAAAACATGTATCAAAACGTAAAACAAAACGTGCTCCATCTATTCAATCTTTCACAACATGGTTGATTTGACTTAGATAAGTTTTTAAAAATTGAAGTTTGACCATAAGAATTATTTCGCAATGCTGTTCCAGTAGTTTATAGTCTGTGAAACTGTTCAAGCATGTACGGAAAGCAGAGCATAACATCCATACCTCTCGTTGTTGTTCCGGGTCCGCGAAGCTAAGGAAGTCTGAAGGTTATTGCTTGGAGCTTGCAATTCCCCCATGGGCACCACATGCTTGACAGCTTGTTGCATTGGCTGCATTGGGCTAGAGAAGCGATGGTGCTGATGCAACATTGCTGGGTTGGCCACACCGTTCCTACGATTTGGCATGTGTCTGAAGCCCTGGTTGGCATTTTGATGAAACATCTACAAAGTAAAAAGCAAGATGTTAAGTGAAGTGAATCCTAGTTAATTATTAATTACTCCATCCGTTTTAAATTACTTGTCGTTCTAGGTTTGTCCTAAGTCAAACATTTTAGTTTTTGACAATCAATTTTTATGTACTCATATAGAAGATTTATGAGTACATTAGAAGATTTATGGTTTTAGATTCAATACCTTCATAATATATAATTCACTTGTTAAACTACACTTTTTTTTAAAAAATAATGGTCAAAGATAGACATATTTGACTTAGAGACAAACCCAAAACGACAAGTAATTTGAAACAAGAGAGTAGCTGAAGTTGGAGTAATTGACAACATTAGCAAGATAAGTAGTAATAGTAATTGGATACAAGTAGGTGCTGGATCTTTTGTGTTAAAAAAAAGATGACATGACTCTTAGCAACAGGAATACCTGATGAGGATTATGCATCTGTCTAGGCATTCCTCCATGCGGAGCACCACTCCTCTGGCCAGGGTGCCTTTGCATGTTATATGGCACCATCATGTTTGGAGCATTGGGACCTATACCTGGAACAAAATTTGGTTGGAACCCAAAGCCTGCAGGTGGTGGTGGTGGGATCAAGGCAGGCACACCATGGCCAAAGTTGAACTGACGGGGAGCAATATTTGGTCCTAATGCAGGTGTCATTGTTGCTAGGGCTCTAACACGAGCAAAATGCGCCTACCAAGCAAAGAAGATATGAATATCAAGCTTGTAACAAATGATCTTTGTAACATGGAAAAGTTCTTTGTTAGCATAGCAAACCTATTAAGTGTCAATGTTAAGAAACAAAACGTACTATCAGTTATTTTCTTCATTAATTACAAAACTCACAAGACGAAGGTACTCAGTACGTGCAAAACCTACCTCTAAAAATCAAATTCACATGTAATAGAGTTAGTACATACCGCTAAGAATGCCTTTCTCTCCTCCTTCCGTTGAGCTACGGCAACATATAATGGCTTTTTTCCAACCATTTTTCCGTTCATTTTTAAAATCTGCAATATTTTAAAAAATATTAATTATATAGTAATGAAAAATAATTAGAAATATGGAATTGGAAGTATGAGGAGCAGCAACAAACGAATTGTTCTTTAACATACAGCATTGTTAGCATCTTCAGCAGTTGCAAAAGATACAAATCCACAACCCTTGCTCCTTCCATGCGAATCAAGCATGACCTACAACAATCGTAACATGGCATTATATATGGAAGCATAGAACAAACGATAACTCACTAACAGTAAACATACATCAAACAAAGTAAAACAAATAGAGAACAAAATACCTTGCATGATGCTACCTCACCAAAACATTCAAATAACTTCCTAAGGTACTCATCATTGATGTCATCATCCAAATTCTTCAAGTACAGATTGACTGCTTGAAGCTTCTCAAATTTCCGATTTTTGTCGTGCTCAAATTTTGCTTTTAACTCAGCTTGTCTCTCTGATTTTTTTTGAGCCCTTCCGACATATAACACCATATCATCAATGGACTTCCCGTTGAGATTTTTAACTGCATTTCTAGCACATTCTGATTTCTCAAAGTTTACAAACCCAAAGCATCTCGACAATCCATTTGCATCTCTCATGACAATAGCACTAGTAATTGCACCAAATGATGAAAACTCATTTAGTAAATCATCATCACTAAACTGTTTGGGTAAATTCTTTACATATACATTAGTAAAGTTGCTAGCGTCTCCAGTGTGTTCCCTCTCCTGACGACGCATAAACAGTCCAACAAATATCTTCTGGCCATTAGCCAGCATGCCATTTAGGCCATTGATGGCATCCTTAGCAGAAGCCTCGCTCTCAAATTGTATAAATCCGTATCCCTTGGACTGTCCATTGAAATCAGTGGCAACCTTACTGGAGAGGATTGTGCCAAAAGATGAAAACATTTCATACAAACTCTTGTTGTCAATATCCGGTTCAAGATTTTTTATAAACACATTGGCAAGTCCACTTTTTCGCAGAGTTGGATCTCTATTCGAAAACATGACTCTGATTGGTTTCCCATTGACAACGGTGAAGTTTAGATTTTCCATGGCACGGGTAGCTGCAATCAATCAAATTAAATTAAAAAGTTGCTAATTAAATTAGTAAGTTGCAATTAGCGGAGTCAAACTCTCAAAATATAAAATACAGCGAAAACAAACAAAGATGCATAGTATAAAACACTACTAAAAAATGATTTTTCTGTACGAGTACCCCTATAAGTTACAGGCGGATCATAACTGATCGCGTCTGCAAAAATCGTTCTCCCATTTTCGCGTGCGGACACTTAAGACGACCGCACGCGAAAATCGATTTTCCCGTGTTATTTTTCCGTGCGGGCTCCTTAAGAGGACTGCACGGAAAAATCGATTTTCGCAGGCGGGCCTCTTAACAGGCCCGCACGCGAAAATAACCCTATTTTCGTGTGCGGGCCTATTAAGAGGCCCGCCTATGAAAAGTCCAACTGGCCTCCCTCTAACTTAAAATATATAACTTTTCTTCATGCTTATCCACTCCTATCCGTCGCCGCCCCTCCCCTCCCCATCTCTCTCTCCACCTCTCCTCTCTCTCCTGGCCTCCCTCCTCTCTTCTCCTCTTTTCCCCTCTCCTCCCTTCCGGCGACGACAGCGGGCATAGGCGACGGCAACGACAGGCGAGGGCACCCGCGCACGGCGGCCTCCTCTATGCTCCCTTGTGTACGGCGGCCCTCTCCGACGGTGGAGACGCGGGATCCGGTGGGCGGCGGCCAACCCTCGCACGGATTCGGCGACGGCAGCGGCGGCCTTCCCCGCACGGATCCGGCGGCCGGCCACCCTCTCCCCGCATGGGATCCGACGCGCGGCGGCCTTTCTCCCGACAGCAGCGTGCACGGCCCCTCCCCTCCCTCTCCCAGATCCGGTGGAAAGGAGGGGCGTCAGCGGCGGCGCGATCGGAGGGGAGCACCGGTAGCGTCGGATCCACCGTCGCTGGGCCTCGGGCAACTGGATCCGTCGCCGGCGACCGCGGGGAGGGCGGATCCGTCGCCGGCGACCACAGGGACGATGGCGGCGGGCCTCGGGCAAGATGACGATGACAGTGGCGGCCTCGAGTGGGAGGCCGGCCTCCACACGCGCGGATCCGCCGGTAGCGACAGCGGCGACGGCCGGCTAGGGTTAGGGTTTGGATTTTTTTGAATTTTTTTTTTGGGTTTTTAATTTTTGCGTGCGGACGACATAAGCACCCGCACGCGAAAATCAGATTTTGGCGTGCGGGTGCTTCACCCGCACGCAAAAATAACATTTTTGCAGACCTTTTCGCGCGTGCGTTAGCTCTACCGCACGTGAAAACCCCTCTAGAACCGCACGGAAAAACCTGTATTGTAGTAGTGAAACTAAACATAAAAGGCACAAAATAGAATTTCCCTTCTATTCAAATTAAGATACCACAACACATAGTTTCAAAAAATCCAGTACTCGCAATTAAAATGGAATCATTGGGCTTGTTTGGTTTAGTGCCCTACCAAAGTATTGGTAGTGCCAACCAATATTTTGGTAGGGTAGCATTTTAGGTGAGTGGATTTGGATTGGTACCAATTAGCACCCAAATTTTATGTTATGGTGAAGAAACTTCTAGAATTGTGGTAAATTAGGTGGTGTTTGAATTTTCTGAAGATGAAGATAAAGTGTTTCACGTAAACCGAGGTAACATTAACGTGTGATTAATTGAGTTTTAATTATTATAAACTTGAAAAATGGATTTATTTGATATTTTAGAACAACTTTCATATAGAAAATTTTCGCACGAAACACACAGTTTAGCAGTTTAAAAAGCGTGTCACGATAATCTGAAATTTTATCTTCTTCTTTTAGAAAAAACGAACGGAGCCTTAATCATTGACATTACCATTCACTTGGCTCTAAACCAAACCGTTACATTTACTATTCAAACTACCAAAAAATTGGTAGGGCACATTTTGACATCAATCCAAAATGGCTCATTGTTCTCAACTATATTATTAACCAACAGCCCAACACTCAAAAGGGATCACCCCATTAAAAAATTAAAATAAATATGACAGATTAATTGAACTTACAATATTATCAACAACAGTAACAAGTATGCTAGAAACATAGTAATAGACTCCATACGAACTGATTAAACAAACAAAATTTACAGCATCTCGCACACAGATATTTAATAGGTACAATAGTAGATCGACTACATACAAACTAGAAATAACCAAAGAGATAAGCCTGCGTAAGCTAAACAAAGCGATAAACCTCCATAAGCAACAATTGACCCGTGCCCAACGAAGTGATCACGTAAACCCCAAACCTTCATCATATCACAATTGATCAGAAAAATTAAATCTTCAAGTTACGGCAGATCACTACACCCTGATCAGAATTCAGAACCCACAGCGACGATCGAATCAAAGCTGATCACCCAGCCCTGGAGAAAAAAGTAAAGGAAGAGAAACATGAGAAACTAACCGTCTTCACGCGACATGAAGTTGACGTAGCCATATCCCAAAGACTTGCTGCCGCCGGCGATGTCGCGGCAGACATAGGCGGACGCGACGGGCGCCACCTGGGAGAAGAGCGCCACGAGCTGGTCCTCCCCGACGCTCGCCTCCAGGTCTCCCACGTACAGCGACGCGCCGGTGGCGGCCGCCGGGGCCGTCTGATCCGCCGCCGCCGCCGCCTCGGGAGCCGCATCGCCGGCTAGTGGCTGAGACGACGCCGCCGCCGCGGCAGAAGCAGGCGCAGGAGGAGACGGCTCTACCGACGAAGGCGTGGGGATCGCCATTGCCGTCGCGTCGACGCGAAGAACCGGATCGGCGGTGGCGGCGGGTCTAGGGTTTGGCCGACGCGTCGCCGACTTCTTCCGTTACGACGCCCTCGAGAGATTTCTCTCCGCTTTTTTTTTTTCTTTATTTTTTTTTACCCCGGGTGGGGATTTTTCTGGGGGTTGCAAGCCTCGCCGCCGGTTTATATATATCGCGGGGACGCAGCGGCGGAGTGGTAGGTGGACCCACGGCTCAGTGTCAGAGTTGGTAATCCGGCACGAGCGCCTACGGAGGCGGGTGGGCCCAGGTATCAGTGAGACACTACGCGTGCTTGAGTTGGACTCTGGTTTTTTTTTTTTTCCGGCGAACCGGTGGCGCATGCATTGCATGGTTCGGGGGACGGGTTCGTGTGCGGTGCGGACGGCCGGGGTGCAGTTATTTCGTGTTCCGCTCCGTTTGGAGGGGGTGGCTAGTTTGGGGGGGACGCGCTGGCTGCTGGCTGGAGATGAGGTTAAAACGGAACGACGACGTATATTTTTATGATTAATTAAGTATTTGTTAATTTTTTTTGAAAAACGGATTAATATGATTTTTCAAAGCTACTTTTGTATAGAATCTTTTTACAAAAACGTACCGTTTAGCAGTTTGAAAAACGTGCGCGCAACACACGAGGGAGAGGAATTGAGAACTGCTTGTGCCGAACAAAGCCTAAGTCATGCAGCCGCGCCCCCCGTTTCCACGTCACCGCTATTAGCGGTAATTGCCGTAATTAGCATAATTACCGTTAATTATGATAATTAGCATTATTTTTTAAAAAATATAAATAATTTAGTTAAAAGTTTTAAAAGAATATTTCAAAGTTAATAAATTTGTAATTGAAAGTTTTTGAATTTGAGTTGGAAGTTTTAAAATTTTAAGTTGAAAGTTTTCAAAATTTGAGATGAAAATTTTGAAATTGTGAGTTGAAAGTTTTTAAAATTTGAGTTAAAAGTTTTTAAAATTTGAGATGAAGATTTTGAAATTGTGAGTTGAAAGTTTTTGAAATTTGAGTTGAAAAGTTTAAAAATTTTGAGTTGAAAGTTTTAAATTTTGACATGATAGTTTTTAATTTTTTGACTTTTCTCTTAAGATTTGGAAACTTTCAACTCACATTTGAAAACTTTCATCTTCAAATTCAAAACTTTTAACTCAAATTTTAAAATTTTCATCTCAAAATTTACAAATCAACACAAATTTTAAAAATTTTCAACTCAAATTCAAAACTTTCAACTGAAATTAAAGATGAAAGATTCAATTTCTAAAAATAAAAAAATCACGAAAAAAAAGAAAAAAAAGAATGGGTCGGCGTGGGGGCGTAGACGTGCCAGCCCGTGTGTTGCGCGCGCCAGCAAGCGAGCTGGCGCGTCTGCGCCAATTAGCTCCCCCGCCATTTGGACGGCTTTGTGACTCGTTTGTTTTCCGTAGTCGTTTCAAAATGTGACGAGCATACAATTTACAAACCTGTGTGGAAGTCGAAACCTCCATACTACGCTGGATCAGGTCATCTGTGACGGGCTCATACCCTTACCTGTGACGGGTTAAGCCCTCGTCATTGATGACTCTGAGTCACTTGTGATAGGTAAAGACCCGTTAGAGGTAAGAGCTACCTTTGACGGACTGCAACTAAAATCCGTCACAGGTAGGCTTCATCTATGATGGGTAAATATTTTGACTCGTTAGTGGTGATCTTTATCTGTGACGGGTCATAATTAGGACCCGTCACAGACTAAAAAATGGGGCAAAAAAATGTTGTAAGCCTAGCTAGTCGCAGACCTTCATTAGGCATTCACAAATAACAAAAATAATCACATTCACATTCACAATCATTTGGGCACAAAAAAACAGAATCACAAAAATCATCACAATCACATTCATCTGGCCAAGAGCAAAATCACATTCACATTCACAATCATTTGAGCACAAACAGAGAACAAAATCACCTGCAGTTGGACTTCACAGAGAACAAAAATCATCACAGTCACATTCATCTAGGCAGAGAACAAAATCACATTCACAAACAGAATGGATCAACTCCCCTGCTGTTGGACTTCATAGAATTGCTATCGATGCCGCTGCCGCCCTCGTAGTCGATGTAGTCATCGCGTACTCACTGTAGCCGTCACTGTGATCGCCGTTGCTGTAGTTGCCACCGCGGCCTCTGACTGTGAGGAGGCCAGATCTGGCGGCCCCGAGTGGCCAGACGTTGGGACGAAGGCGGTGGCTGCAGCATGGGGGCGTTTAGATCCGGTGATCCTCAACCACCTAGAGACCGGATCTGGCGCCAAGGAGCTTGGGGCGGTGTAGAGGCGACGGCCGGTGACCTTGGGACGGAGGGAGAAGGAGGCGATGGTCAGAGCATGGGGCGTCCAGATCCGGTGGTCCCTAACCACCTAGAGATCGGATCTGGCTCCAAGGAGCTCGGGACGGCGAAGAGGCGGCCTTGTGGCGAAGAGCGAACAAGGCGGCGGCCGGAGCATGAGGGCATCTAGATCTGATGGTCCCCAACCACCTGGAGACCAGATCTGGTGCCAAGGAGCTCGGGGCGACCACTGGTGACCTTGGGCGATGGGCGAAGGAGGCGATTGTCCCGAGCTCCTAGAGGCCGGCGGCGAGCGAAGGAGACAACAACGTGGCCGTGGGAAGGAGGCCGTCGCGGCCGGCGGTCGGGGGGAGAGGGGCGGCGACCGGCTGTCAGCAGGCTGGTAGAGGAAGAGTAAAGAGAGGAGGAAGAGAAAAGAGAGAAGGGAGAGCAGAGGAGATGGGGAGGGAGTAGGGGTAGAGGAGGGGAGAAGGGGCGGGCAGGCTGGTGGACCCCTGGTTGGGGGGTGGGGAGAGGTTTTTAAGTCATCACTGATGATATAAAAATTGAACACATTTGAGGTGAAGTTTCTCACTTGTGATGGGTGCAAACTTAAAACCCGTCATAGGTAAGAGAATTGAACACATTTGAGGTGAGGTTTCTCACCTGTGACGGGTGCAAACTTAAAACCCGTCACAGGTAAGAGGTCATCAGTGACTGGTCTATATGTGGGCTCGTCAGAAACGTTAAGTGTCGGGTCCTTATATAGATTCGTCACAGGTGAGTCCTTACCTGTGACGGGTCATTTTCTTGAGCCTCATCTACAACGAGATTTATTTTAACCCGTTAGAGATGATATCATCCGTGACGGGACATTTTGGCCCATCACAAGTAGGCCGTCACAGATGGGCTGATCTGGCGTAGCGCCTGGTCTTCAAACAGAAGTGTGTGAAATGAGACCCGTCAGTGAAAATATTATGAGAATCACTGTTACAGAAAATTGGACTGGTGCCAGTTGGAAACCTACAACCGACACCTATGAGGTTCCACGAGCCAAAAGAAATCCGGCTCAATGCAGCTCCCCAAAACCAAATCCAAGAACACATTCATCTACATCCATATACCATCATCCATCCAACAACAACACAGAGAGCTAGAAATTACAAAATCAAGAATCAACAAGAAAGAGAACGACATTGTTGCTCGTCATGGTGAATCTTCCCGCTAGTGTGCCGACCACCGTTGAGCAACCTAGCTGGATCTGCCTGCTCGCCACCCACCGCACCTTGCCATGGGGAGGCCGCCCGTTGCACCGCCGGGAGGAGGCTGCCCACTGCGCTGCCGTCAAGGTCACCCACCGCGCCATCACCGTGGGGAGGCCACCCATCGCGTCGCGTGAGGAGGCAGCCTGCTACACCACCACGGAGGCCTCCCACCACACCCTCGCCGTTAGAGACCGTCCGTCACGCCGCTGTGGTGGCCTCCCGCCGAGCCCTCACCGTGGGGAGGCCGCTCGTCACAACGCCGTGGAGGCTGCCCGCCACACCATTGTGGAGGCCACACCAGCAGTATGGGCCAGATAGATCGAGAAGGGAGAAGAGAAGAGGATGGGGAGAAGAGATAAAGAGATAAGAAGAAGATAAGAAGCTGTCAGTCAGATTTGGAAGAGAAGAAGATAAGGGCACTTTAAAAACCAAGCCGGACATAGCCGGAGATATCTTCTTCGGTGCTATCACATCGGCTCAATCCATATGTTCTGGTTTTTAAAAAGCTGGCACTGATGTTTCATATATGATGTAGGTGCCGATTTTTAATAAGAAACAACACCTATGTCTGACAGGACTCATAGGTGCCGGTTCCTACTAAAAACTGGCACCTATATCACCAGATAGGTGCTGGTTCTCTAGGATGACGCCTTGTGGGTGCGCGCTCAGGCGCGCTCGAGTGGGAAATAGTTTATAGGTATCGGTTCATTTCTGGCATTTATAGTGCCATCCATTTTGTATGTTTCTATAATAGTGAACGTTTGGTCAAGGCTCCATGAAAATGGATTTTCTCATACAGGTCTCTTAAAAGGTCCATTTATGAAAATAACCTATTTTTACAAATTGGCTTGGATTTTCACAAGCGGCGATTTCTCTCCTCCATCTCGCATCCCTGTACTGGCCACACTCCTTCCCTCTCTTTTTTTTCTCCTGAGCTTCCCCACCCTTGCTTTTTTTCTCCTCTTCCCGCTCCCTCTTCCCCTCTTCTCTCTCTCCCACTTCCCCTCTCTCCCCTACTCTTGCACTACTAGAAAACTGATTTTTGCAAATGGGCAAAAAAGATTTTTCCAAGCGAAGCTCTACCCCACTTGTACTTCAAGGCCTGTAAAAATAGACGATTTTTATAGGTGGCCATTAGCCCCCGCCTGCGAGAATCACTTTTGCAGGCTGCGAAAACAATCTCACCGAATAAAAAAAATCCCTCGCCACCACCCCCACCCGCCACCGCCCTCCTCCTCCGACCCCTCCTCCTCGTCCGTCGCCGCCATCGGCCAGCTCTCCTCCTTCAGCCAGATCTAGGAGGGAGGGAGGAAGGGAGGGGAGTGCCGCCTCCGCCACTGTCTTCGGCTCCCCTCTTCTAGCCGGATCTGGGAGGGAGGGGAGGGGCTTGCGCTATCTGCAATGGCCGCCACTGCCGGCTCTCCTCCATCTGCCACCGCCGCCGGCCGGCTCCCCTCCTCCGGCCGAATCTGGGAGGGAGAAAGGGAGGGGAGGGGAGCGCCGTCTTTGCCGCCGCTGTTGGCTCCCCTCTTTCGGCCATATCTGGGAGGGAGAGGAGGGGGCCCGCGCCGTTTGCGGTGGCTACCACCACCATCGCTCCTCCGGTCAGATCTAGGAGCGGGGAGAGAGGGAGGAGGGGAGCGTCACCTCCGCGCCGCCAGCTGCTGTGGCCACCGCCTCCACCCTCCCCTCCTTCGGTCGGATCTGGGAGGGAGGGGAAGGGAGGGGATGGGAGACTGTGCCGCCTCCGCTGTCGCCTGCTGTTGCCGCCGTGCTCGGCCGGATGGTGAAGGAGGTGAGAAGAGGGGGTTAGGTGAGGCAGTGAAGAGATAGGTGGGTGGAGGAGAGAGGACTTAGTCGGTGAAGGGACTAGATGTGGGTAGCGTTTTTATGAGGTCGGGTTTTGGCGTGGGTGGCGGATTTTTGCAGGCGGAGGTCTTAAGGCCACGTCTGTGAAAATCAATTTTCATTGGCGGGAGTAGATTTATGGTATCTTGAGCTATTTTTACAAATGATGATTTTATAGTTTGCCTGGAAAGATAAAATTGGATGTTGAAAAAAATCGTTTTTCTAATAGTGTCGGCCGGCCTCCTCACCTCCCGGGCAGCGATGTAGCAGGCTTAAGGAAGAGTGGCGGCCTCATATGTAAAAATACTGATTGTTATAGACACAAGAAGTCAGGCGGGTGCTCTACCCACCTAAAAAAAAATATGTTTTAGTCGTATGTGAAAATTATTTATATAGTAGTGTATATCATAGCGGCAGGTGTAAGTACCGTGGCAAATTTTTTATAGTGTACACTAGCGTTACTATTACAAGTGATGCAACACTGTTCGGCAACTTCAAATGCAGGTGACAAATTTTGCCTCCAATTCCTGGAGCTCTACTCTATCTCTCAGGGTCTCAGTAGGCGTTCAGAAATCGTTGAAAGGAAATTTCTGCCGGAGGGAATTCAAGTATTCAACTGATTTTCCACCAAAACCTATTACAAAATTCGTATAAAATTCATGAGTTAGACCTTGCCATGCAGATGAGCTACTCTTAACCATACTAAATTAATTACTGGCTCGTAATATAAACAAAGGTTAATTGGATCCATGCCACTATAATTTTTACATTTATTCGTTATATGCCAATACTTACCTCTTCTGCATAGTTTCTAAATATTTTGGATCAGATTGTTCTTTTCTTCTTCATTTCTCCCTCCCCTTCCTCTCCTGTTCATCTTCTCTCTCCATCCCCTCATACCTCGAAGTGGCAGATGGAGCATAGGTCGTTCCCCTTCTCCTCCCGCGTCGCCGCTCATGCGAAGTTACACGATGGAGTACACGTCGGCCCATCTTGGACGCGGTTATGCGACGGTGACATCAGTGGAGATGTAGAGAGTTTGGAGCCAGCGGGGATGAGCGATGGCCAGTCGTGATGGGCTCACAAGGGAGGAGTGCTGAGAGAGGAGGAGCGGCGGCGGCAACGGGGTCGAGGCGTGCGCCATTGCTACGCACGGCTCCACAGTGGCAGCCAGATCCGAATGTCCCACAACCTCAAGTTTCTACAACAACTGCTCCTCTTCCACATCCTCCCCTCCCACCTCGACGCCTCCTCCACCTTGCCCTTATCCCACCCCACGCTCTCTGGCGAGCACAAAGATCTCCTGAGCGGAGCGAGCCATGAGCTTCCCCAAATTCGGAGAGAAATCGGGTCATCCATCCTCTGGCGGCAGAGCTCGGGCGTGGGGCACAACGGCGAAGCTCAGGCGACTGAGTCGTGTGGGTATGAGGAGGAGCACGAGGTGGTCTCCATGCTCTACAATCTGGACATGGACGTCCTTGGCAGCCCGCATTGCCACCACTGCCTGCGAGATCTATTGCTCGCTTGCTCTCTCTTAACTTCCCGATTCAATTTGGTTGGTTTAATTTTGCTCGTATTGTTCCGTGTTGAATTTTTTATAATTTGATCCTTTAAAAAACTTATTTTACAAATAGACCCCTAAAAAACTTATTTTAAGAATGGTTCTTTTTGGATGCCAGAGTGGCTGGCACCTGACGCCGTCACCTTGCCACCGTGGCAAACCCGGCGGCCTGGCACTGCCATGGCAGTAGGAGGGCGCCAGCAGTGCTGGCGCCGTCCTCCCCACCACGACGCCATCATCGTTGGCGCACTCTCCCAGGTGATGCCTAGTACTTAACCGCGTGGGTCCCACCTTATTTCCCTTCCCTACCCATTTGCATCTTCTTCCAGCCCAAGCTCGAGCGTCGCTCTTGCTCGCTCTCTCTCCTCTCTCCTTCTCAAATTCACTCAAGGTTTAACGATGAGAGACTTCATATTCTTCGCTGTTTTTGTTTTTCTTATAGTCTAAAAAAAAGCAAAAAAATATATATTAGTTTTTCGTAGTCCTATAAATCTTTGAGCTTTTTTTATCAGTACTGCTTAGTTAGGGCTTGTTGAGTTTTTCGTTACATCGTTGTGTCGAGTTACTAGTCTTAGCATTTCGTTGTTTAGAGTTTTTAGTTCTTGTCGCCATCATCACTATTGCCGCTCTCACCACCATCACTGCCACCCACCAAATTTATTTTCGTTTGTGCAATATCTGTTTCTTCCTTGGAATCCGACTGTCTTTGAGTCTACCGTCAAAACAGCCATAACTCGAGTGTCTTTCCATAAAACAGTTATATCTTTTTCATACGGATTCAAAATCAGACATACAATATATCCACAGACATCGACAGAAAAAGTTACATCCGTTGCTTTCCCTCTTTGCCAGGTTCAGCGAAATCAAAATCTCAAAATTTCGCTTGCAAGATTGTGTTTTTGAGGCGAAAAGCTTCGGGACCCATTTTGATAGAACTTTAAAAAATTCTACGGGCCACATATTTCGTCCGTTCGAGCTTAAATCTTCTATGGTTGGTTCCTGCGTGCTCCTATGCATGAAAAAAATATAAAATAAATAAAATAAAAATAAAAAAGTTGCACCTCTCTTCTCTAAATTAGAGAGAAAAAAAGAGGAAAATTGGGAAAGGTGGCGCCTTCCTTCGGCCACGTCAGTGCCGAGTGTGCCATGGTGGCAGGGGATGGCACCAGGGATGTTGGCGCTATCTCATTAAGCCATGACGCCAATCACTCTGGCGTCTCAAAAAGATCATTTTTAGGATGTTTTTCAGAGGTTTATTTATAAAATAAGTTTGTGTAAAGAACCAAATTATAAAAAATCCACCACTTGTTCTGTGTTTGCTTTGCTGCTTGTTCAGCGATTTTAGAAGCAGCGCTCTGTTGGTGCGACCTTGTTGTAGGAAAACTAGCATATCTATCCAAGATGAGCAGAGCCCTTCTCTCTCTATTCATCTCTGTCTCCTCTCTTGAAGTGAATGGTGAATAATTTTTTCTCTCGAGGTATTGATGTTCAAGGAGGATGCGGATGGACAAGATAACAGGATACTGAGGAGAGGACGGAGAAAGAAGATAGAAATAATTTGATCCAAATTTTGAAGAAAATGTGATGAAGAGGTAAGTAGTTATATACAACGAATAAAAATAAAATTACAGTGACATCATTCTAAATAGGTAAATAATAATAACATATTTCTCTTTTATGATGACATGGATCCAATTAACCCAACGAGGAAAAGATCCATCATACTGGACCATGCTCGATGAGTTGTAGAAGTCGCAGGCGGGCTCCGGCCTGGTGAGAGTGCTCCTTAATTTTGCACCGGAAGCTTGTCCCTGTGCAAACCCACTAGGCATTCATCAGTCTGTGTAAGACTGTAAACCAGCAAAAGAACAAGGACAGGGAAGCAGTAGCTGCAAACTGAAAGAAATATTTGATCCGTTGATCGTGTAAGCAATTAAGCAATCGAATTGCTAAAAAAACTTTTGCAAATTTTTTGTCTCAAAATTTTTAGATTTGTAGTCATCGAGTTGCTTTGAGATTTGTGCATGAAGGAAAAAATTGCTAGAAAATTTTTTTCACACATATCACGCGTAATATCTCGATGCTAACCAACTAAATCATAGTTGAATACAAGTTTTCTATAAGTAATATCGTAGTTACATTACAGTTATAATATAATTACAATATAGTTGTACTTCAATTATACTATAGTTATATCTAAAAAAATTTTCACTAAAAAAAGTTACGGCAGTTTGTTAGTACTCTCATTAAGCAAAGAGCAAATGTACAAGAAACAAGAACATCGTATCAATGGAGTATGCTTGTACGCTTTTTCCTCGCGTGATCAAGACTAGAGTATTTTTTGTTAGAGCTTACGTGAGGAGTCAGTGTGTATGTGCGTGCACGTCTATGTATGCCCCACTGTTGCTTGAATGTGAACTTTGTTGCCGCCTTTCTTCATGGCCCGTGTCCACCATCAATTTTGACAGGACCATCAGCTTTGCTGTAAGGAATAAGTTCACTTTGACTCCCTTAACCAGTGGCCGAATCTGATTCGTATCTCTAAATCACAATATCAGATATCTCGACCCCTCAACCCCTCACTACTAAAACCGATGCAATTTGACTCCCTCGACGGTTTTGGAGGGTAGTTTCGTTGACATGGCGGTGTTGACCTGGTCTTCATTTCACGTGGCGTTGATGTGACGCTTATGTGACATTAAAATTAAAAAAATATATGTGGGACCCATTTGTCATTCACACAAAAATGTTGTGGGACCCACTGACATGTGGGGCCCACATGTCATCCTCTCTCCTTCCCTTCTTCCTCCTCCCTCTCTCTCCCTTCTCTCTCTTTCTCTCTCCCTTTCTCATACCCTTCAGACGTACGCGGGGAGCAGGGGTCGAAGCAACGACGACGGGTCATGGCCACCATTGGGATTTGTCAATCGCGTGGGATGAGGCTGTCGGGGAGGAGGGGGGCAGTGACCACGTTGCGCGTGGGAAGGGACGACTGGTGATGGCCTCCATCACAGCAGTGTCAAGTTGCTTCCTCGGGAGCGACCTCCATCACGGCGGTGTCGAGCAGCTTCCGCTGAGGCTGTCGGTGTCGTGGTTGGGCATCGCATTGACCGCCCCACATCGATCGTCCTAGGGTTGCCGCCCACCGCCTCCACTCTCTTGGCCACCACCGAGCAGATCCGGCCAAGGAGGAGGTGGCGGCCATCATCCTCGTAGCTCCCAGGCGCTACTGTAGTATTCTCTTGAGTGCAGGCTCGCTAGGGAGAGGGGTAGCCGCGTGGCGGTGGTGGGGAGTGTCGCCGGCAGCGGTGGGATGAAACCTTCTGCTTCCGCTCCCTCGGCTGCAAGGTACGTCCTCTATTCGCCGCCGCCGCACGAACACATGGTGTTGCATCACACTGTGCTGACTGACGCTTTCTTAGACGGATAGATCGTCGACACCTCTAGCGACTACCGCAGCCGAAAGAGGCACGCCGGTGGTAGCAACAAGAAGACGATTAGACAAAGAAGTTGTAGAAGGGCGCGGCGGCGGTGTTGTCGGACTCGAAGGACTCCTCAGCGACTACCAACGGTGGGAGCGACAGGTGCAGCGTGGTGCAGAGCTTCACCTTGTCCACACCTTGGGCGAGGCGGCGACTGCCAAC
The DNA here is from genome assembly GCA_008326285.1 of Oryza officinalis. Taxonomy (NCBI): domain Eukaryota; kingdom Viridiplantae; phylum Streptophyta; class Magnoliopsida; order Poales; family Poaceae; genus Oryza; species Oryza officinalis. The sequence continues at coordinate 37,075,527 of BDMV01000006.1, read as the reverse complement.
AGCTACTACACCGGCAAGTGGCGCAAGGGCGTCCTGCACTGGTCGTCGTTCGGCGGCCTCATGGTGGAGTTCTAAAGCCATGTCGGCAGCCGGCCTCATCGAAACAGTGGTATACTGTAGCATACACATATCTATATCTATCTATATAGTTTAGTATACATAGCCATATGTCCAACCGCTCATGGTGGCGGCAGCATGGTGGTCGTCGATGAGCCCGCCGTCGTCCACGTCGGCAGCATGGGATCCTATTGGCCTCTCCACCCCGCATAAAGGAGATGGGAAAGAAAGAGAGAAGAGAGAAGGAAGAAGTGACGCTGACATGTGGGCTCCACAGGATGACTCGGCAGGTTGGACCAAGTCAAATTGCCGCGTCAGCGAAACCATCCTCCAAAACCACCAAGAAAGTCAAATTACATCGGTTTTAATATTTGAGAGGTCGAGATATCTGGTATTGCGATTTAGGGATAAGAATTAGATTCGACCCCTAGTTAAGCGAGTCAAAGTGGACTTATTCCTTGCTGTAACAAGTCCCTTGCTACAGCCCATAGCACAGTAGGTATTAGGTCCATCCGGCCCATTAAGTTAACAACCGACCAAGTAACCAACCCACGCAACTCCAGCTACAGCTAGTCAGTACTCAGTAATCCCTCTGGTTTTATAATTTTAACGTTTTGTATAAGATTGAGATTAAACTTTTGTAATTTTAACTATTAATTTAGTTTAAAGAAACAAGAACAATATAGGCAGATTTGTTTTTCAAAGTATTATAATAAAAATAAACATGCATTTATTTATTGTATATATTATTGTTAACGCAAAAATTTAGTAAGATTCTTTAGTGGATTCAGTTAAGCAAAGAAGTCAAGTAACCGATGAAAATTTATCTAGAAGAAACCAAGTTCAGAAAAAAATTCGTGAAGACCATGACATGATAGTTTAATTCTATCTATTAATTAGACAGTATTTAATAATTTTTCTTTTACCTTTAAAAATTTTTTTAGTGTCTGATTAGGATTTGTATCTTTCTTTTTATCTTTAGAAAACTTGAAACGTGTTCGATCAGGACTAATATCAATCTAAGGGTATAAATATTTACACCCAAAGTTTTTGTAATCTATCTCTCGATCAATATACAACTTTTGGCGCATCGCCATTCTCTTTTCAGAGGTTTTACTCCTGGCAAGTTCTTATTTTCAAGCATGAACTGCATTGATTAAGTCCAACCTCCGACGAGGAGTAAGTTCCGTCATCTTCGCTTGCATCAGCGTGGCTAGGACTTTCTCGGTTCGGTCCGATATTCTAATCGGGTCAAAGCAAGCGTTGCCTATATGGTATATCGTCTCTACTTTCGATCGCATTATTGTTTAGTTTTACATCGGCTTAGTTGGGACTTTCTCAGTTCAATCTGATATTCTGATCAAGTTGATATTTCTCTAAACATGATGCTATTTTAAGATAGATTTGATATATCCATCGCTTTTGCATAAGCTTATCGGTTCATTGAGTTCAGATTATTATATACAATCTCGTGCTTCATCAGTTAGGTCCAACCTTCTAGATTTTCATTGATAATTTAAGTCTTGTTAAGCCGATAGGTTTTAATGCAACGTTCATCAAAGTGTTAGTCGTTGTTATCATTATTTTGGGCTTCAGTTATTAGATGTATCGGTTAATTAGCCAATATACACTTTAATCTGTTTACATTGGATCTTCAGCCGATGTATGTTTTAATTATCGGATTTACAACTATCATGTTATATCAGTTTTGACCAATTGGTTCGCCTCTATTATCTTATTGCTATTTCTGAGCTACATCGGCTTATACTTAAATTTGTATAATCTTTAGTTAAATCTATCTTTATCAATATTAATCTTATACTGTCTCGATTAGGTCCAATCTATCAAGATTGTTTTCAATAAAAAACGGTTTATTGATAATTATGTATAGTTTAATTCTAGCCGATGATAATATAAGTCTTATTGATTATTTGATTACTTGGATCTATTGGATCTATAACTGATTGATCAAAACCCTATTGACATCGCTACATCACATATCAGCTTATTAGCCGATCGGCTTCTTGATCTTATATAGACAATCTATCTATCTGGTTAGTTACAGCATCAAACTAACTGGTATGCCCTAAACTTGATTGATAGGATCTGCATTAAAGCTAAATAGATCCCTCAGATCTTCGTGTGTAAATGACGAAATTTTGTGTCAACAATTATATAAAAAAATAAAATCAAAAATATATTTTAGAGACCATGTTATTGTCTAAAACGTCCAGAATTATAAAACGGAAAGATTATACTAGTAGTCACCTACTCACCATGGCCGCCGCCACCCGCAGATGCAACATGCGCCTCTTCGGCAGCTACAGAGCCTAGCAATTTTCTCGTCGGCGAGTGACAGGTCGAATGACAGCAGTATGGGCAGCATGCCAAGCCACCAACCGCGCTCGACGAGAGGGGCCCAGCCGAGCCGACGGCGAGAGTTTGACGCGTCTCCGCTTCCGGTGGGCCGTAGCTCCGGCTCGATCCGTAGATGCCGGCGTCGAGGGAGCACCGGGACGGCCGGGGGTCATGCATGGGTGATGGGCCTGTCTGTACTCTCTCTACTTTCCACCTCTGTCCGCCTTTCAGCTACTGTATATTCTGTAGGCAACTGTTCAGCTGAAGTGATCAGATTCTGATGTTAATTCTTCGCATCATATTCCAATATAGATTTGAGATTTTGTGAGCCAAAGACGCACAACCGCACAGGTGGTGTATTGCAGGAGCAAACAAAATAACCGCGAAATTTTTCCACATTCAAAGTTCGCCAAAATGAGCATCAACGCAACGCCATTTGGAGCTGTACAAGAATTTCTTTTTCCCCCTAACCCAAGCTAAGCTAGGCTGCACCTTATCAAAATCCTACTCCTTCCTTCCTCCCCTTGCTGAGCCACTGAATCCACTGCTACACCAGCAGCAAATGTTTTCATGTTTCATGTTCATGATGTTCATGTCACCCTTGCTGGCTCCCGGGCTTGATGAGCGGCTGCTGGGAGATCTTCCCCCACTCCTCGGGAGGGCACTTCACCTCCTTGAGGAAGGCCACCACCTCCTTCATGGTGGGCCGCTCCGCGGGCGCCGGGTTCACGCAGAAGATGGCGATGCCCAGCGTCTGGAGCATCTCCTGGACCAGCTGGTCCGGCATGCCGCGCAGCTTCGGGTCCAGGATGTTCACCGCCGGCTCGTAGCTCCCCATCTTCTTCTTCGCCCACTCCACGATGTGGAGGGAGTCGCCCACCACCGCCTCCACGGCGCTCCGACCGCTCAGGATCTCCAAGAGCACCACCCCGTAGCTGTACACATCGCTCTTCTCGGTGATCTTCGTGGTGTAGCCGTACTCTGAAAATGAGGAAATGTAAGTCAGGATAAAATTTCTTGTATGATTAAGCAAATCAACATAGTTTTTGGCCAAACATTTCAAGAAACACCATCTAAGTCAACATGATTCAATGGACATAGATGCTTGTGATGTTAGAAACATGTGACTGTGCAAGTACAATGTCAGTTAATACTAGCTAGTCAGGCCGATTGGTTTCACCTGCTTAAACTACAAGCAATCAGCTAGTCATGGTCATGGAATCAGAGCAAGGTTAAGACTACTAGAAGCAACTGCAGGTCAAAGATTCTTTCTTAGATAACTGCATTACCCAAAGAGTCATTAAGCTATGGCATTAACTGTTGCTGGTCTTGTACACTACATTCTACTACTACTATATTTCTAGATTTTGAAGGAAAAAGAGCATGCAGATAAATACTTGAAATAGAAATCACTTGCCTGGAGCAATGTATCCATAAGAACCGGCGATGCGTGACATGGCATGATGATAGTTGGGGGAGTTCATCAGCTTGGCCAGCCCAAAGTCAGCCAAGTATGCCTCATACTTCGAATCAAGCAGTATATTATTGCACTTGACATCGCGGTGGAGTATCGCCGGGACGCAGTCATGGTGCAGATAGGCCAGCCCTTGTGCTGCGCCGACAGCAATCTTGTACCGGGTATCCCAGTCCAGGCTCCTGTTATCCTTCAGGAGCTGTTGCAGATTACCATTGGGGATGTAGTTGTAGAGCAAGAGCTTAACAGACTTGTTTGAACAGTAACCAAGCAGCTTGACGATGTTCCGGTGCCTGATGTGCCCCAATATCTGAATCTCAGCAGCGAACGCGTCGATCGGCTCCTCCTTGGATGTCTTCCAAAGCTTCTTCACGGCGATGATCTCCCCATTTGGCATTTCAGCTCTGTACACAACACCTGAGCAGCCTTTGCCGATCACATTCTCATCTCTCAGGCACTCCAAGATGCTATCGACGCTGAAGTTCAGCTTCTGGAACGGTGTAAACGTCCATGGGTGCGAGAAGTCATCGCCACCCACAACCGACATGCTCATCGCCTTCTTTCCTGCAAGCGTTCTGCTTCTGTTGATCAGGATCCAGACCACAACAAGCAACAGAGTGATTGAGCCCAGAACGGCACAGACAAGGATCACGGTCTTGACCGTCTTCAGTGCTGTCCGGCGAACCATGTCCGACGCGCAAGTATGCCCGTCATAGGATTCACATAGGTTGGGATTGTTGATGTAGGAGCTCGATGATAATGTCTTGAAGAACGGCGTCACCGGGATCGCGCCGGAGAAATTGTTGTACGAAATGTTGAGAGATGTCAAGCTTGTGAGCCCACTCAACACTGAGATGCTGCCATAAAAGCCATTGCTGGAGAGGTCGAGCGACTGCAGCTGCGTCAAGCTGGACATCTCATCTGGCAGCTCACCGGTGAACCTGTTCGAGCTGAGATCAAGGCTAATGCTCAGGCTCGACAATGCACCAATCTCCGGTGGTATCGGACCGGAGAAACTGTTGTTGCTCAGCTCAAGCATGGTCAGCTTCTGCAGGTTCCGAATCGACTTCGGCAATGGCCCGGAGAGCATGTTCCCGCTGAGGATGAGCTTGTTGAGGTAGCTGAAGTTGCCGAAGCTCGCCGGTATCTCGCCGGTGAGCTTGTTCATGCTCAGGTCGAGCTGCTCCAGGTTCATGAGCTCCCCGAACTGCGGCGGGATGACCCCCGTGAAGCTATTGTTGTGGACGTCGAGCAGCTCCAGCACCGTGATGTTGGCGAGCTCGGCGGGGAGTGCGCCGGTGAACTTGTTGGAGTAAAGGTCCAGGAACACCAGGTTCTGCAGCTTGCCTATCTCCCTGGGTATCTCGCCGGCGAGCTGGTTCTCGCCGAGCCGGAGCCGGACCAGCGACGAGCAGTCAGCGACGCTCGGCGGGAGCTTCCCGGAGAGCGCGTTCCCGAGAAGGAGCAGCTTGCTGAGCTTCTGCAGCGCGAACACCTCGTCCGGGATGCCGCCGGCGAGGCGGTTCTTCGACAGGTCGAGCGCGTACAGCTCGGTGCAGTTGCCCAGCGACGGCGGTATCGCGCCGGACAGCACGTTGCCCCAGAGGAACAGCACCTGCAGCGCCTTGAGCTCGCCAAGCTGCGACGGGATGGCGCCGGTGAGGCCGTTCTTGTCGAGCTGAAGCGCCGTGAGGCTGCTGCAGTTGCTCAGCTCCGTCGGGATACGCCCCGTGAGCTGGTTGTCCGACAGGTGGAGCTGCTCGAGCGCGGCGAGGCGGCCGAGCGCCCCGGGCAACTCGCCGGTGAGCCGGTTGCCGGACAGGTCGAGCACGACGAGTGCCGAGCAGTTGGACAGCTCCGGCGGGATCCTCCCGGAGAGGGCATTGCCCCAGAGCAGCAGGCTGGTGAGCTTCTGCAGCCTCCCGAGCTCCGGCGGTATCGGGCCGGTGAGCTTGTTCATGTGGAGGTACAGGTTGCGCAGCTCGGCGCACCCGCCGAGCGCGGCGGGCACGGGACCGGACACGCCGGTGTCGTACAATGCCAGCGTCTGGAGGTTGGCGAGGTTGCCGAACTCCTCCGGGATGGCGCCGGACAGCGCGGTGGCGGCGGCGCCGAAGACGGTGAGGTTGGAGAGCGCGCCGAGGGAGGACGGGATGGGGCCCGAGAGACCCGGGTTGCCGCCGACGCGGAACTGCTGGAGCGCGGTGAGCGCGCCCAGCGACGCCGGGATGGTGCCGTTGAGGAGGTTGTCCTGGACGCAGATCACCTGGAGCGCGGCGAGGTTGGCGAGTGAGCGCGGGATGGTGCCCGTGAGGCGGTTGGAGTTGAGGAGCAGGTACTGGAGCCCCGACAGCGCGCCGAGCGCGTCGGGGATGTCGCCGTAGAGCGCGTTCGACGAGAGGTCCAGCACGCGGAGCGCGGCGAGCGACGAGTACGGCGGCGGGATGGTCCCGGAGATGTTGCAGGTGGAGAGGTTGAGCAGCTGGAGCGACGACAGCGAGGCGAGCTGCGGCGGGAGCGACGACAGGTTGAGGAAGGTGTTGGGCAGCGACAGCGACACCACCCGGCTCTGCGGCGAGCACGTCACCCCCTGCCACGAGCACGGCGTCGCGGCGGAGGGGTCCCACGACGGCAGCACCGGCGACGGCGCCGCCGCCGGCAGCAGCGACAGCAGCGCCTTCCCGTCCGCTGACAGCGCCGCGGCCGGCCTCACCGCCACCCCCAACAGCACCACCACCACCGCCGCCGCCGCGGCGACCTCCAAGAACCGGCCGCCCCGGTGCGCCATTACCCCCAACGATCAAGAAACCACAAGAACCAGACCAAAAAGAAGAACAAATCCTCCCCCCTCCCCTCTAATCTACAGCCGCGAGAACTAGCTCACGACATGAGAGAAGCTTGCTTGCTAGTGAGAAGAGCATATACTAGTGCGTGAGGAAGCCGCGAGGCAGGGAGACGACGAGGAGGAGGAAGAAGAAGCTTGCTTCGAGCTGGAGTTGCTTAGGCCGCACCCCAACTCGCATATGGAGCTAGACGAGGAGATCGATCGATCGATCGGGCGGAGGCGTTGCTGCCACTGTCGCCGCCGCGCCGCTGCTACTCACTCACTTTCCAGCAGTGGAGTACTCCGTAATGTTTTGGCTAAACCCCCCTTGATTAGGGTTAAAACCTCGGTCGATTTGGTCTTATCTGCGCGTCTCGGGGTTGGAGGAGGAGTATTTAATGGAGCCTATGAACTTATGATATGAGAGGTCGTCTCAGCTAGGTCGGGGGCTTTTGCTAATTTGCTAGCGATTGCCACTGCTGCTGATGAGATGAGTGTGTTTAATAGTGGGGGTCTTGGTCACTTGCTGCTTGGACTTTTACTGCCAGTGTGTGAGTTTTCTTTTCTTTTCTTGCGAGAACAAGTAAGCCAAGCCACCCTCGTGAGTGTGGTTTGGAAGGATTTATAAAGGCGTGATCGGTTAATTTAATTTACTGGCAGCAAAATGGGGAGGAAAAACTTCAGATGAAGGTTATGGTTTTTTCTTGTAATATCTCAGCATGATCTCCTGTTTGAGGGTTTTTGCTGCAGTTGTCATTTTTTTTAATTTGAATAAAAAGAGTTTAAAAGGTAATAAAAATTCAGGAAAAAGAATATGCATGCAGTGGAGAGGGTTGTTTAATGTTCATAACGAAGAGCGGGTTTTATCATTTAGAAGCACATGCTAGCTAGAATCAAATGTGGTGATCACGGAGTTTCCCTCCAGCAATATGACAACGGTTGGTGTTTTTTGGGACAACGTGACATTCATGTTATGGGAAAATATATCACAAGATAGATCTTGAGTGAGGATTACACAAAATTTCAGGTTTTCGTAATGCTTAAAGTATCCTTAGGTTTTCTAAAGACAAAAGTTTAGGTTACCGAATATGTTTTTGTAAAGACAAAAGTCCATAACAATGCAAGTTATGGACTATTGATAAAAATATGTAGTTGGGTATATACACAATGAGTAACCAATTGTATACAAGCAGTTCAGGCCTATTAGAAATACGACAGCCTAACTGATGTCGGTGTATGTAGAGAGAATATGCCGTGGAGAAGATTTATGAGATGGATTGTGGAGACTTCTTATTTAAAAATTCCCCCAAAAATATCTTATATTTTTTTCTTCATCAGACGATAGACCTATCGGCTTTCCAAGAAACGATAGACCATCCTAACAAGATGCATGATTTCAAAGCATCTGGCTAGTAATGATGTGAAAAGCCCGGCCAATCTACGGCAGGATGATCGGTGCCTGTGGAGAGCCTTTCTTAACATACAGCAAGGTCGATAGGTGCCTATGGCGGAACTTGTCGTCCTACGGCAACTCAACAGGTCCCATGGCTGGCCTTGTTGACCTAAACAAGCCGATAGGGCCACGTATCGTTCCATGCATGTTTGAGATGTTCATATCATCCTTCCGTTGTTCGATAAGTGGCGTCATCCTGAGACCGACATGATACTATTTCTCCAATTTATACCAACCAAGTAATATTTTTGCAGTTTTTTATTAAAAATATTATTTCCAAACTTTATTGGGAAGTGAGATGATTTTAATGTTTCAACCTAAGCGTGTAAGGGATATCAAATTTTGCTTAGCCAAGCTAGGAGAAACTAGACGGCTTAATCCCTAACTCAAGAAATGTTTCTTGTTTGGTTACACCATTTGTTAAAGGTAAATTTTGCTAAAAAACATTCAAAATTGGACATACAAAAACGTGACATGGCCGGAGTACACCTCTAAAAACTAGTAATTTGTTGGAGGACCGAGCCATTATTTTGTTATTTCTAACTCAATTGAAAAGAGATTTTTTAAAAAGACAAGAATGCCTCTCGGGTCATAAGCTTCCAACCTAGTGCTAGCATGAAGAATAAGTATAATATATGATAGCAATGTACTTGGGGTGATGGCAAATTGATAATTGCATAATATGTGGTTTGTTTTTTTAAAAAAGAAAATTTTAAAAGAAATTTGGAAAAGTTGCAAAATCTACTCGCCATTCTATGGTTTTGGAGGGAATCAGGGGAGAGATGGTCTAGTTTGACCAAACCAAGCCGAGTAACATGTGCTAGCCCGAGGGGCAAATTTGTCATTTCAATATGGTTTCTCTTTTCAATTTGGGTCGAAAATAGTAAAACAAATGGCTATGATGTTCTTCAATAAATTACCAACTTTTGGAGACGTCCTCCAATCTTGACATGTTTTTGTGATGTTTATCAATAAATTATATAAAATTTAAGTATCATGTCGCAGAACTTTTCTTTGTAAAACGTTCCTAGCGTGGTGGTTTTGTTGCTTGTTGTTGAGGGAAATCAGAGTGGCTCTCAATAGTGACAAGGTTTTAGTGGTGGCTTCAAATTTATTCGCCTAAAAAGCAAGATTATTATATTTCTATTTGACTAGTAATTCTACTTGGCTAGGCTAGTGTTTTTTCCTCTCAAGGATGGAAACTCGTCCTTAGCCTGTAGATTCTAATTTTCTCTGTGGCTGATTCGAAACTCGCCCTAATACTCATGGTTGAGCCACCAAATTAAAAGAAAATTTGTCCACTAGAGAGTATGAAAATGATGTTTCGATATATACAATATAGAGTATCGCTTAGGCTTCAAAAAAAAAAATCAAAGATACCTCTACTTTGTTCTCACATTTTCCTTTTTTTTCTTATTAAATCTTTCCTAAAACTTTGCAATAATGAATTATATATATTTGGGGTCTGAGAAGAATTATCAAGTAACTATGATATAGAACTTGGAAAGTAGTTTACACGAAAGAAAAGTAAGATCATCGTGACAAGCGTGTGAAAACCGCACTAGTGACAAAAGGCATTGGGGGATTGTATCGGGATAAAATCTTACTCGAGCAAACCTAGGAGAGCCGTCAGCCGTGCCATGTGACTTGGGGGGTTAGCCGCACTCCCTTGTCCATTCTCCAACAGTAGGGCCCACAGGTCAGCGTCTCTATGTTAATCTCCCTAATCGAAAAAAAATGAGCCTTTCCTGTTCTGTTTAGGCATTGAGGAAAGTTTCAGTTTCGCATAGTAATAAAAAGAAGAGAAAAGCTTCTTGTTTGATCATTACTAGACTCCTCCCCTTTCTATTCATGGCCGGCCAATCACTAGCGAGCATAGGTCAAACTGGGGATGCTTAGATATCACGAGTGAAGGAGTGATTATTGGCCATTGTTTGATCAAAGAAAAGTAGAAAACATGGGGTCCTACTAGTAATACTCTCTTCTAAACTCTATTCATCTTAAAAAAACGTTCACCTTTTAGGGGGTAGTATTGTAGCCGAGGAAGCCCCGGAAAATAGGGGTTGCATCTGCTAATTAAGCAGCACACTTTCTCTAGATTGTTTTGATTATTATCTTTACAAACTGCAATTGGTTGTAGGCTAAAAAAGATATTCAGTTAGCCAAATTTTATAAGGCGTGATTGTATATACAAAGATCAAAGTTTGTAAAACTTGATCAACTAGCAAAATTGTAAATGCACACAAGGCAGTAGTACTAGTATAATACTCATTCCGTCCTAAATTATAGATCGTTTTATTTTTAAGAAAAAATAAACTTAATAATTTTTAACTAATAATTATATTAATCATGTCTATGCTAAGTATTGTGCATGTTGTATCATTAGATTTATTTAAAGTATTTTCATGTGATGTTAATTTTATTTAATTGGAAACACAATATGAAATAAATTAATGGTCAAGTATGTTATTGAAAACCGTGTAAAAAATATAATCCTTATAATTTGGGATAGAAAAAGTAGTATCCCTAATATGTAAATGCATTTCGCAAAATTGTAAATGCAAGATATACCTTCCAAAATAATAAATGTGTCCTCCTATAGCTATAAACGACAGGCCACAGGTAAGATCCTAGGCACACCAGCTAGACAATAGGTGTATTTGGAAGGATGGTTCACTGGTACAAAAATGATTTTCCTGGACAAACACTTGCAGACAGGTTATAAATATCCGCGTCTGTAAAAATCGACCATCATTTTCACATACGGCTCCTTAAGAGACCCGCAAGCAAAAAATCAATTTTTTCAAACGGACCACTTAAAACGTCCGCACACAAAAATAAGGGTATTTTCGCATGCGGGGCTCTTAACTCACCCGCATGCAAAAATACCCCTCCTCCTCCCACTATATTTTTTTATTCTCCCCTCCCCCTTTCTCTCTCTCCCAGCCTCACCCACTCCTCTCCTCTCTCCAACTCCTCACCCACTCTTCCTCTCCCGATTCCTCTTCTCCCTTCTCCTTCCTCCCGACGGCAAGCACTGGCGGTGGCGGCGGCGAGCGAGGGCGTCGGCAGGTGTGGGCGACGGTGCGCGGCGGCCTGCTCCGGCGGTGGAGGGCGCGGGATTTGGCAGGCGATGGCCAACCCCTGCACGGATCCAGTGGCGGCACCCTCGGGAGTGGCTGCTGCGACGGAGGACGGTGACTTCGGTGACGACGAGGGCGGGCGGCAAGGGCGGCGAATATGGTGACGGCGAGCGTGGGTGATGGCGAAGGCAGCGGCCCCCTTGGCCCTCTCCCACGCAGATCAAGCGACGGGCTCGAGCGGGAGGCTGGCGGTGGCTCTCTCCCGCTCTTCCCCGCGTGGATCTAGCGGCGGGCTTGAGTGGGAGGCCGGCGGCGGCTCTCCCCCGCCCTCCCTCACGGGGATCCGACGGCGGTCGGCACGGTGGCGGCAGGCGTGGGCTCCGACGGCAGGCGCAGACGTCGGCAGCGAAGCGGATTCGTTGCCGGCGACGACGGGCGGTGCGGATCAGCCGGCGACGGAGACGGAAGAGGCGGATGCGCCGGCAACGATGGCGGCGGTGGCCGGCTAGGGTTATGGTTAGGTTTTTGTGTTTTGAAAATTTTTTTTTTTGCAATTTTTCATTTTCGCGTGCGGATGGGCGCAGGCTTATGCCCCCGCACGCAAAAAAATCCAATTTTCACGTGCGGATGCACCACCCACATGCAAAAAAAACGATTTTCGCAGACCTTTTGGTGCGTGCGGGTAGCCATATCGCACACGAAAAGCCCTTTTGGCCGTCTGCAAAAAATTGTTTTTGTACTAGTGGTTCACTCTGTGTCAGTTATCCAACCATCGACAACAGAAATTAGCTATTTCTTCCGTTATATTCTTTCCGTTTCATAAGTTCATTTTTCATTTCTCTAGTTTATCCTAAAATAAGTTAATTTTTGAATAATTATTGTATCAAATTTATGAAAGTAAAAAATAATTATACTGAAAGTAAAAAATAATTGCATTGTAATTTGATAAAGTAGAGGTATGCTAGTTTTTCTAATGATAAATGTGAAATAGGTAAAAAATTAATTTATTTTAGAATGAAGGGAGTATGTTATTCGTCCTGCGTCCTAAAATAAGTTAATTTCTATTACGAATCTTGTACTTGTTTAGATTTGTATCCAGAAATTAACTTATTTTTTAAGATAGTAGGAGTAATTTTGAAGACCACATTTCATTAAAATATTCCCTCATAGAATTAAACGTAGGAAGTAAGGATTACACAGCACTCGAGTTTAAAAGACAATTATGTTATTCTTTAATATAACATGGACAAAAGATCTAAGAATGCAGTTATGGTCAGCAAGAACCAATGATCATTCTCACGCAATGCACATGATTGAACAATATATTTAAACACCAACTGAATTTCTTTATAATCCATCTAACGATATCTCGAAAATGATGGACCAACTTCACATATACTAGTTTGATTCTGTTTAAAAACTTTTGTATATGATTTATTAGTTTAGCTTAGCTTTTAAGAAGATTTTGACATAAGTTAATCATTTACAAAATATTGATTGCCCTAGCCGACTAAGGTTTTGTTCGTTTGGTTAAGTTGGGAAAAAATTCCCTATACACGAAAAACGGAGTGACTCATTAGCACATGATTAATTAAGTATTTACTAATTTTTTTTTGAAAAATGGATTAATATGATTTTTTAAAGTAACTTCCGTATAGAAACTTTTTGCAAAAAAACACACCATTTAGCAGTTTGAAAAGCGTGCACGCGAAAAAAGAGAGATGTGAGTTGGGAAAGTTAGGAGAAGAACTCACCCTAAGTTATACTATATCTTTACAAGAGGAACCACTAAAAGCCTTCTAGGGTTTATTTTTTATTGTCTTTATCCCCTCTTTATTTGTATCATGTGTCTAAGAGGCACTAGAAATCTTTGAAAATTTTCATATGGCTAACCCATTTGTGTTTTTTATTAATTCATGTACTTTTTTATCTAACGGTCATTGTTTATCCAAACTTTTTATCCGATAGCCAATATGTTTTTGATGATGTGGCACATCTTTGTTAGAAAAAGCTTGTTGCTTTCACTATATAAGATAAGATGGGGCTATAAATTCTTGGATTAATCAGAAAAAGGAGAAATATTTTGATCGTTACACATGGTAGCTCCATGTTTTAGTGATATAGATTAATCATATAGTTGTATATAAATATGATTGTATATTAAAAAACAGAAGGTAAGAATTGTACTCTCTCTATTTCAAATTACTTATCATTTTATTTATTCCTATGTCAAACATGTTTATCTTTGACCATTAATTTTTAAAAATTCGTGTAGTTTAACAACATGTGAATTACATATTATGAAAATATTTTTCATAATAAATCTAAAAATATAAATCTTATTATGTTAAACTATATGAGTTTATAGAACTCAATGGTCAAAGACTAAAATATTTGAATTAGAACAAACCTAAAAAGATAAATAATTTAAAACGGAATGTATCAAATCTAACACCACTTTTAAAATCTATTATATATAAAATACAATTATAGGTGTGAAACATAAGCTAATAGAAATATATCAAATCTAATTTACTTTCAAAATCTATTGGATAGAAAATATAATCATATTTATGAAGAGAAAAATATGTCGATTGTATATTGGTGAAAGCTAGCTATGGAAAATATGCATGAAAAAATCTGCCAGTTTCTCTTTAACGGATGAAAGAGAAAAAACGAAGCGGCATTGGGCTTTCGGGTTAATGGTCCCAAGGACCAAGCAAAAGCCCATGGGTACCCGTTGGGATTGACAACAAACAGCCCATACCCTCCAACCAATAACCTAAAACCGCTTATTGCTAATCCCAACCTTGCAAATCCCTAAATACCCACTAATTACCATATTTACCCTCCAAACCCTAGGTCATGTTCACAACCTCTCCACCCAAACACTGGGGCATTGTAGCCAATCCATAGCACCTTGGGTCAGATTCCTTGAGAAGGGCAAAAATTTGATGATATTGGGAGCTAGGCAAGCAAGCAGGCTGGCTGGCTGCTGCCTGCTCATCTCATGGGGGAGTGTGTTTAAAGTAAAAGAGGTTAATGAGAGAGAGATGGGAGGCAAGCAAAGCGCCCATTTCTAAGTTTTGGGATTCTTAAACGGCGATTAAAATTTTCCTAATACACCCCTCCCTCTCTCATGGTCATCAGGCACAGCACCATTCGTTTGGTCTAAAGTGTCACACATGGGGCTGTGGTGGATGCTTTGTTTTTATTTACTGTGCTTTCCTTTTTTTTTTTACTCTGTTCTTTCTCTTTTCTTTTTTTACCGTGGTGTGTGTCAAGAGGGGTGAAAGGAGAAGAGGAGTGATAATTGTGCACAGGAGACTATGGGGGGTAAAAAAAACTTGGAGGCTGGTCAGGAGGTGAGCTTTCCAAGGGGGTGGAGGTGGGTGGGTTTGGGGAATTGGGTTAAAGAAAAGAAAAAATGCAGCAATTTGTACTTGCATCATGTTGCCTCTTGTGTGATGCTTTGTGTGTGAAGTTGGTGCTAATTTATGAAAAATATTGATCTGCAAAATACTTATCTAATCAATTGACTAAACTAAGAATTCAGCTTAATTTACGAATATTTAGTCACCAACAATATAAAACTGCAAAATGTGAAAAACTTGGATGAATATCAAGAGTGTTATTGACTAGTGGAACAATGTTTAACATGGTAAGAACTATAAAATAAATTATTTTGTTACAAACTACGCAATTTTATTACCAAACTTCGCGTCAAACCTATATATAGAATATGAACAGGTGGGCCTTAATCAAATCAAATGGTGGTACTACTAATAGCGGTAGTTTCAGCAAACACAATAATGTCCATAAGATGGAGGACATGTACTCCCAGAATAGAACATGATGGGAAAAAAATAGGGAAGGGTAAAATAATTTAGATTGAATGGACGTTGAAAAGAAACTAATTTCTGGACAGGACCTAGCTCGTAGCCCGGCGTGTCTGGCATCTGAGAGAAATATTTTAGTTGGAAGTGACATTTTTTAAGGTTGTTTTTATCCTTTTCTGACTGTACCCGCACGGGATAAGTTCTGGGCCATCCGCTTACTGGGCTGGATTGTTGTCTTGGAACAAAGACCCGACCCGTTAATGCTTTTTTTCATGGTTATTACATGTAGTAATATAGTACCACACAAATTACACAAGTAGGAAGCTGTGTTACTCTACAACTGGTACTCTCCCTCTGTCCATAAGTTATTTTTTTTAGCTCCTTCCGTTTTTTAAAATAAATTTATTTTTAATTAGTCATTGTATCGGGGTTTATAAAAATATGACATAAATACATTAAAAATAGATAAAGATAGAAATAATTATATTTGGATTTGATAAAGTGAGGTATTATTTTTTATTGGTATGTGTGGGATAGGTAAAAAATAAATTTATTTTGGAATGGATGACGTATTTAATCTTAATCACAATAACAGATGTATAATTGCTCTATGCAGTACAATACAATTAGGAAAAAAACACTAATGTTATTTCAACCATTCTATAGTATAGAGCAAGACAAGCACAATCTCGTTTTATCTGATCGTTTCACTTATCATTAGCTAGCTTTCTATTGTCGGCACGATGGAGTAGAGTAGCCCTTAATTTGTACTCAAATTTTCTCTTCGTATTAGGCAGAACCCTTCCTATTTTGTCGACAAAAATCTTCTTTAGGTTTACTGACCATGAGGCCAATCCCAATGATAGTTTCATTGGAACTTCATTCTCAATAAATGAGATGACACAAGCAAATTAATGACATGGTAACATAATTATGAAGAGGGGAACGAGTTCCGTTTAGATGAAATTGGATGTACACTGTTTTCAAGACTATGAAACTGGTTGAAACTAGCTTTGGGGGCTAGAGTGTTTTATTTGATCCAACTACATCCAATCACATGCATCGCTATTAAATGTCATGACTAACCTATAGAACTGTGAAGTGAAATTATACATTAGAGGTTTTATTTCATTTATATATTCAAACCTCTTTAGATGACATGGTACTCTTGGTAACAACGAAATGAAACTCTTCATTGGGAATGACCTTAGCATCTTTGGAGAGCTTTTAGCAATTACAACTTCTTCTAAAATCAAAAGTGTCCCAAATAGTCATACATTTCGTTTAGCTTATGATAAATTGTAGTTATAGAATCTAGAAAATAAACTACAAGCTAGGTTTTCCAGATTCTCACCAGCTGCTTATCAAAATCAAGACCACGCCCTCCACTGGCCCTCCTCATCCTCCCTCCCTCCCTCCCCGTTGCCATCGCCGGAACCAGTCGCCGAAAACCATACGGAGACAAGGATAGTGACAAACGGGGATTCCCTCCTCTTCATGGATGCAAGAAGCATTCTGCTACAGGTCGCCAGCTAGGCCAAGGCATGGAACCTGAGGACGACCGAGGGTGTGGCAACGACGGCTCGATGCGGCAAGGAAGACTGGATCTAGGCAATATTTTGTCTTCCTTTGTCCACCCTACTGCCACCTAAGCGAGTCGGCGACCTCAGATGATGATGCATGACAGTGGTGTCAAGGAGTTCCAGACGCGGGAGGCCCAAGAGGTGTGCGAGCGCCAATGGTAGTTGTGGCTTGGCGGCACGTCGGGCGAAAGGTGAAGATGACAGTTTCTTGGTAGCAAGGAAAGGATCTGGCCACCCTCCCGAAGTGGTCGGGGTCTAGGGGGTTGGCAATTGTTGGTGACAACAGCTTGGGGTGAGGTTGTGGTGTCGTCTAGAGGCAGCTTGGGGACAATAGCGGAGTAGCGCCGTCTTCGATGGCCGGTGGTTATGTACATCAGCGCTGGTGCTGGCGCAAGAGCTAGAGTTGGAGTTGTCTCTGACGTTGCACAAGTTAGAGTTGGGGTTGAAGAGCTATCGCTTGAGTCGTTTGGCACTGTTGCTAGGCATGGTCCGCGTAGGGAGACCACCAGAGTTGGTGTGAGCGACGCAGGCTCTGGGTGATGTGAAGCCGCAGGTGCTGCTTGCCACAAGGCTACTAAGTGGCTTGGCAACAAGATCACGGTGGGCATAAATGTTGGTGGTGGCTTGAAGGACGTCGAGTGGAACCCCTAGGCCGGCTGGGTGCTTCCCCTCACCTTATAGCTCCTCCCCTTCTTATGATTGGTCTGCTTCATAGACATCGGTCACGGGGAGCCCCATGGCATGAGGGAAGGTGGTGGTTTGGTCAAGTTGGTGTCTGCTTGGTGGAGGATATTCAGCGTCGACAATGCTTTCTTGAAGTTTGCGGCACAAGAGGGTTTGTACTAGGGTCCGTGCGGGGAGGTGGCGGTATTTGGAAGTTCCACCGTGTTGGCTTGCATTCGTGAGCTAGGATGGAGTCGAAGTTTCTTAGCCAGGTGGCAAGCTTGACAACGATAACCCTCATTTGCTTACATTATAACAACGTGATTTGGAGTGGGTGGAGGAGCAGTATTGTTTGCCTATGTGTTCCGGTGCCGAATTGTGTTGTGGCAAAGGCGAAGGCGGAGCTGCTATCCGGTGGTGAGTTGAGAGTTGGGGTGGTGCCATACATAGCCTGGCAATGATAACCCACAACATGTTTCGTCCTGTTTTTGCCAAGGTGATCGGTAGTTGAGAGTGCCCAAGACGAAAGTTGTATCCAGTCTTCAATTGGTATTGGCGATGTCAACGTCTGTAGGTGTTGTCTTCCCACTTGGGTGCATTGTTAAAGTGGCTCTCTCTTTCTTCATGTGAAAACCTATCCGGTTGTTTCGGATGAGACGTTGGTAGCATCACTGATGTTGTTTTTTTTTTCTTAAAGGCTCCACCTAGAAGTTCTTGCTCATTGAGGGTTGTTGTAGGTGGTCTTGAGAGTTGTTCGTCGCAGGAAATCGAAGCTACACGTTTGTGATGGGCTTGGTAACAATATCATAGTCGTTATGTTGCCGTATGCTTTTTTTTCCTCCTTATGGCTGGTTAGTTATTCCTTATTTTAAACCGTGTAGTCGTATGGTTTTTAAACCCGAAATTCCTTAAAAACTTTACCAACTCTCCTTCTTAATATATTCAATAGAGCTCATGCCATCGTTTTTTTAATAAAAAGGATGGAGGGAGTAACGGTTAAGAAAAAAAACTAGACGAGTGATAAATAGCAACACTGTTTTTTTTTTTCCAAGAGCAGCAACATTTTAATTTTCCCAACCACGTTGATAAAGCTCAGGCAGGCAAAACTCCCATCAAACTTCAAAGTCCACGGAAAGCTTGCATCGCATTGGCAACAACTCCATGATCTGAACCCCATAGAGTTTTCATTTGGGCGATACTTGGGCGAGGCAGAGACGCTGTCGGTGACCAGCCGAAGCCCAAAACCAACCCGGCACCCCGGCCATGCAATCCTGACGACGAGCTTTAAACATTTGGCCATGGTCGTACGGCGAAAGCCTTGGGAAATCCGGAGGCGCACGTGAGGGCCGCGTGTGCTACTGCTCGTCGGCAGATGGTAGTTACTGTTACTGCGCTCCTGCCCAGGGAAAGAGGAGCAGCTGTGCCTCGCCCCCATCCTCACCCACACCGGCCGCTCCTCCCAGCACGAGATTTCACGCAGTTTTTACCGTGACCCCCGTGGTTAACCTCCCAGTACTTAATTACCCTCTAATACTACTTCTGGTACGGTTCGGTCAAGTTGCTGGCAGAGTAATTAATCAATTAACTACAGCATCAAGTGATGCTGAACTGTGGCTTTGAGATATATATATATCATCCATGAAGTATGAACTCAGAACATATGAGGCTGTACTGTACCAGTACCATGTCATGCATGGAGTGTTAACACGGCGATATAAATGGCACCTATAACAGGACACGGAGCATGAAAACCGCAGCTGGCTAGCCTGTTACCTGCACGAATCTCGTCGCAGCTAATTAATCAAGCTTAGTTGTTCGTCGATCGATGCAAATGCAACTGCATTGCCTCGATCCCTTGTGTACTGGACAATGCAATATTGCAATCAATATATGTTCACCGTGCAGTTAGTCCACGACGCAGCCAGGTGTAGCCAATGCAACACATCGCTCCTCTTCTACGGTAGGAATCAAACCAAGTCCACACCTACAAAACGCACAAGTTGGTAGCTACATCTAAGCACCACTCCTAATTACCGCTAAAACGACAGGATTATGATTAATTAGTGCGTAAGTACAAGGGGTTAACCCAACGAGCGGCGCTAACAGTAATTATCCGGCGAGTTAGCAAGCAGGCACAATTATTAACTCCACTTTCTCCTCGTCTCCCGATACCGGCGCAGTGCTGTGCCGACGTGGCAGCGCCTGTTTTTCTACTATACAGATTGGGAGGAAACCAACGATGGCTAATTAATTAATTGATTGATTTTTTGCTTATCTAAAACAGCAGCATAAAAAAAGATTAGTGGGAGTACTTGAGGCATCAGCGAGAGAGCAAACCAAGAATCCAACCCTATTAATATACAGGACAGTAGCATTAGTAAATTGGTGGTAATTAAGCTAGGTTAATTATGCTAAGCAGATAAAG
This sequence comes from Oryza officinalis, assembly GCA_008326285.1. NCBI lineage: Eukaryota > Viridiplantae > Streptophyta > Magnoliopsida > Poales > Poaceae > Oryza > Oryza officinalis. Next base: position 37,055,768 of record BDMV01000006.1, on the reverse strand, counting down.
GGCTGCTTAATTGGGTTCTCTAAGCTAAGCTCAGCTAAGCTAAGTTAGCAAGCATCAGGTATCAGTATCCACTTGGCTTCATGTGTAGCTACTTTGCTAGCTAATTAAGCTAGCTTTGGTTGTGTGGATTAAGAAATGGGCAAGAATGGATAGCTAGTGCTCCATCATTGGTACACATCTAGCCATGGACACAGCATGGAGCCCCAAACCCAAATGTACGTTCTTGCCTGTAATTATGCAGCCAGTTTGAAACGGAGCAGCATCATATCTCTCGGCGAGATTTTGGTTGCTTTTCCTGAAGTTTATGCATCGATTTCACAAACAAACACGCTGGCCGGAGCAGCAGCCCGCCGGGTACACGCACTAATTATGGAGAAGTATTGATCACAAATATTGATCTTTCACAAAAGATATATGCCAGTAGATTGAACTTTATTCGTCCCTAAAAAACATACCTAAAGCAAGATATGACATATTTTAGTGCTACAAATCTAAACGAATAATTGTTCAGATTTATAGTATTAAAATAAGTCATATTTTATATTAGGTTTTTTTTATGAAACGAAGGGAGTATAATCTAAAATCATCAGATTAACTGATTAAGGACAAGAATTTAGGCAAGCTCTGGCTTTTGGGCAACTTGTTGTATTAGTTGGTCGATTGATGCAACGGGGGTATTGGGCAATTAGGACCAGATATGTGCTGGGCCCACATAGGTTCTTAATTGGGCCCGGTTTTGTATCTTCTGCCCAACTTAAGCCAAGACGAAATATGGGCCAGTAGAGTTGGTGACTAAATTTGCGCTAGCTAACAATGGCAGATTTCGGCATTAAAGAAGTTTAGTTATGTTGGCTGTTGATGTTGGACAACAAAATGGTTTAGAACAAAATTTAGGTTTCGAACCAAAGGCATGCCAAAACTCATAGAGTGCAGCCTTTTGGCCACCTGTGCTTCAGTGCTTCAAGCAAAATGACTGTAATAGAAGATTTAATTTTCAAATGGATGGTGCAAAGTCATGCTGGTTTGTCATTAGTGTTGAAATAAAAAATACTCATGAGTGATGAGTCGATTTTAATAAGTACATATAGCTTGCAATATTTTGTTGAAAAAGCTAAGTCATAACATTAATTAAAGTTGAGCCTTTCATCTTTTTGACAAATTAAAGTTCTGTTTTTTCCACTAAAACTGCATATATACTGTTAGGACATGCAAGTTGCATGAGGGAAAAGATACGAGAGCTTGTAGCTACAACACACTGCATAATTTCAGACACCTATTTTATCGGTGGCAGTACGTACGTTCAACAATTACCGGGCAGTCTAGGTAAATTGACCAGTTGTATCTCTCCTGTATCGTGCGTTGGGAAGAATAGTTCTTAAAACCTATTTAATAGGATTTTAACTCTTAAATTTAACTTTACACTGAAGTGAAATTTGAAATTTGTGAAGTAGCTTAAACCTAGCTTCATATTTTGTTATAGTATTTTAGCCCACTTCATTTTTTTTAGTGTGAAAGCGTTTAATTAGGCTTCAACTCTAGTAAAGATGGAACTAGATCTTAGGTTTTGCCAAACAGGTTCTAAGCTGAACTAGAGAAATCCTTATTCCACTATTAGGATGGGAGCTTCTCTCCTGATGCCTCTGAACCCTAGCATAAATTGGTTCGCAAAGCAAACGGATGCAGGAGCATACATTGTCGCTATAAAAAGGTGTGGAAAATAAGTTGAGACGATTTGTGCGTGGAAGCATCTCACATGTTGGGTATATATGGACATGGTTGCTCTTCATGGGGCTGATACTGCATTTTCTCATATGAGTTGTGACGCTTTAATTGACACCCACTTTTGATTCCCTACCGTCTAGATTCGTAGTACTGGGTTGAGTCTCATCGATTCCTACACTACTAGAAAAACTCATCTTTTATCCAATGCTCTAAACACATAATATCTCGGATGGATTAAAATCGATACTAAAGCTTTTTAGTACCGGTTATAAAAGCCCAAGTCTCTAAAAATATCTTTAGTTTCGATTGATGTTATTAACCGGTATTAAAAATATATCTTTAGTACCGGTTGGTAGCACCAATCGAGACAAATGCTAGTGGATTTTTAGTTTGTATCTTTAGTATTGGTTGGTAGCACCAATCAAGACAAATGCTAGTGGATTTTTAGTCTCGGTTTATGTTACCAACTGGTACTAAAGATATATTTTTATTACCAGTTGGTAACACCAACCCATGCTAAAGATATTTTTAGTATCGGTTGGTAACCGGTTAGTAACAACCGGTACTAAAGATGCCTTCAGAGTTAGTTCAAAAGGAAAACATCTCTATTCAATATAGATGTGTAGAGTAGGTGGGATAGTAACGTGTGTGAGGGCTGGGGTGAAAGATCTTGAGTTTGAATTCCATATCCCACATATTTTTTGACTTGGTATACATCTTTAGTACCGGTTTTTTCAACTCATACTAAAATCGAGATCTTTAGTCTTGATTTGCTGGTCACGGTTGCTATAACCAGGATTAATAAGGGTTTTTAACCGGTATTAAAGATGATTTCTCTACTAGTGCTAGGTTGCTATATTTTATGAAAGAGGGAGTATTACTCTAGTACTATACTGGTACATTTCAATTAAGTAGTTGATTCATGTTGTGTTTCATTCACTGGTCCAGAGTTTGGGCCTAGCAGGATACAGAAAGCTTATGTGCTAATGTGCATAGTGAATGAGTTATTGATGTTATAAGAATAGGGAAAAGATAAAACCACTGTTTCCTTCCCTATCAAGAAAGAAAAATAAGAGATAAGATTTGTTTTTTTGTGTGATTGGTAGAAAACAAATTTGATTTTAATTGGAGGTAAACCCTCGAGTCCCACCAACATCATTATAAAAGAAAAAAAAATAGGATGAGAGGCAAAGGGGATGCCCGAAGTCTCTTAGCCCTATAACCCTAGGGGCCTTTTACCGTATCTCCCACTGGGAGGTGGTAGTAGTGTAGTAGGAATAAATCTTACTGTTGATTTCTATGACTATTTTAGTTATTTGTTTAAGTGAGGTGGAAGGGCAATTTAGTAATTGGCTGCAGGCCCAAATGTCGTTGAGTTTAGCAGGAGGCCCAAAAGCAGTTCCATCGCCCATTGCCGAAGCAGGAGGACGCCGCCGCCCCGCCGCCACATCGTCGTGATCCAGGCCGTCTTCTGCTGTCGTTCTCCCCTTCCTTGCGTGAGCACAGGCATGGCATCGCTCCCCCTCTACCCCTTCGCTGCCAACCGTCGGCGCCATCCTTGTGTGAACTGACGACCAACGCCCCTTGTCTGTTTGACCTCTGACGCGACGCCGCCACTTGTCGACCTAACGACGCCAGCTGTCCCCTCTCACCCTCCCTTGCTCCCGGTGGCTGCCGTGCTTGATGGGTGACCCACGGTCGCCGCGTTGCTTCCCTCCCCTCTACTCTCAGGGCGGTAGCTGCATTTCGTCTGGCAGAACACCGCCGTCGAACGGAATGAAATCCAGTTGACCCTCCACCCTCCAGCCTGTAAGTCATAATTTGGATGCCTTAATTTATTCTGTTACAACATGATTTATATAAAATCTTCAGCCTTTAGTTCATAATAACTGAAAACTTGTTCTGCTTGTGCCTGTTATTTTAAAATTTTCAGAGGGGAGGCAGATTGAAGACGACCGTTTCAAAGAAAATTACAGATTTACAGCGACAGAATTCCTGCAAGCTTTTTCTTCTTACTGCTTAGTATGTATTGTTTCCTTCATTATGATTTCTTTGCTGTAATTTGTTACAATCTATGTAACGTAGGTGATCGTTGAGAAAGCTGAAAGAAGTGTTATTCCTGAGTCTCCTGACATCGACAAGAAAAGATCAGTTTTCTAGCATCTGAAACCATAACCTTCATATTTTCATTTTCTCACTCCATTGAACCGCTAGAGAAAGGAATATTGTCTTTAATACTAGTTATTAAGTAAACGCTAGTGGAGGACCATGTAGCTCTATCCGTTTAAATAATGACCATTGAACTCATGAAGCAATTGGCCACGCATCTAATCTTACACGTCTTCCGGTCCTAAATTTTTGTCAATTCTTTGCTATTAAACTTTGGTTATCAGTTCTTTCCGTTATAATGGTATTGATCCACTAAAATAATTACCATGTAGCTCTATCCGCTGTCCGCATATATGTAATTCTAGCTTGCCACCAATTCTGTTGCATCATGAAAAATGAAAAATATGAGACTCAATTTGCGATATACATGCATTCTGTTTTCAAGCAAACTAGAGGAAGGTGATTTAGTAGTAACCTTCGTTCACAGGACCCAAATTTATAGTAACTTATGACTAGCAAAAATAACTGCATGCTAGTTGGCTTTTTATCTAAAGTACTTTTAATAACAGAAAGAAAGGCAAACTAACACGTGTAGCAAAAAAACATAAAGAGACCACAGGAAAATATAGTAATCACCTCTTCAATGTCAGGAAGCATAACCTTCGAAATGGTGCCCTCACTAAAGAACCATGTCATTCGTCAGCATGCCTCTGCAATATAAGAACATAACGAGCTGACGTAAATTCCAGAAAATCATATGGATACATTAGTGCAATACTTGCATATATGATATTGTATAAGCTACACAATGGATCATGAGTGTCCAGCCAATTGAGATGTTCACGCCTGTACAATTGACCAAACTTTAATTCCATGGACCCTTAAGAAAGTTTATTTTACCTTGTTCTTTCAAATATTCAGCTAGGATTTCTTCCTGATGTAATTTATATATAATCACATTTTGTCAATCTGCAGAATCTGAAGATTGGAAACTTCACCACCATTAGTCATATTCCATTCAAGCAGAGCGGTTGCTATGAAATCGGTGCTTGCATAGGCTGTCCTGAGTATTTTTGTTTCATGGTAGCTCCCGAAAATTGCAAGAGCACATCTATTGATTTTGTGTTAGTTTTATATATGTAAGTCAGCCAATGTAGCGTCCGTTTCGTCGTGGCGTTAGCGGAAAAACCTATTTGTTAAAAACCCTATTTGTGAAAATTTGTTCTTCGTTCATGCTTCGTGTGTGTGCCAATATCTCATCTCCCTCTCTCTACTCTCTGTTCGAATTCCGGAGAAAAAGTCCCAACTCAAAATTCAAATCCGAGCTCCAAATCCTCCCAAATCAAAATCCTCTGAAAAAGTCTAGTTTGCGTCCCACTGTTTTCTTGGGCCGCCTTTTCTCGGCCGGCCTTTTTTCGCCTCCCCTTCCCCCAGCCTTTTCCCCCCTCCCTCTTGGGCCGCGCCGGCCCGCTCCCGGGCACGTGCGGCGCACGTGCCGCGGTAGAGCGCTGACTGCGCCACGCCTCCTTCCTCTCTCCCCTCGCGTGCGCTGCTCCTCTCTCTCTCTCTCTCTTGTAGCGCCGCCGTCGCCATGAATCCCAGCGCCGACATCGCTCCAAGCTGCTAGCAGCCAAGCCGGGGCACGGAGCTCGCTCTCCCGCCCGTGCCGCCCCAGAGTAGCAAGTCCACTCTCCCCTTTCCACTCTCCCTCTCCCCCTTTTTCCCTCCTCAGCCCGGCGATGCCTACCGCCACTCGGGCGCAGCGCCGACGACCGCGAGCTCGTGGGCGTGACTGTGCCGAGTTCCTTCTTCTTGAAGCCAAAGACCAGTGCTCCTATAAATTCCCCGCTTTTTCCCCGTTCGCTCGGTCTTCGCCGCTCTGCCGCCGCGCCATTGCCGCCGCCTTCGTCGTCCGCCACCGGTGATCGCGGACGCGAGACGCAGACTCCGGGCGCCCCTTCCTCCTCTTCTTCAGCCCGAGGCCGAGACGATCACGTCTCACTCCGTCGGCCGCTCTTCACGGCGAATCGCCTCCCCGCAATAAAGCTCCCTCCGTCCCTCTCCCGTCGTCCCTCTCTCCTCCTCTAGGCCGTAGGGTAGTGTCGCCGTCGTTCTCCCATGCTAGTAGACGCAGTGAAGTCGCCGTTTAGCGCCGTCGTGGCCGTCTTCGCTTGTCACTTCGCTGCCGCTCGATGCCGAGCCTCTCGCATCATCGCCCGCACTCTCCGGTGCCGCTCCGCCCCTCCCGACGCTTGGGACGAGTTCATGGACGCGTGTAGATGCTCCCTCTCCAAGGAATCGGGCCCTCGTCGCTCCGGCGAGGTTTTCCCCTTCTCCTTGCTGGAGATGGTCACCGCCGAAATCTGTCGCCTCTGATCCCTCTCCGGCGCATCCGAGCCAGTGACTCCCCTTCTCTCGCTCCACTCTTTGCTCCGGTGTCCTCCCTCTCGTCGGACTCGCGCTGCGCCGTCCCGAAGCTCCGCCGCCATTGCACGCTGTCGGATACCGGCGTTCGGCGTGGCGCCACATCGGCGCCACGTGAGCGCCCGTCGCTGCTTCTCCCTCCGTCCCGTGCGCGCGGACCACGGAGAGCCGTGAGGTTGCGCGTGGGTCCGCCGCGCACGAGTCCACCCGGTGCTCCAGATCTGGAACGAGTCTACCCAACCCTAGCGCCAACTCCCTCCGTGCACCTAGTCCTCGTGAGCCGGGTCGCCGACAGGCAGGCCCCGCTCGGGACCCCGCGTAGTGGACCGCGGTCCACCGATCCATTCTCTCGCGTCGTGTCTGCGTGGGCCACGCCACGGTCTGGCCCACTTGGCCCCCGCCTCGCGCGCCTCACCCGTGTGGGCCGCGCCTCACCAGCCGGCCCGTCAACCTCTCCCCGCTTTACCGCTCGGCCTTGGGCCGCCTTCCCCCGCGCGTCGGCCCGCTTCGCTCGGCCGCGCCCGCGCCAGCTCTCTGTGCCGCGCCCCGTGACCGGACCATTACTCCCGCGCGAGCCTCGTTCGGCCGTGGGCCGCCCTCGAGCGCGCATCGGCCCGCGTTGCTCAGCCGCGCCCGTTCTTTGCATTGGGCCGCACCTAGCCACCCAAAACAAAGTCCAATTTGCATCCCTCCTCCATTTCTTTTTCCAAAGGATTTAATAATTCTCTTTTCTTTAGACAGAAAATCAATTAATCTTAGGAAATCCATATCTTCTCAACCGTTCGTCCGATTAACTCCATTCAACTTCCAAAATCCCTCAAAAATTGAGATCTATCTAATGGCATAACTACTGATCATTAATAGGGCTTCTTTTTGACCGTTGTGTTGAGTCGCCTCATTTCGCGTGTAGCTTTGGAGCCAGAAGACTCGCAGTGCGCGGATTTCAAGGAGGAAGCTCAAGATCTCGAGCAAGGCAAGTCACCATTGATCAATTGAACCCATAATTTGAAACTAAGTATTTTATTTCTCAAATTATACATTCCTTAGGTTACACATGGCAACTTGGTCGCGGTTTGCAATATAGCTGGCAGGCCTAACCTACTTGTTGCATTTGACCTCCTTGATTATTGAATGACCTAAACATCCCTTGTCGCCTATTATGTTTAAGCCTCAATATTCGTACCCCAGGTACGAGTACCGTGGCACTCCTCAAAATTTAAAATGATTAACTGGGTAAAACTTGGGTTTGCAAAATCTTTGGAAAACCCGACACCTAGGTCGGTGCCTTGAAAATAAAATGAGTTTCCAAAACTCGCGGTGCGGGAGGCGTACTGGAGGTACAGTTTTTCCCGTACTCGCCTTAAGGACCGTGTCCTTGGGAATTTCATCCAAACATAACAAGTGCGATCACATGGGTGAATGAGACACCCCTGGCTGAGTAATCAGCTAGGCCAGGGAAATCTTGATGCCAAGGGATAAGTGGATTCGCCGGGGTGGTGTTAGGGAGGACCCCCGAGCTTCCTGGCACAGTATGGTCCGGACCTAACCTGGTGTTGGTCCGTGGGACCCCTCCCGTTGGCATAAGGTGACCCTAAGTCGGCTTTCGAAATGCTTTGTCGTGAAAACCTCAAAGTCACCAGACGTGGCTGTTTTGCACGGACTGGGTGACCCGGGTTAGTAACGTCGTATGGGTAAAGTGTACCCCTTCTGCAGAGGTTAACAAACTGTTCGAATAGCCGTGCCCATGGTTATGGGCAGATGTGAGGTGATTCCTTAGTGTAGTTTTGTTTGACTACAACTTTATGAACTGCTGTTGGTGTAAGGGAATCCTTTCAAATGCTTGTCTGGTGGCTGTCGGGAACAGCTGGACTCGGGGAGTCCATTTGACGGTTGGCAGGGAGCCAATCGTGCAGATGAATTCAATCTATACATTTCACTACTCCGGCCAGATGAGGTGCACCTTCCTCATCCGTGCCATTGAGAAGCCCTCACTTAGTTGCTTCCGAAAGTTTTAAACTAAAATTGAACGTGAAAGAAACTAGCCATCTTTGAAGCTTACATTAAACACTTAATTTCCCCTGGCTTGCTGAGTACTTCCGTACTCACCCTTGATCTATATAAATACTCCCCCCAAGTTCTTGAAGAAGAAGAGATGGACCCCGCTGACGAGGAGTTCTTCTAGGAGCAAGCAGACTTCGAGCAGTAGTAGGGTTTCAGCTTAGTTCCCAAGTCTTGCTTGTGGTTTTGGGCTAGTCTTTGCTTACGCCTTTTTGTAATGCAATTGCGAACTCGGGGTCTGTTCGCAGTTCCAACAATGGTTGTAACTCTACTCTTAATAAAGAGACCTCTGTCGCTGTGATACGCATTCTTCCTGTTGTACCAGCACTGTTTCCTGAGACTGGTACAAGATTACAGGTTAATTTGGATCGTCTTACTCTAGCTTTCTTTCGAGGCTAGTTTGGGGCGTGACAGCCAAGTACAGAATTGTGGTATTGACACGATCATTAACTTGATCTTCATTAGAATATCCATAATGTTCAATTTTTGTACTCACATTAATTTTGTAAGTTTAGTGAGAGATTGATATTTTGTTAGGTGGTGAGATTTGTAAACAGGTGGCATTGGGCTCATTGTATTTTGTTTGGGATCAGGTGAGAGATTTTGGGCTAAAAAATAAATAAACCTCTTATAAGCTTCCTGTGGTTTGAGATGGTTTCGCTTGTTTATGTGTGGTTTCATATCAAAATTCAGAGTGTTGTTAATTTATCATCGTGTATGACAAATGAACTGGTTATCAAGATCCAAATAATATATCGGTCCTCTGAGTTCACCACATGACAAAATTGGCAGGCCGGTTTTTTGACTGGGGTACTACTAGTACTTTCGGCTTGCACATCGTGGCTCCAAATCATTCCGGCGAAGGGCGGCGGGTGGTGATAGGTAGAGGGCCAGCGCCACATCGCATCCTCGTCTCCCTGTATCCATTCGAACGGTCAATCTGTCAACCTACGGAGCTACAGAGATACTAAACCCTTCATTATCTACATATTTACTATAATGCCATGTATTTTTTTTCCATAAATACCCTTTTAGTACACTACTACACAACCTCTCAGGTGTAGTAGAAATTACACCTTGTCCATTGGATCTAGTACAATAAACGACCCATATCCATCCAAAGGTACTCTAAAAAAATCCTACTCCTAAGTCGCCCGATCGACTAAATGCTGGAAGGGGTTCATGAGGTATCTCTAGAATTTTTTTCTTTTCATCAACAAAAAAGAGAAAGCGACACTTCTCTACATCCTCTACGATGAAAGAAGGAAAACTGGAAAAGGAAGAAGAACCGGAAGAAGAAGAAGTAGGAAAAAGCAAAGGAAGAACAACAAAATGAAAGACTGACTTTAATAGCTTTACCGCCAAATCAGTAGATCAATAAATTTTCACATTAAACAGAGGTGATCATGTTTAGACTAACACTCAAGTAATTAAGTAAGATTAAACTCCAACAACTGACAACGGAAAACCATATTATGCAGTGTTCCAAAAATGCCATTGGGTGGTTAATTATGATCAGAAACGCTCCAAGAATGTGTAAACGACTAGTTTGCCAAGTTGCTTAAATTAAATTTCCATCTAGCTAACGAAACACGATACACTTGAAGAAATGTACTACAAGAGCTCGAACTCATCTTGATTAAGGCTTTGACCGTCTGATCTGAATGCATTATTTTAGCAGCTAACGGGGCCAGACACATCAATTGAATTCCCATACAATTGCAACATCTAAGAAATCAAATATGGACTAAAAATGCTAATAACATATTATCACTCTTGAGCATTTTAACTTGTTTAGTGCAAGCACCAGGATTAGGTACAGGTGCAAATTTACTGACCCTGAACTTCTTTCTGTTCTTGTGGGTAGCATGTTTGAGCATAATAATCATGGAAAAAAAAACAAACCTGATACATGTTGCTGATTCAAAACAATTTGGTATGTTTCCCCAATCGTTCATAAGATGTTTTGCACTGAGCTCTTTCGCACAAGCGTGGTTGGGATTCTCCACAGAGATGAACTATATATGAAGTTGGCTTTGTAGCTCCAATTCCTGCAAGAGAATCCATAAGCTGTCTGGTCAAACATTACGTTGAAAGCTTCCATCCTAATGCTTCCCAATCCTATGAACCATGCAATGTTCTACATGGGATCACTGCTCAAGCATCGCCACAGAAACGGTGTTGAAAATATATGAGGTATCTCATATGGTGGAAATGCAAAACTAGGAGTATATGGTGAATTTGATGTGATCTTTTGTTGTGTGAGATGGCAGAGAGTTGATTGCTAATTAGATTTAGAGTGAATTGCACTTTGGGTCACCTTTTATTGCCGTAGTTTTACTTTGAATCACTCCTAGTCCAATATTTTTACTTTGGATTAGCTAACTTTACGTTTGTTGCACTTTGGACCATTTCGACTCTCTTCACTAGCCATGTCCATCTTGTACTCCGGTAAAGGTATGACCTGCTCATAGGTGGAGGATTTTGCTAGCGTGCCATAGCCGACGTCCTCGAGCATTTGAAAGCTTGCTGTTGCAATAATTTATTAAGTGCCCAATAACCTCATCCCAATATTGGGAATGGATCTTCTCTCCCGGTGCCTCTCAACCCTAGCATGAACTGGTTTGCTAAGCCGCTAATGCAAGAGCATACATGATCGCTATAGAAAAGATGTTGAAAAAAATAAGTTAAGACGACGTGTGAGTGGAACCCTCTCTCACACTTATGTTGACATGGAGAAACTATGGATATAGATAGGCTGCGTTCGAAAGTACTACAAACGAAAGATAAACTTTTAGATATTCGTGACACGCTTTTCAAACTGCTAGACGGTATGTTTCGTGCGAAAATTTTCTATATGAAAGTTGTTCTGAAATATCAGATAAATTCATTTTTCAAGTTTGTAATAATTAAAACTTAATTAATCACACGTTAAAATTACCTCGTTTTACGTAAAACACTTAATCTTTATCTTTATCTTTATCTTCCGGAGATTCAAACACCACTGTAATCTTCATGTTTGGCTGTGCACATTCGGTTGAATGTAAAGGCCGGGTTTATCCTATTTTCTAAAAAAAATAAAATCTTCATGTCACTCATAACTAGCCATTTCTCTTGTGAGTTGTCACAGCTTGAACTGGCACCCACTTCTAATATCCTACCTTATTGCGATGGTACTATACCGGCCGGTAAGCTTCAGTTTGATTGTTGCCTTTTATGTTGCATTTCATTCACTAGTACAGAGTTAGCTTCGGAGGATGCAGAAAGCTAGTGTGCCAGTGAGTGAGTTGCTGACAAGGGAAAATCATGTTATGTGTTGTCATAAAACACTCCATGGGATGTATACAGTGATTTGTCAAGTTGCTTAAAATTTGCATATAAATCTAGTGCAAGAGCTTGAACCCAACTTCATTAAGACTGTACATCTGATATTCTGATCTGAATGCATGATTTATAGTAGATAGCAGGTACATGCGCATCAGTTGAAAGCCATACAATGGTAACACATCTTCGTCAAGAATGTTTGTTTGGACTAAAATTGCTAATAACACATTATCACTCACAATTTGTACAAGAGCGCTGTTGAGCATTCTTTGACTTGTTTAGTACAAGCAACAAGCTAAGGTACTCATTTTGTTGGGTATCATGTATGAGCACAGTGATAGATGAAATGAGAAACCTGGAAAGTTTGTAATTGAGAACAGTAGTTTGGTTTTGTTTCCCCACATGTTCTGCATTGCGTTTTGTGTTGATCTCATTCAGACACCTGCACTTGGGATCTCATTCACACACCTGCGCTTGGGAGTGGGATTGAATCAAATTGGCTTTGTATCTCTCCAATTCCTGTTCATCTCCTTGTGCCAGCTATCTGGTTAAATGTTACGGTGGAAGATTCTGTCCTGATGCCTCATAACCCTATATACCATGCAATTGTTTCCACACAGGATTACTGCTCAAGCATGTATGCATAACCGCTACAAGAAAGCGTCGAAAAAATATATATGAGGTATCCTGTATGGTAGCAATATAATGCACACCTTATGAGTACAGGGGAGTTTGATGTTCAGCTCTTCTGGCGAGTGAGATGGTGAGAGGGTTATCGCAATCTTCCATGACTAGCTAGGTAGATTTAAATAGGTCGAAGCAGAAATTTTTTTTTTCGATCAATTAATATATGTACGTGCATGGTTTATGTCAGATGTAAAGATGCCTACAATGGTGGATGGACAAAACAAGTACGTTACGAACACTTACGTTTGTATCGTGTTTCTAGAAAAACACAATAAGGAAAATTATATCTTTAGTTGATTTACTAATTATAATAAGACTCTTGAAAGCAGACTCACATTTGGACCATCTTGGAGTGAATATTTGATCCATTTGTAGCCCAATTCAAAATTTTAGTCCAATCCAATTCACGACCAAAAGTTATAGTGGGCCATTCAGCGCGGTCCAGCCCAACTATGCGCCATCGCGCCGTGCTGGTGGCGGCATGTAGCAGGTTAATTTGATCTGTAAATAGGGAATCTATATGGATGTAGCAGGTTAACAAGCTTCACACAATTTGGCATTGGATGAAAAGCTGTCAAAGGGGCTAGGAGGGAGTCTCGTGCCCCCGCGTTGCTCCTCAGGGGCGACACGGGCGGCGACCAATCTCGCCGGCCAGCCGCCAACCTCCCCCACCACTCCTCCCTCGCCGTTGCCTGAGTGGGCCGCCGGAAACCGCGCTGCCGCAAGGACGGCGGTGGCGGGGCCTTTTCCTTTCTCTCCTGGTCAAAAGCCGACGAGCACCGAGCTCGTAAAACGTCGACGCCGCGACGGAGATGGCTGCGGCGAGGGGCGGCGACGGAGATGGCTGCGGCGAGGGGCGGTGGCAGTGGAGGCGGATGAAGCAACTCGTGGCCAGATCTGGGAATGTGGCGGTTGCCGCGAGGTGTGGTGGCAGCGGAGGCTCCTGCGACGAGGTGCGATGGCGGTGGAGGCGGCTACGGCGAGGTGCGGTGGTTTGTGGCCAGATTTGGGTCTCCACGGCCGGATCTGGGCCTCCCTAGGCCGGATTCGGTCGGAGCCAGCTGGGGAGAGGACGGCGATGCCGCGAAGCGGAGGCGGCGTGGCCGGCGGCGAAGGAGGCCAGTGCCACGCAAGGAGGTGCGGCTGACGACAGCGGAGATCGGAGCGGCGCGTGGAGCTGTGATCGGTGACAGCGGAGGCCGGCGCCGCACCAGGAAGCGCGGCTGGCGGCGGCGAAGACCGGAGCGGTGTGACGAGGCGTGGCCAGCGGGGACGGATGCCAGAATGGCGCGATGAGGTGCGACCGACGGCGGTGGTGGAGCTCTGGGTCTTGACGGTGCTCCGGGCGGCTAGTGGTGGCAGGAGGAGGTAGGGCGAGGAGACGGTGATGCGAGCAGGCAGCCTGAGGCGGGGATGCCGTGGGTCATCCGGCCGAGGCGACGGCGACGATGGCGTCGTGAGGTGGGTGCTGCAGGCCTACGACGGGCCCCGATCCACCCCGATCCAGACGTTTGTCCTCTTGCGACGACGCCTTATTGTCACAAGATGGTCGCGTTGGTGGGCTAGTGCGGGGGAGAGAAGATCCATTCTTCTCTCTCACCCTCTCCCTCTCCAACCCAACTGCGTGGATGGTTTTGGAGCGCGTTGGTGGCCGAGCTCCTTCTTGATGGCCGACCGGCGACGAGGCGCTGGCGCGGTGGCTGCGCGTCAAAGGTGTTCGGATGGTTGGCTCACTAGTACAGATCCTTTCATCTGTGACGGCCTCTAACATGCCTGAAAATAGTGGGCCGTCACAAGGAAGTCATCTCAATCGGGCCAAAAAAGTGCCCGATTGAGATATGGTCACACAGACATGTTAGATGGGTATAAAACTTAGGCCCGTCACGGATGACACTATCCGTGACGGGCACCAATTTGAGGCCCGATTGAGAAAACATTCCATATCTCAAACGGGCCTCAAGTTGGGGCCCGTCGCAGATGACCATCATCCGTGACGGGCACCAATTTGAAGTCCGTTTGAGATAACAACTAGGCCCGTCACGGATGACCCTTATCTGTGACGGGCCTAAACTATAGCCCGTCACAGATGACTCATCTGTGACGGGTTATAGTTTATGCCCGTCACAGATAAGGGTCATCCGTGACGGGCACCAACTTAATGTCCAATTGAGATAACATCTAGGCCCGTCATAGATGACTCATCAGTGACGGGCTATATATTAATGCCCGATTGAGATGACTTAATCTCTATCGGGCATTAACTAAAGCCCATCACCGATGAGTATTTTTTTTATTTTTTATATGAAATGTTTATATTTATAAGTTGAACTATAGCAAAATAATTAACTGCAGTATAATAATTCATTTTATGAGTCAAAATAACTTTACGAGTAGTAAATGATTTCAAATGGAAAAATTATCAACAACAAAGTTGTATAACTCATCAAGATCTATAACTTTTAGTTTGGTCATTTTTCTATATAATATTTTTTGAACAGTTTGAATTTGAAACTTCAAACAACATTTTCAAATACTAAATGATTTCAATTGAAAAAGTCATCAACAACAAAATTGTATAACTCATCAAGATCTAAAACTTTTATTTTTGTCATTTCTTCATCCGACAAACTGTTAGTAACATTGTTCACAAATTTTACATATATGTGTTATAGTTTATAAAACCAGATAAGAGATACGTCAATTTTGTGAACAATGTTACTATCACTTTGTCGGATGAAGAAATGATCAAAATAAAAGTTTTAGATCTTGATGAGTTATACAATTTTGTTGTTGATGACTTTTTCAATTGAAATCATTTAGTATTTGAAAATGTTGTTTGAATTTGTCATATTTTCAAATTCAAATTCAAACTGTTCAAAAAATGTTATATAGAAAAATGACCAAAATAAAAGTTATACAACTTTGTTGTTGATGACTTTTTCAGTTGAAGTCGTTCACTAACAAAAAAATTCTATTTGAATTTATCAAACTTTCAATTTCAAATTTCAAATTGTTCAAATAGAGTCGGATGGAGAAATGACCAAAATAAAAATTTTGCACCTCGATGAGTTCTACAACTTTGGTTTTGGTGACTTTTTCATTTGAAATCATTTATTAACCCCAATTTTTATTCAAAGTTATCAAATTTTGAAAATTCAAAATTTGAATTGTTCAAATGAACTTATTTGTACAAAGGACCAATACAATAGTTGTAGATATCGATGAGTTATACAATTCTATCAATCCAATTTTGTTGTTTGGATTGCCAAGGATTTTGTTGTGTGTGACATTCTGGCCTAAGGCTTAATAGGATTAATAGAATACTTATATAAAAAAGTTACAACTACTTTTCCGGAAGCCGATCTTCAAAGAACTTCGATGTTAAGCGTGCTTGGCCTGAAGCAATTTCGGGATGGGTGACCGACCGGAAGTTCTTCCCGGGTGCACACGAGTGAGACTAGCCAAAAAATAAAATTTATTTTTTTGGGAATAAAATTTATTTATTTTTGGGATTATACTCATCTGTGATGGGCCTAAACTATAGCCCGTCACAGACTCATCTGTGACGGGCTATAGTTTAGGCCCGATTGAAATGAGTGTCATCCGTGACGGGCACTAGTTGTAGCCCGATTGAGATAGGTCATCCGTGACGGGCTATAGTTTGACTGGTCGTTTGGGTCAAAGCTATTGGTGACGGGCATTAGTTGAGGCCCGATTAAGATAGCTTCATCCGTGACGGACTTATGCCCGTTTGAGATGATTCCTCACATTACTGACCTTTGCGCTGTGTCGGGCGCCATACCCGACACAGATGTGGGTTGCAGCCCGACACATATGAGGGTTACCGTTGTAGTGGCTGCTGTTTCCGGCAAACAACTTCGACTTGGGAGGGCAGAAAGTTCACGGGCGAAAGCGCAGCCTTCGGGCCAGCAATAGCGACATCTGCGGGTGCCGCTTTCCTCTTGGGGTGTTGTTGTGTGGTCTCCTCTGCTCTCCTTGATGGATTTCTTCAAGTGAAAAACTTGTCTTGGCCTCCCAGGACGAGCGACAGCAACACTTTCGGGTGTCGTTTTCTTCTTGAAGGTGCCGTCTAGAAGGTCCTGTTCTTCAGGGTGTCGTGTCTGTTTGCCTTCAGTAGTGGGATCTGGTTGTAGACGTGTGGCGTGGTTTTTTTTTCTTTTCCTGGCTATGGCCTTCTATATACTTGTAATTTTTCCTGATCTATCAATAGAAACGTCACACTATCTTGTGTGGGTTGTTTTTAAAAAAAGCTGTCAAAGGATGCAGATCCGGCTGGATGGAAAAAAATGCCTACTCTAGTACTCTCATTCTAGTTAGTTTATCATATATTAATGTTTAAAAGAAAGCCTATAGTATATCTCATTAAATGATGTATGGTTGGAGGTGGAGTGGTAGTTAGAGGGTATAATAGGAAGAAGTTTGAATGGAGGGTGATGGATGGGAGAAGTAGTACATTAGAGTAACAAATATTTGGAAACAAATTTTGAATACTAGAAAGACGACTATTTTGGGACAGAGTTAGTAACTTATTACCAGTGGTACTACTTTCATCCCAGAATGTAACAAATTTTAGAATTGAACATGTTATTAAGAAAGTAGATATAATTAAATATGAAAGATTGTGATTGCATTAGCAGTGAAGGTAGAGGTGGAAAAATTGAATAATGAAAGGTTGTGATTGGCGATAGATTGTCAGTCAAGATTTTATTAAGAGAAGAAAAAGAATTAAAATGGGGTTAGTTCATTGGCAACATGGATGCCGGCCGGTACAATTTGCCAACATGCACTCAATTTTATGTTAATCTCATCGCGCTATGCTTAAGAAAAGTGGTAAAGCTTTATAAGAGACATTCCCAATCCCATCCCACTATTATGATGGGATCTTCTCTTCTGATGCCTCTCAACCTTACCATAAACTGGTTTGCTAAGGTGCGTATGCAAGAGCATACATGATCACCACAGAAGGGTGTTGAAAATAAGTTGAGATGATTTGTAAGTGGAACCCTCTCACACGTAGGTGTTGAGAATATATGGACATGGATATATATTCTCCATGTGGATTATGACTGATACTAGCCATTTCTCTTCTGAGTTGTGACTTGTGACGCTTCAATTGACACACGCCCACTTTTGATTTCCTATCTTATTTACCTTATTTATCTAGTACTATACTTGTATCCTTCAATTCAACTGTCGCTTCATGTTGTATTTCATTAACTATTAATTAGTACAGACTACAGAGTAAGGCCTTAGCTGTATGCAGAAATCTAACGTGACTATAGAATGAGTTACCGACAACGGAAAATCATGTTACCTATTGTCACAAAATGCCATTTGATGGCGAATCACAAACATTCAACCGAATGTACACAATGAAATATATATTAAGTTACCTAAAATTTCCATCTAACTCAACACGACACTCTCAAAGAAAAATCTAGTACAAGAGCACGAACTCAACTTGATTAAGGCTTACCATATGGCCTGAATGCATTATTTCTAGTAGATAGTAAGTAAATACACATCAATTGGAAGTCTACTGTATATTGGATGCAACATTTTTAAGAAATCATATATGCCCCACCTTCTTCTAAATAATTTATGCATATAAAATAATTTTGGACTGAAAATGCTACTAACACCGTATCGGTCACAATTTGCATGAGAACTCTTCCAAGAAGCATGCTTTGCATTGGCTTGTGTAATACAAGCAGCAGGGTCAAGGCGTAGTGGTGCAAATTTACTCACGCTGAAGTTGTTTATGTTATTATGGACGTGTTCGTTTGTACTGTATTTTTTTTAAAAAATAAAGTAGTGAACAAGGAAATAAGAAACCTGACACAAGTTGCTGAACAAGAGCAGTTTGGTTTATTTCCTTCTTGTCCCCTAGGTGCGTGGGGCCGACCACCTCTTTCACACACCTCTGGTTGGGATTGACCTTGGGTGAAATATGATATTGACTTTGTATCTCCAATTCCTGCCAAGGAAGCTCCGGAGTTGTCTGGTTAAATATCAGAATGAAAGCTTCGATCCTGATGCCTCCCAACCCTATATAGGAGCAGCATGCAATTTTTATAGGATCACTGCTCAAGCATATATGCATAATTAATTACCATAGAAAGGTGTTGAAAATATATGAGGTATCTTGTACGGTAGCAATGCATACCTAGGAGTATGCAGTGAGTTTTATGTGCTTTTCTGATGAAGTGGTGAGTGAGATAGTGGGGAGTCATCGATCAATAGGCAAAAACAGAACATGTTTTTTTGAGGGAGTAGAAACATAATTTTTGGTTTTCAATCTATTAATTGATGATTTGATGTGATGCTCTGAAATGGTGGGTTGATGAGGAAACATCGAGTGTGTTCAACAGTGCTAATAGTTGATAAATTTAATGAGGTCAGGGATTTATCGTTGATCTCTCTCCATTAAAGTATGTGATTAGAGACATGTTAGAGAGCACGATCGTATATTACATGTGTGTCTTTTGTTTCACTGAGAAAAAAAGAAAAAGTCTAAATATCATCCTAACCTTTAGATGAAAGTTTATTTTACATCTTAAATTTTAAAACCAGACATCCAACCCCTTAAACTTTACAATATCGCTTATATTACTTTTTAAGGTGATTTTGGATAGTTATTTTGCGTATTTGGGATATTTAATAAGTAGCTTTAAATAACTAATACAATATATTTACGTATCATCAATTGTATCATCAATTGTAGGTTGTTAATTTATGCTATACATTGATGTCAAACTATTATTACATTGATACTTTTCTTGCAAATGAGAGTGAACAAGGGGTAAAATGAAAGATTTAAGTGAAACTTCTAACATATATATGTCTGATGCATATGTTACATGGTCAAAGCTCAACTAATGTATACGTAAGTTAAATAAAAATCACTCTGTAAAATTACTTTAGAGGGTCATATAAATGGTATTATAAAGTTTAGGGAGATTGAATGTTCGGTTTCAAACTTCAAGGTACTATGTGAACTTTCAATCAAAGTTTAAAAGATTATTTGAACTTTTTCAAAATAAAATAAAAAAATAGTAAACATTGAACACAAGCATGCAACATCTAGGCCTACCTAGAGCAAAACCGGGTATCCTATATCTTTAAAAACCGATGTAAATTGACTTTTTCGGTGATTTGAAAAACAATTTATGTAGGTAGCCCAACATACCAGTGAGATATGGCAAAAAAAAAAAATGGGTCTTACATGTCATTTTTTTTCCTTCCCCGCATCTCCCTCCCTCTTCTCCGCCGCAAAGGACGTGCTGACGCCGGCACTTGCGGAGGCGGTGTGTGGCGCGCGAGTATGGCGTGCCGGCACCGGGGACGGAAGTGGCAGCGGATGGACGATGAAGGGGGCCGCAGAGGAGGGGCACTGGATTCCACATCGCATCGCGTCACGTCGTCGTCGTCTTCAATTCCTGGGGCCATTCGAAATCCCCAACACCAGTAGAGAGGGGAGAAGCCGGCCGCGGATGCGGTCCACTCTCCGCCGCTGCCTCCTCGGCGGCGGCTGCGGTCCTCCCGCCGAATGCTGCTAGAAGCGCTCTACTTCATCGTCGGATGCTCCAGCTGTTCTTGGACGAGAGGGTGTCGACGGCGGCGGCCGGATCCAAGGTCACCGGCAGCCCGCAGAAGATGGCAGCATCGCTAGTGTTCGTCCATGCTGTGTGCACATCTTCACCACCGCTGATTCTCTTCTCCGGTGACTAATCTCCGATCGTCGCCACGCGGCGCATACATGCATGTTCCTGGTGTTGTTCACCGAGCTGAGCACGGAGATGTACAGAGCAGGGGTGACCAGCAACGTGGAGGCGTATGTGCTGTTCGCCTGCGCGAGTTTGCATGGCTGCTCCTCGACGACACCTAGCTGAGCTTCACCGTCGCCTGCCCTCCTCCGTGGCCCCCTTCCGTCCTTTCTCCCCGCCGCCGCCGCCTCCGCCTCCGTCCCCGGTGCTGGCACGCCATACTCGCGCGTCATGCTCCGCCTCCGTGAGCGCCGGTGTCAGCGCGTCCTCCGTGGCGGAGAAGAGGGGAGGGAGATGGTGAGCGCTGATTGGCGCGCGTCCGCTGAATGGCGGCTGGACGCGCGCCCATGCGGTCAGTCCGTCTCTTCTCTCTGTACGTGTGTGTATATATACATATAAACTTTATAATATATATATATACATATATAATGTATATATATAAAATTTATGTATACGTATATATTTTGATGTATAAAAAATATATACACATATATAAAATTTATATACGTACGTATTAGAAAAACGAGAGAAAAAAACCAAAAAACAAAGAGAAAAAAAGGACAAAATTGAAAATACTGGCCACGTGCCCTTTCTCTGCGCCGTTCCGCCGCCCCTCTCTCTGCGCGCGTCACGTGGCTGTGTCGCGCGGGAGAGAGGGTCAATTAACGGTTTCGGAGGAAGATGAGGGGGAAGGAAAACAAACTGACATGTGAGGCCCACCGTATATTTTTTTCATCTCACTACATGTGGACCTCACCTACAGAAATTGGCTTTCAAATCACTCAAGGAGTTGATTTGCACCGGTTTTCAAGATGGAGGAGCAACCGCAAGGCGATTCGATCAACAGTATAAGATGAGGAAGGTAAAATAGACTTATTCCCATCCACTTTACCCAATCCCAAAAGTTTGGCCCAACTACAATTCTGGAAAGCTCGACAGGCTGTCACGGCCTGGTCCAGTCCGGCCCAATGCGGCGCCTACGCCACCGTGTCGGAGACGGAGGCGGCGTGGTCATCTCGCTTGGGCTCGCGGCGCAGAATCGGCCAGCGAGGCCGCCGCTTGACTGCCGAGCTCCTCTTGCGCTTTTCTCCTCCTCCTCCTCCATTTCTCCTTTGAACCTTCCAGAACGCGCAAGGAAGATCAAGCGTATCGCGCAGCGACGACGCCACAATTCCCCCCTGCGGCTGCGGAGGAACGAGCGAGCGAGCGAGGAAGATGTTCATCCAGAAGGTGAGGAATGTCTCCAGCTTTCGTCTCGCACCATCAATCTTCCACTAGTGTGTATAGATTCGATGTCCTCCAGTATGCGTGGTTAATTTTGGCCGATTTGGTTGTGGGGGTGAGGAGGGTGCAGGCATGGAGGACGGCGGCGTTTGGGGTCTACGGCTTCACGCAGTTCACCAAATCCGGCTTCCTGTAAGCCTCCACCGAATTACCTGGCAGATTTCCTCTTGTTTGTTTTCTATGGCTTGCTAATTTCTTGAGATTGTGTTCCAGCTGTGAAACAAGAATCTGAATCCCCTGTAGAAATTCCGAATTTTACGATACAATTGCTCTTGACCGTTTTGGAGATGTAATAACTGTGATCATAGCCGCATTGTGCGAATTATGTGTAGTTCAATGCCATTATGCCAATTAGTGCAAAGATAGAACTTCTGTTCACAAATAAGTACATGAA
This sequence comes from Oryza officinalis, assembly GCA_008326285.1. Classification (NCBI taxonomy): domain Eukaryota; kingdom Viridiplantae; phylum Streptophyta; class Magnoliopsida; order Poales; family Poaceae; genus Oryza; species Oryza officinalis. The sequence goes on along the minus strand of BDMV01000006.1, from coordinate 37,033,979 downwards.
TTATTTAGTTATTATCACTGCAGCACATAGTATCAAAAGGATTTTAGTTCATGTGATCTGGAATTGAGGAATCTATTTGCGTGTAGCAGTTTAACAGCTTTCACACAATTTGGTACGGGATGAAAATCTGTCAAAGGATGCAATTGTTGACACCATGGCTGCTTTCTTATCGTGTTCCATGCTAATGAGGATTCGTTTATTCAGGGAACACGCTAAAAAATTCAGAGAGGAGGATATGCAGATCCAGCTGGATGGGAAAAATTGCCTAGTAACTGGGGCTAATTCTGGCATAGGTTTTGCTACAGCCGAGGGCTTGGCATCACGGTTTGAATCTATACCTTTTCTACTATGATGATTTGTTCTGCTAACATGTTAAATTCTTGTGACCACATTGTATTCTTCCAGTGGTGCCACTGTTTATATGCTTTGCCGTAACAAGGAAAGAGGAGAGACTGCTCTCAGTCAAATACGATCTAAAACTGGCAACATGAATGTTCATCTGGAGGTACATGATGCTTCAGAACCAAATTTTACTGCATGCTTATTTGCAATAAACCTTGGTGATGTTGTACAATAACTATACCTGAACTAAGTCACTAACACAACAATTATTATTGTGTTGCAGATTTGTGACCTTTCATCCATTAGTGAAGTCAAATCATTTGCAACAAAATTCTCTTCAACAGATAAACCACTTCATGTCCTGGTGAGCTTTGCCTCTTCAAAGTTATGTCATCTGTGTTTCTTGTCTCAGGTTGTTGCTTCTTTTATGTTATAACCATATAATTCAGTGAAGTTTTTTGTAAATTACATTAATCATGTTTTGGAATAACCAGCTATAACAGACGGGTTGTTGTTCTAGGTTAACAATGCTGGTTTACTAGAGCACAAGCGTGTGACTACACCAGAAGGGTGCGTGATATTCTGTTATTTATTATGCTCATCCCCAAGTTACTTTCGTACTCACCTAGCTGTTTATAAACCCAAAATCGGACATCTTGTTTGCTTTTATACTGATTTTTTATTTGAAAAATAAAAAAAAAGGCTGGAGCTCAATTTCACCGTGAATGTAGCAGCGACATACACTTTAACAGAGCTAGTAATGCCACTGTTGGAGAAAGCAGCACCTGATGCTCGTGTCATTACAGTTTCTTCAGGAGGTATGTACACCGAGCCATTGAACAAGGATTTGCAGGTAAATTTGTTTCCTCTATGCTCTTATTCCACCATTGAACGCGATGTGTAAAGTGTGAAAAGGAAACTTAATCATTACTTTTTTTTCGTTTTTCATGCCTCTCATTCTCAAAACCTTTTTCGTTTCTAAGTTTGCAAGAGTATTGTTAGGAGAAAGATATTTATACAGTAAAACTTGCTAAGAGGGACTAGGAGGTTAGCAAAACAGAAGAAAATAATATAGTTGGTGGAGCACTTGATTTTTTTTCTTCATACAGTTCACTTTGTGGTGTAAAATTTAAGCACCCCATTTATCTAGTTCATCAACTGATTGTCACTGAAAACGAATTAGCTTTGGTAAATTTCAGACAGTTTGTACAATTGCTTTCTCCCCTTGTCATCTTTTGTCTTATAATGGTATTATGGTCTTTTTATGCATATCTAAAGTGTTTTACGAAATATGAATGTCTAAAGTTATGGAAACCATAGAATCGTGATGTTTTGTTTGTCATGAAACTGAAATAGCGTGTGAAAATCAAATACTGCAGTAACAGTCCTTTTTCACTATTTGTATGTACTTCAGTTCAGTGAAAGTAACTTCGATGGTGCATGGCAATATTCTCGTAACAAAAGAGTTCAGGTTTGTAAACCTCGAGGTGTTTTCTTTATTCTCAATGTTAGTCTTTATGAGATTGAGAGAACATAACAATCTATGAACTTCATTCAGGTTGCACTCACCGAATGGTGGTCTGAGAAATGCAGCAACAAGGGGGTAGGTTTCTATTCGATGCATCCGGGATGGGCTGACACACCTGGAGTCTCCAAGAGCTTGCCTGGATTTTCAGAGAAGTAGGGCTTTCTGCTGCCCTAACAGTTTCTTGATCCATCTGCTTTTCTCTTAAAATCAAACCCATAAACTTGTGTTACAATTTTTATGCTAGGTTATCAGGAAACCTGAGATCAAACGATGAAGGTGCTGATACAGTGATCTGGTTGGCTTTGCAACCCAAGGAGAAGCTAACCTCAGGGTCTTTCTACTTTGACCGAGCTGAAGCACCGAAACATCTGAAGTTTGCTGGGACTGCAGCTTCGCACGGACAGATAGGCTCGATTGTTGATAGCCTTCGCTCCATTTGTGGTATTTAGGGCAAGAATATTTGCTGGGACTGCAGCTTCCCACTTGCAGATTGGCTCGATTCTGTTTTTTCTGGATAGCCTTGGCATAAAAAAAAATTTAAAAGGTTGCACCAGCCGGGAATCGAACCCGGGTCTGTACCGTGGCAGGGTACTATTCTACCACTAGACCACTGGTGCGTTGAGAGGTAACGAGACTCATTTTTAATTGTCGTTTCGTAGTACAACTATCATTGCTTTCAGTAAGGAACATGGATATTAGTAATATAAGTTTTCTCCTATGTCATGAGTACATGCCATAAAAAAGGAAGCAAATGAACAGTTCGACTTTGACACCGTGCAAGCTTCTTAAATCTGAATACTAACAGAGTGAGGCTTCGTTTAGATTTGCCAAAATCATAGTCTATCCAATTAAATGTGCTGATATGCGGTTCTAGAGAGGAAAAGTTTGAGCAGTACGGCGCACTGTCTGTCGGTCCCTAAATTTGTTTGTCCGTATCATGCAGGTCCTAAATTTTCTTTTTCTTTCTAGATTTTATTTTTTTTCTCTTTTTTCACATGAACATAAAGGAGAAGAAAAGAGAGCGAACAAAAAGATGAAAATGAGTCACCGCCTGTGTGACATGTCACGTAAGTGTCACGTAGGATTCTAAAAGGTTCGTGACAATTTAGGATTAAAATGACACACTTTAATAAGTTCGAGGACCTAAAAATATATTTTAAGAGTTCGGAGATCTGGATGACACAAGCGAATAAGTTTAGGTATCGATAATACACTTTACTCAAAAACTTCAGTCCCAAGTTCATTAAATGGATTAATGATACTGCCGAGTGGTGTGAATATGAAACAAAATGTATTACCGATTCGTGTCAGCAGGGGCATTTCTTCTAAATATATAGGAGGCTAACGCATGGGCCATTCGTGTCAGCCGCCGCCGCCTAGGGTTAGTGTGAAGATTATGGGTACCATATACCCACACGGCTAGTTTATCCGACTGACTATAGGGTATAGGTTATGAGTCATGATCATGTAATATGCTTAGGACTTAAGTATTACGTTACCTTGTATATTAAGAAACATCTTGTAGTACTAAGTCGGAAATATTATGGAGTCTTATACTGTATGTAGTTAGGTCTTCGACTTATGAGTCTGCCTTCTGAGCCTATATAAGGAAGGCAGGACGTCCCTTGAGGGGTATAGAGGCAATAACAATTAGTTAGGTTTCTCTTCATACACAACTCGATCATGAGATCAATACATAACTCGACGGATCCAATCCCCGAAACAGGAGTAAGGTGTTACTTCTTCATAGAAGGCCTGAACCTGTCTAAATCCTTTTGTCTACTAACCCATTGTGTTTGGCACTTGTGCGCTACCCCTTGTTTCCTATTGCCGAAATCAGGTTTCGACAGTTAGCGCGCCAGGTAGGGGTGCGTCAAGTTTCTTTTCTTCTCGCCGACAAGCGCGATGGGATCTACATTAGGCATCGACGACTTCGCCTTTCCTCCAGAATAGGCGTTCCGCTTCGGCAGCCTCGACTTCATCCCCGACAGCTTCGGCAAGATTTCTCTCCTTGACTTGGATTCGAACCAGTCAGGAGGAGAAAACCACTCGGCGCCGTTTGGGTTACCAAACGTCGCTGAGATCTACTCCAGATTCCTCTCTTCCGAGTTGTATCCGAACCACTCGGGGGAACTTCCTACATCGGCAACGCACTACGGTCCAGGCTCTAGGAAGATCGCCGTCATGATTCAACCTCTCGGATCGTGCTCATCTACCGAGATCGCCGACTACCTCAGCTCTTCCGACTTCGATGATCTCTACGATATCTCCACGGAGGACATCTACGATTCCGATCTCGATGACAACTACACTCTGCTATTTTTCAACGTACTCATGGCCGAAATAGGGGAGACCGACTCGGCCGTGGCCCGTAGGGCTGCAGAAGAAGAATGAGCCAAGTTCGAAGAGGAGCGCAAGCGCAAGGAGGAGGAATTCAAGCGTAAAGAAGACAATGACAAGTGAAGGCGAGGTCTAAGGACGGCTGGGCGCTCCGCTCATGATGCCATACTTCAGACCCGAGTCGACAACAACAACGTCTTCCTAACGCCCCAGCAGAACGCGGTCGTCGCTCTCACCCTCATCGACACCGTCATGGACGTGGCGCCCCCCAACGTCACTTCAATCTTGAACAAAGTCAAGACCATGGTCGCCGCTACAGCCCCACTCGGCGCTCCTACGGGCTCCGCTCGGGGAGCCACCTAGTCCATCGCCGAGACACCCGACGGCAGCCGTCTACCACCAATGCGATCCAAGGATTACCGAAGACCCGAGCACGACAAGACACCTGGCAAGTCTAATGACATCCGTCATCATGCAATCTGAAAACGTCGAGATCAGTCGGCCGACTGTCGTGAGAGAGGTCACGGTCGACCACCCGTCCATGATCGGATCCGCTATGGCAATAGCTCCAGTCACCAGAGTGACTCTCGAAGGCCCGCGCCGAGTGACTTGAGGGAGATACTTGACCTGCGTCATCGCGAGCGCAATAAGCCCTACCATGAAGACCGAAGGAATTCCCCTGACAACTGTGATGAAGGAGTATCCGCGTTCACTCGGGACCTGCGTCGAGTGAATTGGCCGAGTGGTTTCAAACCCACTGGGATTGAGAAATACGACGGTAAAACTGACCCAGAGTCATGGTTGACCGTCTACACTCTCGCGATTCGCATAGCAGGAGGAGATAGCAAGGCCATGGCAAACTACCTGCCCGTCGCTCTCGCCGACTCAGCCAGGAATTAGCTCGCAAGTTTTTACCAAGGGATTCAATCGATTCTTGGAGCGAGCTTCGAAACCACTTCATCGCCAATTTTTAGGGTACCTTTGAAAGGCCCGGGACTCACTTTGATCTCTACAATGTGATCTAGAAGCCCGACGAGTCATTGAAGGACTACATTCGCCCTTTTTCGGAGAAGCGAAACAAGATTCCTGACATCACCGACGATGTCATCATAGCCGCATTTTAGAAGGGTGTTCGCAACGAGTTGTTAATCGACAAATTCGGGCGCAAACCTCCAAGGACAGTCAAGAAGATGTTCGAGACGGCCAATTCCTATGCCAAGTCAGACAACACAATCAAAGCATCATGACAAGACAAGCAATCTGGAAGTAGCTGACGCCCCAAGAAGGACAACGGCAACGACAACAGCAACGGCAACAGTGGCCAAAAAGATCGCAAGCGTAAGCCCGAGGATCTGGTCGCTGCAACATCAAACTACCAACAACAGCGTCCACGAGTCAGCGCCTACGACAAGATCATGAACACTCAATGCACTCATCACCCGAATCACAAACATGCAGCCAAGGATTGGTTCATCTACAAACAGTTTGCCGAGAATTATGCTACCCAACTCCAGAAGCCAACAGACGGAGCCGGCACCTCAGGAACCAAGAAGGACGATGCAAACGATGGCTCAGAACCCTTCCAAGACCACAGGACCGAGTTAAACCACATTTTTGGAGGGCCACTAGCATATGAATCAAAGAGGAAACAAAAATTGACTGACAGAGAAATCAATGCAGTTCAGCCTGAAGTCTCACGTTACCTACGATGGTCGGAGGTGGCTATCACATTTAACCGCTCGGATCATCCTGACCGAGTGGTTCACCCGGGGCGGTATCCCCTGGTACTAGACCCGGTAGTTCGCAACGTCAAGCTCAAGCGTGTCCTCATCGATGGTGGCAGTGCCCTCAATATCCTCTTTGCCAAGACACTAGATGAGATGCAAATCCCAAGATCTGAATTAAAGCCGAGTTCAGTCCCTTTTCATGGAGTCATCCCAGGGCTGTCATCTACGCCACTCGGGCAAATCACTCTTCGAGTAACCTTCGGCACTCGGGAGAATTTCCGCACAGAAAATGTCAGCTTTGAAGTCACCGACTTTGAAGCTGCTTACCACGCAATCCATGGAAGACCTGCGCTTGCCAAATTCATGGCGGTCCCGCATTACACCTATCTGATGATGAAGATGCCCGGACCTAATGCAGTCATCTCCCTGCGCAGCGACGTCAAGCAAGCCATCACCTGCGACAAGAAAAGCTGCGACATGGCTCAATCTCGCGAGAGATTGTTTGGCCAATAGGAGGTCCGACTGGCCGCATCAACATCAGGCGAAGGCGAAATCCCAGCAAAGAAGATGGCCAAGATAGGAGAAGGTGACGCCAAGACGAATGATTGTACAAGGAGATTCCCAGTTGGTAGTAAATCTGGTGATGAAGGATTGTACAAGGAGAAGGTGACGTCAAGACGAACGACAATATGGCTGCTTATCGTTAAGAAGTTCGCAAGCTAGAAGACAAGTTTGATGGCTTGGAGTTATCTCATGTCTTAAGGCACAACAATGAGGCGGCAGATTAATTAGCACAGTTTGGCTCTAAACGAGAGGCTACCCCGATTGATGTCTTTGCAGAGCATCTCCATGAGCCGACTGTTGCTACAAAGCAAACTACCGAAGAAGAAGTTACAAACTAGGTTTCCATGCTTGATGCTGACGGGAGAACACCCCTTATCAATTTTCTGACTTGGCAGGAGTTACCTGAAGATCGCGATGACGTAGAACGAATCCAACGTCGTAGTCAGAATTATGTTATGGTAGCTTCAGAGTTGTACAGGAGAAGCCCGTTTGGAGTCTATTTAAGATGTGTTACTGTTGGCGTAGAATTTTGACCCGCCCAACAACAAAACGGGTTGCACGTTTCCACGGCGGCCTGGGAGATCTGCTTAACTCCAGTGCAGGTCCAATGGCTTGCCTAGGTGCGTTTAGGGCGTGCCAGTTGATTTGATCTGCAATCAACAAGAACAAACAAGTAAACCATGTTAGAAACGACGGTCGATCGGCCGATAGGCCGATGTCGCATCGTGGGAGCTCAGCCGATAGGGCAAAGCTATATCGGCCTACTTGAGGTCATAATAAAATAAGATTGGTAAAAAGACCTAACCCCATCGGCCCCTATTGATGTATTTGTGATAATTTAATGGAATTGGCCGATGAGGGATGCATGAAGATAAACACGCTAGCTAATACTCTAGTGTAAACTTATATGAGCCAATCGGCGGTCATAAATATACCAACCACATAAAGTCTCGAGACTAATCTGCAATGAATATATTTATACCCGTCAATCCGCTCACATAAGTGGCAAACACATGCAAGAACGTAAAATAATCACATGCATTAGGTAAGACCGGCTGAAACCCCGGCGCTATCCTTAATTACGATCAAAGACAGACTTTGTGTTAAATCTCAAAACACGACTAGGGTCGATAGCAGCACAAAGTGTGAGTCGAGAAGTAACACAAAGACAATCAAGCCGTCGACCGCTTTTGGGGATGGTAGATGCCTTAGATGATCTAGACAAGCAAGCTAATTCGACCACCGTCGGCAATGAATCCTAAAATGAGTTAATCGCTGGCGAGATAGAATTAGATAGCCGCATCAAGATCAGCCAAAACATGATAGATGACGATCACATCGTCAGGGCTTAGCGTGTGTAAAACGACACGCTAGCCCCGACGATGTAGATCGTCGGGTACGAATTCTTATCTCTGCTCTGGGGAAGCAAGAACTCGCCGGAAGTTAACCTCTCGCGAGGGTTGGCGATGCGCCGAAAATAGATTGAATTGACTTGATTTTGATTGATTGAGAGAGCTTCTATGTACAGACTACCGGGATATTTATACCCGAAATTACAACATGGTCCGTGTAGGACACGATCTTATCTCTAACTAACAAACAAGTTTTTACGGCAGACTCTTGCCAAAGATTAGATCTAAATCTACTTAATTTACAAGATACAATCACTACTACAAAAAACCCTTTTGGTGCCAGTTGCCAACCCCACATAGGTGCCGGATTTGCAACCGGCACCCAGCTTCCGGCACCTATGACTATCGTCAATGGTGCCGGTTCAAGAACCGGCACCTTTGAGGTGTATGGATCGCAAAAAAAAGATGGCTTGGCTCGGCTCAATTCGAGCCGATGCCTCAAAGCCAAAAAAATAAAAAAATCTACAAACATCAAATTTTCATTCACATCAAACATTCACAGATTCATACATTCACATCACAAACATTCACAGATTTTCATTGACATTAAACATCAAATTTTCATTCATATCACACATTTGCAGATACATTGATGCATTCCGGCGACGAGATCAGCGAGAGAGAGGATGGCGAGGGAGAGGGGAGAGGAGTAGGGAGGACGATGGGGGGACTCACCTTTGATGTCGCCGAAGCTGCCCCGCGCGGCCGCCAGAACCCTAGGCGCCCCTTGGCCTCACCGCCTCTCCTCCCACCACCTCCCTTCCCCCAGATCTGGCGGAGGGGAGAGTTCGCCGAAGCCGCCGGGCCGGCGCTGCTGGGCCGCCGTCGCCTCCCCTCCCACCGGGCCACCGACGTGGGACTGATGGAGAGCACGAGAGAGAGACCACCGGGCCGCCGTAGCCTCCCCTCCCGCCGGATCTGGCGGAGGGGAGGGCATCGCCGCCGCCTTCCCTCCCAACGCCAGAGAGTGAGAGAGAGCAAGCGAGAAAGAGAGGGACCGAGAGAGAGAGAGCAAGCGCGAGAGAGAGAAGGATCTGGAGACTGGATCGGTGGTGGCGCGGCGCCCTTATCTTCTCGTGGTGGGCCCCGCCGGTTCGGCTCATCCGCTCGGCTCGGTCAATAGGTGTCGGTTTTTAAATAAAACCGATACCTATAATATATTATAGGTACCGGTTTTTTAATAAAACCGGTACCTATAATATATTATAGGTACCGGTTCTTTTTAAAAACCGGTACTAATAGTATTGGTGCTGGTTTTTAAAAAAAAACTGACACCTATAGCAGTTTAAAGGTGCCGGTTTTCTATTTTTAGCTCGTGGGAGATGAAAAAAGGTCAATAGGTGCCGGTTTTAAATAAACCGACACCTATAAGCCGGTCCCTATGAGGGTTTTTGTAGTAGTGAATTGCCTAAAACCGAGCCTTATCTCTATTTGGCAATCTCCTTGAAGTTTATCTCAAGCCCAAACCAAGCCCATGCTAACTCTATCAACTTCCTGCCTCTATCGGCCGATGGCCATATTGAATCCGTATCGGCCGATACACCCTTTCTGCTAGTGCTTCTTCCAGTCCGATACGTTTACTGAGTCCGATATGAGACTTGGTCCGATTTCAACTTGGCCCTTCTTCTCTGCATCGGTTTTTTCTTTCCTCTATAAGTAGATTACGAAAATCTGCTGTTAACAGTTACACCCGAGGAAGGATGACAATTGCTGCAGGATATTCACTCGGGAATTTGTGGCAGTTATGCTGCATCACGTACTTTGGTAGGCAAGGCGTACCGACAAGATTTTTTCTGGCTCACGGCGGTTACTGATGCAGATAAGGTGGTTCGAACCTGTGAAGGTTGTCAATTTTTCGTTCGACAAAGTCATGTTCCAGCCCAAGAGTTGCAAACAATTCCACTTTCATGGCCTTTTGCGGTTTGGGGTTTTGATATGGTTGGTCCTTTTAAAAAGGCTCCAGGAGGTTTTACGCATCTGTTCGTTGCAATTGACAAGTTTTCTAAGTGGATTGAGGCTAGGCCGGTCGCTACAATTACTGCAGACAAGTTGCGAGATTTTATCTTAAATATTGTGCATCGGTTTGGTGTTCCAAACAGGATTATTACCGATAATGGGACTCAGTTCACTGGAGGCGTTTTTAAAGAATTATGTGAAGATTTTGGAATCAAGATTTGTTATGCGTTAGTGGCACATCCTAAAAGTAATGGACAGGTTGAACGTGCTAATGGTATGGTTCTTCAGGGTATTAAGGCCCGAGTCTTTGATAGATTGCGCCCCTATGCTGGTAGATGGGTTCAAGAGTTGCCTTTGGTATTATGGTCATTACGGACTACACCCAGTCGGGCTACGGGTCAGTCGCCTTTCTTTTTAGTTTATGGGGCTGAAGCCATGTTGTCGAGTGAGATGGAGTTTGAATCTCTTCGAGCTCGTAATTTCAATGATGAGCTTTATGATCAAGACCGAGTTGATGACTTGACTCGACTGGAAGAGGCTCGTGAAGCCACACTTGTTCAATCGACGAGGTATCTCCAAGGACTTCGACGCTATCATAATCGTAATGTTCGATCACGAGCGTTTATTGTTGGTGATATGGTTCTGAGAAAGATTCAGACGACGAAGGATAGACATAAATTATCTTCATTATGGGAAGGACCTTTCATAATTGCTGAAGTCACTCGGTTAGGAGCGTATCGTTTGAAATGTGAAGACGGATTAGTTGTGGAGAATTCATGGAACATTGAACACCTTTGTCGATATTATACTTAACATCAAATTTTTTGTATTGTGTTCTTCTCGACTGTCGACTTCAAGTAAGTTGCCTTCTTGAGTTGTCAGTCGGAGGCTATACGTATCAATAAAGTATGAAATTTTTTATTAACAATAACTTATTTATATTTGGTTTATCATTATTTACTATTCTGATTTGAGTTAAGTAAATAAGGACTAAAAATTTTTTGATGACTTAATCAAGTTTAGGCTTGGTGACAGTCGGACGAAAATTTTTTAAGTAATTAAATGCGAGACTCAACTCAAGGCATAAATATAAATAAATTGAATAGTTACAAGTTGGATCACAAGAGTTATTTACATCAAGTATCTATCCCTGAAAGTTTTCAACTACATCGGCAGCAATCTTCTTGGCAGACTCCTGAGCTTCATTTATCAGCTCTAAGGCTTATTCATCAGTCATGTCATCTGCAAAGCCATCTCCTATAGAATTTATGTCTACTCGGGGATAGAGAGGTTTTGTCATTGCCAGAGTTTGACTCGCACTCATGGTAGCAGCATCAGTCATATTTTCCATATACTTCTTTGGAGCTGTCCTGAGTTTGTCAAAGATCTCCAGTGCATCTTCAGCACTTGTTCCTAGGCCATTCTGATAGATTGTTGACAAGATTGGCGTGGCCGCGTTAGCAATATCATCCCTGATTCTCTCGGCTCTCTGGACTTTTTCAGCAAAGACTTCAAATTGAGCAAGTGATTTAACTTTATTAGCTGCAAGATTGGTACAATTCAGATTATATTGATGACCAAGATAAGTTGAATCAAGGAGTATGAGTTTTATGGAGTTACCTTCAATTTCTGCTATGGCTTTATCCTTATCTGACTCAAGTTTGGTGTTGTCGTTTTCTGCCTTCTTTAAGTGAGCCTTGAGGGATTCGATCTCGGATAAGTTAGCTAAAGCATGAAGACATAGAGTTAATAGAGCTAAACAGATTGACTAAGAGCAGATGAGTTAATTTTTCTTACCTCCGATTGAACCACGAAGTTCCAGGTTCATATCCCGAAGCTTGCTGATTTCTTCTCGCAAGACAGTTTCTGTAGCCAAGGCTTCTTCTTTGGCCTCTTTGAGCTCCTGCTGGATATTGTCTAAGGAATTGATGTGAGGTACAAGTTTCTCCAAGGTGTCGGATTTGGCCTGAGAGCAACGATATATTCTCTGCATTGCAAAACATAAGTCAGCTGATTCTTTGGGAATTAGTAATTGAGATATGAGGGGTTTTTTCTCACATTCATCAGTCGAGTAGTTTCATTGAGGCTGGCAATAAGCATATCTTGTTCTTCAGCTTCTTTTTGCTTGTTTAGTATGATGCCTTGCTTCTTGCCTTCTGCATCACGCCACTCGATCTTGACTGGAGGCAATGAGTCTTCTGTGGATTTCAGCCGAATAATTTCTTCATCTTCTCCAGTTGTTTGTTCTAAAGATGATGTGAAAGAGAGAATTCAGGAAGTATGTTCAAGATAAAGACGTGATGATTGATAGGTGTACCTATTGCCACTTTAGGATGGTCTTCTTGAGTGGTGGCATCCTTAGTTGTTTGATCCTTGCTGATTTCTTCGGTAGCTGATGCTGGATCTTCAACCGGTGTTTCTTGGTTGATTGGGATTTGCTTTTCCTTATCCGGCTGATTCTCAGTTGGGGGTTTTTGAGCTGATGTTTGTTTAGAAGATTCCGACTGGTTTCCAGTCGGGGAAGCCTGACTGGTAGTCGAGGGCTCTTGGCCAGGAGTAGTCTCACTCGTGAGAGGGTTCTGGGACCCTTGTCTTGTGGTCTCTTGGTTTTCTGGCACTGCAGTTGGAGCTGTTTTTTCTGTCTGGCCGGTGGGATCTATGTCTTGAGGTTTTCTGCAGAAGAAGATACAAGGTGATCAAACTGGAATCAAATAAGTTCTCAGGAAAAAGATAACATCAGTCGTATGAAGAATACCTATTGGATTTTCTGATCTTTGGAGCGGATCTAATGGATGGCCTAGGTGAGCTTATATTGGCCTTGGGCGTTTGGACCTCTTCAGACTCTTCATCTGAGTCATCAATAACTAGCTTTCTCTGTTTGCTTGCGTGTTTGCTAGTTTCTTCGACAGTGGCTGCAGCTCTTTTGCTTTTCGTTTGGGGCTTGATCTTTGGGCCGCCAGTTGGTTTCCTGGTAGTTGGCTGGGCTGGCACTTCTTCATGATAAACCTTATATGGTCGGGAGATGATCGGAGCATTCGCCTGTAAGCAATATTTTCTTTAAGAGACATTGAAGAACATGACGAGATAAAATTCATTGAAGTTGTAGAGTTTACTTACCGAAGGAGGTGGTCGATGAAGGCTGTAGGGAAGAACTGGCAGTTTATTGCTGTAGTCTACTACAATCCCAGTGGAGAAGATTTTGTACATACGAGCGCACAAGACTTGGAAGTTTAAGGACTCACGATCTTCCCAGTTGGGGTCACTTTGTCCTTCATATTCGAAGGCTGGCTTGGATCTTTCTTTGATGGGAGCCAGTCGGCATTTGATGAAGTGCCGAGTGATTTGTTCTCCTTGGAGACCCTTATTCTTCATCTCTAGAATTTTTGCCAGAAGGTTATTTGCTTCTTTCCAATCTTGGTTCTCGGGCAAGGCATTCCAGTTGGCCCGTTGGATTGGTGAAAGACCGATGAAGTCGGGCAGGCTAGGGGCTGGGTTGGAAATGTAAAACCAATTTGCATGCCAGCCCTTGTTGGAAAGTTTCAAGGGAAGAGAAAAGTAGTCTCTGCGGAGAGTGCCGCAGAATTGAAATCCGGCACCACCAATAACACAAGGGTTATCCTTGGTTGGATGGGCCTTGAGGGAGAACATACAGCGAAAAAGATTGAAATGGGGATAGATTCCGAGGAAGGCTTCACATACATGGATGAAAATAGCAATATGCAATATGGAGTTTGTGTTCAGATGGTAAATCTTGAGACCGTAGTAATCAAGAATGCCACGGAAGAATTCAGAAGTTGGCAGACCAAATCCACAGTAGAAAATGTGGGTGAAAACCACGATCTCATCGGTATTTGGAGTTGGGAACTTCTCACCAAACGCCGGACGCCAGCCAATAATTTCCTTTGCTGGGAGGACTCCATCCTTCACCATTTCCTTCAGAGTTGATTCCTTTACGTTAGAAGTTGCCCATTGGTCGAAGGGGATTTCTCTCTCTTCCGCCAAGAGTGAGATTTGAGGAGGATTGAGTTTGGTGTTGGAAGCAGGGATTCCTAGGGAGGATGTCAGGAGTAGGATGAGCGCAGTGGATTTTAATGGGATTTCGAATAGCTGGATGAATGGATTTGGTCGAATTCGTGTTCTAGGTTTCTGCGGAGGTGCTTGTGAACAGGAGCGCGAAAGGGAAAATTTTTCAGAAGATGAAGCGGCGGGGAAGATGACGGCGCTTCAGTTATTTTTTGGGGTATTGGTAGGTTTTCTTGTATTTGGGCTGAGGCCCATGCGAAGCTTACAGCCCATGATTCAGGTGTGGCTTGTCACGTGTCTTTAGGGACTTTGGCAAATTTGCCTTGACAATATGCACGTGTTTTATTGCCCGATACCTTTAAAATCCTTCCATACAATGGTTATGCAACTTTTTAGGAGTTGGTGCGATGCAATTTGGAAGGTGACAAAAAGTAAAGTTTTTTATAACTATTTTGGCAACTTTTCTATAAGTTGTTGGAGCTGTTTGTTTCTTATCCAATAATTGATTTTATATCAATGCTATTTTGTCACCTTGGTGTGTTTTTCTAGGATTAAGACCAATATTATGACTTAGGATAATTATATTTTGGTCATATTATTCAGATGGTTGGTAAATCTACTTGTGGATTTTATTAACTCGGATTTTATACAATATGTTTCTGAGGATGGTGAAGTTGTGTGTTTCGAGAGGACTCGAGCAGGATAGCTTGGACAACATGAGCTTGATATGGTGCTAGTACTCGGGGTCATTATACACTGTGCCTTGTTTATAAGGTTATGTGTGATATGATTTTTATGATTGCTTTTGGCTTTGGCTAAGCATTTATTCATATCACTTGGATGAGTATGATTATTATGGTTCTTGACTATATGCTTAGTTTGTTCAACTAAACACATAGTTGGGGGGCTACACCTAATTAGGTGCATCTAGTCGATGCACCTAGGTATATTTTTTATGACTTTTAGCCCTTCACAGCCTTATTGGATGATGGAGCACTCGGGAGACCTAGGCAGAGATGATGGAAGTACTCGGCAATAGAAGCACTCGGCTATGGAGGCATTCGGCTATGCATTAGTTTGGTTCGAGGCAAAATTATCTCGTCGACTGTGAAGGTCTTAGGGGCTACTGTGGAGATTATGGGTACCATATACCCACACGACTAATTTATCCGACTGACTATAGGGGATAGGTTATGAGTCATGATCATGTAATAGGCTTAGGACTTAAGTATTACGTTACCTTGTGTATTAAGGAACGACTTATAGTCCTAAGTCGAGAATATTATGGAGTCTTATACTGTATGTAGTTAGGTCTCCGACTTATGAGCTTGCCTTCTGAGCCTATATAAGGAAAACAGGACGTCCCTTGAGGGGTATAGAGGCAGTAGCAATTAGCTAGGTTTCTCTTCATACACCACTCGATCATGAGATCAACACATAACTCGGCGGATCCAATCCCTGAAACAGGAGTAAGGTGTTACTTCTTCATAGAAGGCCTAAACCTATCTAAATCTTTTTGTCTACTAACCCATCGTGTTTGGCACTTGTGCGCTATCCTCTGTTTCTTATTGCCGAAATCAGGTTTTGACAGTTAGGGTTCCACCAGACCTAGTTGGGCTGAGGGCAACAGGTTAGATAGGGCTGTGAGCAATTGTCATTTTGAAAATTTTCTCTTCTCTTTTTGTCCGGAAACGATAAAATATTGTTTCGTGTGTGCTACAGCTAATTATACAAATCTTGTGGTATCTATCAGCGACTACGTGATTTTAGGGTGTCTTCCAACCAATAATTATACATATTTTAAATGTTCTGCAAAAAATTTTGCCAAAAGAAAATTAGGGATCAAAGTTTTGCAAACTATGCTGGGGTATGGAGACAACTGAACATATCTTGTTTTCTTGCCCTGTAGCAGTTTTTTCTTGGACGGTTTTCAGAGATGTTTGTGCTTAGGAAAGTATTCCAGGGAGTTTTGATGATTTCTGGGCTTTGCTGGGTGCTGAAGGAAGGAAAGACAAAGCCTTGAATTTAATTGTGGTGATCTTGAAAGCAATATGCTGGGCCTTGTGGACTAGAAGAAATGACTTTGTGTTTGATAACATTTTGATAAAATCCCAGGTACAAATGATTCTCAAAATGATTGGCTTGATACAGAAATGGAAGATGCTCCACAAAGAAGAATGAAGGAAGTGCTTGGAAGAACGGGCTACTGAACTAATCTTGAAGGCAAGAAGTCTGTGACCCAGTGATGTTCATGTTCTACCGTTAGATATATGTTTCTTTCTTTTGAAAGTGGCAGTGGAAGATATCCCTGGCTTGCATGCCGTACCACAGATGGTTTTGGCTATTGAACATGGATTACAGTTTGTGAATCAGCCTGAATTTTGTGTGTTGTGTGTGAATGAGTGAATCAGCCTGACTAACCCGAGACAAGACAAGAACCACCTGCCGTACAAATGATTGGAGAGGAGATCGGCAAGAAAATGCCGAGACAAGATGCGAATGCATGCCATGTTGCCACAAATAGGCAGAGAGAGGCCCTACACTTCATGTCGATTACTAGTTTCATGGACGGACTCCATATATCCTTTCTTGGGAGCTCACCCATTGCCATTCTTTCAAGCTCCCGTCTATCGATTGTCTCCTCAGCTCATCCGCTCGCCTCGCTGCTGCTGCTGCTGAACGACAAGCGTTCGTCGAGATGAACGACCTGTTCTCGTCGAGCTCGTTCAAGAAGTATGCGGACGCGAGCCCGGCGAGCGGCGGGGGCGGGGGCGGGGGCGGCGGCGACATGGAGGCCGGCGGCGAGAGCGTGGTGAACCTGGACAGGTTCTTCGAGGAGGTGGAGGGGGTGAAGGAGGACATGCGCGGGCTGGAGGCGCTGTACAAGCGCCTGCAGTCGACGAACGAGGAGACCAAGACGGCGCACGACGCCCGCGCCGTGAAGGCCCTCCGCTCCCGCATGGACGGCGACGTCGAGCAGGTGCTCCGCCGCGCCAAGGCCGTCAAGGGCAAGCTCGAGGGCCTCGACCAAGACAACGCCACCTCCCGCAAGGTCCCCGGCTGCGGCCCCGGCTCCTCCACCGACCGCACCCGCACTTCCGTCGTCGCCGGCCTCGGCAAGAAGCTCAAGGACATCATGGACGACTTCCAGGTAAAAATAAACCCACCCATCGTTCTCAGCTCAGGTGATCGATCCATGCATCCAACGACGCCGGCGATGAACACGACGTGAGGTGGAACACGCAGGGGCTGAGGACGAGGATGGCGGCAGAGTACAAGGAGACGGTGGCGAGGAGGTACTACACGGTGACGGGGGAGAAGGCGGAGGACAGCACGATCGAGTCGCTCATCTCGTCGGGGGAGAGCGAGTCGTTCCTGCAGAAGGCGATCCAGGAGCAAGGGCGCGGGCAGGTGATGGACACCATCTCGGAGATACAGGAGCGGCACGACGCCGTCAAGGAGATCGAGCGCAGCCTGCTGGACCTGCACCAGGTGTTCCTTGACATGGCGGCGCTCGTCGAGGCCCAGGGCCACCAGCTCAACGACATCGAGAGCCACGTCGCGCACGCCAGCTCCTTCGTCCGCAGGGGCACCGTCGAGCTCGAGGTGGCGCGGGAGCACCAGAAGAGCAGCCGCAAGTGGGCCTGCGTCGCCGTCCTCGCCGGCATCGTGCTCATCGCCGTCCTCGTCCTCCCGGTGCTCGTCAACCTCCGCATCTTGACGCTCAGATGATCCCACATTCCTCCCTAGCTAACCTGCTAACTCAGGAGTGTCGAATTAATTTATTTACTATTTTTTTTCTACATCAAGTATGTTAATTCCGTTTTCGTTTAAAAAGGAAAAAAAATCTTTGTTTTTTGATTTTTTTTCTTGGTTAGAAGTTGTAGGCTTCAAAAGTTTGTACCTTTCCTCATTGAATGAGAAGCAGGGGAGATGTATATTACAGTGATGTAACATTTCTTGATCAAGTTTTTCCCAGAATGTGAGCAAGTTGAATCTTTTAGCTAGGAGAATTTCATGTTTGGGAAACACTCCGCAAATTTGTTGCTACAACCACAAAAGTATTTTTTATAGTTCTTGAGAAGATATAGGGAGATACAATCTTTTCTATTGTAAATTTGGTTCTCTCGGTATCTCGAGTACTAGTAGGTACTCCATCCGTTTCACATTACAAATCGTTTTGGTCTCTCTATCGTCTGTCTAGTTTTACTAACATTCATATAAATTTGAACATATATATAGAACACATACATGGATTCACACATGAATCTATTCAAATCACAAAACATCTTACAATGTGAATGTGAACGTACGAAATACGGTCTCTCTCGATGATAGTAAACTTCCTCGAACCACAATTCGCATCAATATGTATGATCGTGACCTATTAATGTTAAAATGCTCCTTACATTTGCCTATTATAACTACTCCAAGTTGTACTGAGTGCTTTTACAGTGGCTAGTATTCTACTACAAGTATTATCATCAGTTGAAGTGATACAAGTAAAAGATGACTAATGAGTTCTATTATCAGACTACCTATAAAAAATATTTTTACTATAATACTATTAGTAGTTAAGGTGTTAGTGTAATAGATATGATCCATTAAATTATTTGAAGAAAATGAAAAATGAAAAGTCTATTGATTCTACTACTCTGAAAATTTACTCCTTTTGCAGGGTAGAACACTTTCAGTTTGATTTTAGTTTTACATGTACAACGCAATTTGAATTCCATGACGAGAGAAAATTAAGGATGCGTCCGGCATGCAGAATTTGCAATTTCACAACACATTTGAACGCTGCGAAAAATGGACAATTCAATTCACGCATAGACCCTCACTACAAGCACGCCACCGCCACGCACCATCCCGTCTAACACAGTCACACCAGCAACACCAACGATGCCAGCAACGACGCCGCGAAGCCGACGACGGCCGGCGCCGCGGTGGCACGGCGGGCGGCGCTGATGACCTGGATCGGGAACGCGCAGCCGCGCGCGGAGGCGTTCTTGGTGGTGATCTTGGCGAGGCCGTCGAAGTCGCAGGCGCGCACGTCCTGGTCCTGCATCTGGAAGTACATGTTGAAGGCGTAGGAGATGTTGCTCTTCTCGTGGAGGCCGTTGCACGAGCATCCGTAGCCGAGCGCCGTGCAGTCGCCGCTGGCGCAGGCGTACTGGATGTTCCCGGGAAGCTTGGACTTGTCCTTGGCCTCGTCGTCGAACACGCACCACTGCTTCGGGAGGTACTCGACGCCGGGCACGCCGGCGAGCGGCTTGTCGTTGCCATGGCCGGAAAGGTCCATCGGGAACTTGGGCTTGCCGTCGTAGGTGAAGATGCCCCAGTGGCGCTCGAAGTTGCCCGGGAGGATGCTCTTCATGTCCTCGTCGAAGAGGCCGAACATGTAGACGTCCATCTTGCCCGGCCGGAGCGGGGTGCCTTCCTTCTTGGCGAGCTTCTTCAGGAGGCCGTCGTAGTAACGCCGCGCGAGCTTGAGGTTGGCGTTCTTGTTGCCGTCGGTCGGCCAGCCGACCTCGCCGACGACGACCTTGAGGTTGGGCACGCCGGCCTTCTTCAGCGCGGTGACCAGCGTGTCATAGTTGGCGTCGAACACGTTGGAGTAGCTGATGCCGCCCTTGTCCTGGATGGTCTTGCCGCCGTCGACGAAGGCGAACTCGAACGGGAAGTCGTCGCTCTGGTACAGGCTGAGGAAGGGGTAGATGTTGACGACGAAGGGCGCACCGTGCTCGTGCAGGAACTTCACCATGTCCGTCATGAGGCCCTGGATGTCCGGCCGGAACGCGCCGGAGGACGGCTTGTTATCCGGCGAGACGTACACGTCGGCGTTGAGCGGGACGGTCGCCTTCACCTTGCCGCCGACGCCGGCCTCGTTGAGCGCCTTCTGGATGTTCTTCAGCGCCGGGAAGGTCGTCTTCATGAACGATCCGTTGTACGCCTTGAGAAATGGCTCGTTCCCGACGGCGACGTACCTGCTCGATCGATCAAACGCATGATTAGGATCGTGGAGGGATCGCTGCCATGGACGAACACCTTCGCGAGCGGCATGCCCTACTTGATCTTGAGCTTGTCGCCGTAGCTGGTGACGTTCTCCTTCACCCAATCCTGGGCGTTCCCGTAGCTGTTCATCGTCTCCAGCATGTCGTTGGGGATGCCGAGCATGACCTCGATGCCGGAGTCGAGGAGCGCGCCGACGGGCCATGGGTCGGCGTCGAACAGCTTCACCTTGAAGATGCCGTTCTCCTTCAGCATCTGCACGACCGACTTGGGCAGCAGCGGGTGCGACAGCTGCGAGCCCCAGTTCACGCCAACGTCCACGGCGTTGGCCGCCGCCGCACGGGACGCCACGGCGAGCAGCAGAAGCGGCGGCAGCAGCAGCAGCAGCGCGGCCGCGCCGGCCGGCAGCCGCGGAGGCGGAGCCATGCCGGGGTTGTCGTCTCTGATCTCTCCTGTGTTTCGGATCGATGGCAGCTGAGAGATGATCGGATTTGGTGGTGTTCGTGCGCTGCGGCCTCCCTCCCCTCCTGTGGAGGGATGGAGAGGAGGAGAAAATGGCGGGTAAAACGGTTGGAGTTTGACCTGAAAACATGCAAGAAAATCTCATCACCTGTAGACCTTGGTTGACCACAACAATTTCGCGTAAAAGAAATAAAACAACACAAATTTTTGAAAACTGGGGGCACGATAATGCTGCCATTGGTATCGCAAGAACATCAAATTGACAATCCTAAAATTGTTCCTTTGTTAAAACCTATAGCTGCATTTGATTATGTACTCTGTCCGCAGACTGATTCACTTCATTGCAAAAATAAATCTTACTAAATTTTGATATTTTTGGTAGGGTCACAAACTAAAGAAGATTTTACCTTTGCAACCTTACCAAACTCTAGGGGTGAAAACGGATCGGATTCGGACGGATAATAGCTATACCATATCCTAAACCATTTTTTTTAAACGGACGCGGAGCGGGTGCGGATGACGTGCGGTTGCGGAGCAGATTATTTCGGATGTCGGATTCGGTGCGGACTCGGTTCAGAAACGGACAAAAAGTTGTCGGATGTCAAGTTCAATCTATACAACAAGAGGGCGCCAATACAATTAGCCGCAATACGATGGTAAAATAACATCTAAACATGATCTCAGCTCTCTAGGAAAAACCAACCAAAACACATCAATAATATAATTTTGCTTAATATAACATATCCAGCAAAATAATCCAAGATACATCCATCACTCATCAGTCACTGGTCACTGGTCACTGCATTGCTTAAAATTTAAGAATATAAGTCATCACTCATCAGTAGTTCAGTACGACATGCAGCAATACAGCACAGAGCACACATCTCATACAGCACAGCACACAACACAGTTGTTCAATAGGCATACAAGCATACGGCAGATAGCAGTGAACAATGCACACAGGCAGACAGGCACACACAACCACACACCAACATGCCCTTCAGGCCTTCACACTTCACTTCATCACTTATTCTTCATCATCACTGCTCTGTTGCTTTTCCTATAAGTATGAGCAATCAATATACATTTATTTTGACAATAGGTCTACAAAATGTATTGCAACAAAATTTATGCAATAAAATGTCATACCATATCATCAATCTCGTCAAGTGTCATATTAGCAACCAAGGTCTCCGCAACCTCGAGATCATTAAGAATAGATCCAACCCTTTTATTAGGATCTGAAAAATTTGGAAGAAAGCTATATTAGACTATTAATAAAAGACCAACTAACCAAGAATACCTTTTACAAAAATATAAATGAGAAATGACACAAGTGATCACCTCTTCTACATCCAGCAATCCAATCCTTGGTACAGACTAGTGCTTCTACCATTTCAGGTTCAAGTTTAGTACGAAATGGATCAAGAACATGTCCCCCAGCACTAAAAGCTGATTCTGAAGCAACAGTGGAAGCTTGAATGGACAAGACATCACGGGCAAGAAGAGATAGCACTGGATATACATCTTTGTGAGCTTTCCACCATGACAAAACATCAAATTTATCTCCATTAGGAACCAACAAGGATGGTTCAGCCTTATATTTATCCAAGTCACTTGCATCACTTCCACTATCCACACTTGAGGCATAGACATAATTCATGAAATCAGAATCTGCTTCATCTATGGTATGAATTTCTTTTGGTTAAGCATTGACAGTAGTTGTTGGTGCAATAGTAGTCTCATAAAAAGAAGCATATTCTTGATAAAATTGATTAACAACACCAGTAAACTTTTCCAAATGAACATGATATGACTGCTTACCATACAACCTCATCATCTTATACTCTACTGCCTTTGTCTTAAACCTAGGGTCAAGAAAATATGCCATAGCAAGAGCAAGATTTGACCTCTTCTAGTATTTCTCAAACTTCTTATTCATTGAGGTGACCATTGTTTTGATGGTAACATCATCACTTTTCATCCATGCATTAATTAAAGACTTGATTTCACAAAAGTTGTGGTAAAATAGATTTGCAGTTGGATAAGAAGTACCAGACAAAATGTTAGTGATATCATCAAACCTCTTTAAGCACTGGCAGAGTGTAGTTGCCTTATCCCAATCTTCAGCTTTTGGAATAAGAGCCTCATCATACAATTCTCTTTCAATTTCATAAAGCCTTTCAAAAGCCTTTCTATAATATATGGCATCTGACAACATATGGTAGGTTGAATTCCACCTTGTCAAAACATCAGTTGAGAGTCCCCTCGTTGTATCCAATCCACTCTCAGATGCACATTTCATAAATTCATCCTTCTGTAAAGGAGAGCACTTCACAAGAATCACAAATGATCGAATATTCAAAACAGCTTCTCCAATATGTGCCAAACCATCTCTAGCAACAAGATTAAGTATATGACATGCACATCTCACATGAAAGAATGCTCCATCAGACATGAGGAGACTCTTTGTATTCAGCACTTTAATCACATCCTTAACACAAACATCATTTGCTGCTGCATTGTCCAAAGTAAGAGAGAACATTTTTTTCTCGATGAACCACTTATGCAAGCATGAAGAAAATACATTAGCTAAATTTATCCCAGTATGCCTCCCTTTAACATGCATGAACTTGATAATCCTTTTCTGAATACACCAATTGTCATCAACCCAATGAACCGTGATATACATGTAACCCTTGTTTTGGTTAGAGGTCCACATGTCCATTGTTGCACTAAAGCGAGCATTGACATTTTTAAAAAGCTCATATAACCTTTTCCATTCTTCTGAAAATATACCAAGTATATCCTTCCTATTAGTTATACGACTCTTCAAAGGAAAGGTAGGCCGCAGAGATTTTATGAAGTCAACAAAATACTCATGCTCAACAATACTGAAAGGATACTCATGCATGATAATTGCCAAATAAAATTTCCATAAAGAGGCCTCCTGATCATACCTATATGTTTCAACTGATGTTGTACCGGAATCGTTATCCATTTTGAGTTGCTGCTGTCCTGGAACCACATTGTGGGTTTTTGTGTGGTTCAAGAACACTGAAGTACCATTCCTGCTATTGCGCCTAGCTGAATAGGCACAATATTTGCACTTGGCCCACTCTTCTTTAACCATCTGCCCATTTTTCTTAACCACCTTATAAACAATATTGTAGTGATTCCAAGCTGGTGAGGATCTCTTCTTTGCTTTCTTTGCTGCAGGTTCATCATTGGTTTCATGGTCTCCATCCCCCTCTGCACCAATGTTATCCACATCAACAACAACAATAGTGTTGGGACCTTCATTGTCACTGCCCACAGTTGATGGCCCTTCTTCCCCTTCAGCTGGAGCTGGCGACGAGGCAGCCATGCTACTTTCAGTAGCAGTAGCAGCAGCTGCTGCTTTTGCCCCTCTTTTTCTAGGTGCCATTTTTTAGGATTCTAATGAATGATGAACAATTAATCAAATTATAACTTGCTATTGACGTAATTTCCGTAAGCAAAGCTCATCTCTACATTTCTAAATCAGTAAATCCCAAATTTGATACTTCAAATTGGACTGCAAGTGTACAAGAAAACAATACCTAATCTGTCGTCGACTTGTCGTCAGACTGGAACAGCAGCTGCAGCTCGAGCAGTTACAGCATGACGACGACACGGCACGGCAGACGACAGTGGTGGCTGGCGAGTGGTGACGCCGCGACGGGGATGGCTGCTGGTGACAGCCGACAGGGATGGCGGCTGGGCTGGCGACGGGGATGCGACGGTGCGCTGGCGGCCCGGCGCTGGAGACGTGCCGATGGGCGACAGTGGACGGACTAGTGGTGGCGTCGAGGAGCCGAGGAGTCGAGGACAAACGGCAGCGGCGCCACCAGCCTGTACTGCAGTCTGCAGCCGAGGAGGAGCGGCGGCGGCGCTAGCAGGCTACAGCCGGTGGCGGCGCTAGCAGCCAAGGAGGAGCGGCCGACGCTAGCAAGCTGCAGCCGAGGAGCACCGTCGCGCTGGGTCGCGCCGCCACCGGTGCGCTGGGTCGCCGACTCGCCGCCACTCCCGGACTCCCCTACGACTGAGGGCTGACGGGAGAGAGAGAGTCAGGGGGAGAGAGAAAGGGATCTGGGGGAGGAGAGGAAGGATTAGGTTAGGGTTAGAATAGATGGGCTATTGGGCTAGATGGGCCTGAAAGTTGCGGATTATCCGCCAAACACTATATCGGATAATCCGATTAAAAAATCGGATAATCTGAATCCGTCGGATATCGTTGATACCACATCCGCATCCGCATCCGCATGACAAAATCCGCATCCGCATCCGCATCTGGCCGGATATCTAACAACCCTTACCATATCCTCACATCGGACGGATTCGGAGCGAATCGGATCGGATAATATCCGCTCCGTTTTCACCCCTACCAAACTCTATGAAAATTTGGCTATTCTAGAACCTTCCATTAACAAAATGCACCAAAATTTAGTGAGGTATTAAACTAAACAACATCTTCACATTTGTTGTATTGCCAAAATTTAGTATTGATAATCGTTAGGTCTCAGTGTTATCAATAAGTCATACCTTCTATACATGGGTTCATGGTATACGAAAATATAGTATACGAGAAGGTATCCTTTGGTTAAAGAAATATGACAAATAAAAAAGAAAATTATCTTTCCGGAATAGAAGGTGTTCTGGATAAGAAAAAAGAAGTGGAGTCCTACTCGGACACTACAGGAACTACTCGGATCGTATTCATACTTGTCTCTCTAGTTCTACTTGGACAAGGGGACATCCGAGGGTATAAATACAAGATCTCCTAAGAGAGGGGGAGGTCAACACACACCAACATATGTCAAGTTAGAATACAAGCCTAGAAAGACCCAATCTAGAGCCATAAAGGCCAACAAAAGGGATCTAGAACCACCTCCAATCTCGCCAAGTTCATATTCGAGAAAGAAAACTACACTAGCCGTTGACTATGTGTGAGAGTTCCATGCCGCCAAGCCGACATCAACTAAATTAGATCATCCCAAATATTGTACTCGTATGATATCGATATATAAAGGCAACACTGGCTTCGGCCAACAGAAGTAGGGCTATTACCTGGCAGTCAAGGGGCCCGAACCTGTATAAAAATCCTTGTCTCTCGTCTCTTTTATCTCAATCTCGCGTATACCCTGGTTTCAACAATCCTCATACTCTACAAATACCATGGTCGACGAATAGCCTGTCGATAGTGGCACGCCAGATAGGAGACTTGATGTTTCAAGGTATCGACGAGATGAGTTCAAGCGTTGGATTTTCCAACGAGGGCTTCTACGACTGTCCTGGCCTAGGAGATCCAACCCAGCCGGCGTTCACTTATGTCCAAGTTGGAACCATCGTCTTCCCGGTGTTCGCTGCCGTCCTGATCTTGTCCCTCTTGACTTACACCGAGAACGAGGCCATGACCACGGAACAGGCGAACATGATTCCTGCAACAACCATCTCTCCGGCAAATACCGAGAATGAGGTGCCGACAACCAAATCTACCAGCAGATCTTTCGACGAAACACTCTCCGACGACTTCGGACCTGAGAGATATGACCCGACCGAAGTGCGTTCTACTATGGATCGGGACTCTCGTCGTCTCAATCTTCATCAAGATATTGCCCTATGGATTTTTTGGCGAAGGATACTTTGACGACTTTGGTCTTGGAAGATCTGACCTGACCAGAGTACGTTCCCCGACTAGATTGGAATCATCATTGTCAACAATTCGACCTATCAAGATCAACAAAGCTTCTAGACGTCGTTGCCGAGAACAATGGTTCAACATCGTCGGCCATGAGACCTCGGTCCGTGCCGACTACTCCAGAGCTGACATCGCCGTCACGGAGAACAACAGTTCAATATCGTCGACCGTGAGGCCTCTTTTCGAATCGACTACTTCCAAACCGACATCATCGCACAAATTCAGCTAGGTCAAACTGGTCAACCACGACAGAACTCGCCAACGAAAGCATTACTCTACAACGAGATATCGGGTCACCAGCAGGATTGTAATAACCAACTCAAGCGTCCCTAAAAGTGGTCGAGATACGACTACACATCTGCTCCTCAACCGGCATGGTAGTGATCTTGCCAACTCCCCAAATCTTCTACGAGTGGTCGAGTACAACTACCCATCTGGTTCTCAACCAACGTGGTAGCGATCTTACTAACTCTACAAACCTTTGATGAGTGGTCAAGTACGACTACCCACCTGGTTCTCGATGTAAAATCAAAGTGTTTGATTCTTTTGTCGTGATGAACAATTGGCATATGAGATTATTGGTTTTGATATTTGGAGATTATTGGTGAAATGGTTTGTGAGATGATTGAATTTTCAGACGGTGAACAGGGACGTTGTTTTTGTTGGGTCTGGTCAGACCGGGAAGGTAAGGCCGGTCAGACCGAAGATATCTGTGCGGTCAGACCTGCCAGCCCATGGTCTGACCGGCTGACTCTGTGTCAATACAAGTGCTATTAACATTGCTAAGAATTCTGTACAACACTCACGCACAAAGCACATTGATATTCGCTTTCACTTTTTGAGGGATCATGTTGAAAAGGGAGATGTTGGATTGAAATTTTTGGATACTAAATTGCAACTTACGGATATTTTCACTAAACCATTGGATTCATCTCGTTTTACTTTTCTTCGTGGAGAGTTAGGAATCATTCATCCTTTTGGCATGGTTTGAGGGGGAGTTTTTGTGTTTTTGGTTTTATCAAGCAACAATTGAAAAGAAACAAATTGAAAGAGAGCTTTGTATTATGCATATAGTGTTTTTCTTTGTTCATGCTAGCAATACTTTGAAGGTTTATTTGTCTATTTTATAGTTTGTATGACTTTTAGTATTTTCATAAGGTTTAGATATTGCTTTTAAGGGAGATGATGCATGACACTTAAATTTCATATTTGAATTAATGAAATATGCAATATTAATACTAATGCATAGGTTGGATTGTAAATACTTATATATATATGCTTTGTTGAATTGTTATTCCTTAAATAGCTTTGAAATTTCTCATTGTGCAAGAGAATTAAAATATTTATGAGAGAAATAAATGAATACCGAATCCTTAGAAACAGTCTCGACGACAAGGACGTATACGATATGAGCAAAAATAATGGGTGCCAAATCTTTGAAAACAGTCTTGACGACAAGGACGTACCCGGAATAATTGAGCAAAATATGAGCAAACTTAGGCTCAAATAAATATGAAAAAATCTCTTGGTTGTTTTGTGCTAAAGCTAATTTAGAAAAGAGTAATGATTGCAATAGGTTTATATGTGTGGATTTATTTTTCAACTTATGTGTTTGTAAAGATGTTGTATTATAATTTTTTTGAATTCATGAATCTTGATTGCATTATTGAACTTAATTGTAAAATCTTTAGTTTATGATTATACTCTAGTATATGCTTGCTATATAATTGATGGGTTTATCTTCTCTTTGTTGCACCACATGACATGAATTACTATATGTATGTTATTAAGCGCTTGAATATTAATTGAACATAATTCTTATGCCTCATGAAATCATTGTCAAAAGAGGAAGAAGAGATACAAACGATACAAGAGTTTTTCATTGTTTTTCTTTCTTTTCAAAAGGAGGAGGAATTTTATTTTTATTTTTCTTTTTTCAAAACACCAAAACAAATATTTTTAATAGATTTGTCAATGTGTTCATCAAGGGAGAGATTGTAAAATCAAAGTGTTTGATTCTTTTGTTGTAATGAACAATTGGCATATGAGGTTATTGGTTTTGATATTTGGAGATTATTGGTGAAGTGGTTTGTGAGATGATTGAATTTTTAGACGGTGAACAGGGACATTGTTTTTGTTGGGTCCGATCAGACCGGGGATGTAAGGCCGGTCAGACCGAAGGTATGTATGTGGTCAGACCGGCCAGCCCGCGGTTTGACCGGCTGACTCTGTGTCGGTTTCGGTTTCGGGTTGTTTCATTGGATATCCGTGGTTAATTCGTGTTTATGACTTCTAGATGGATACTATGCGTATGTAATACTGTTGTGTGCTAACAATGAGTCAAGTTTGGATAGCTTGTGCTCGGATATGGTTTCTTTGTTTGATTCATGTGTAGGTAATCTTTACGTCTCGGGAGAGTATTGTCGGTGATGGATCGGGAGTCAACTTGGAGATAAGGTGATGTTCGGACGGTCAGATATCATGTGGGATACTTAGGCTAAAGATCAATGCATGTGGGAGGTGAAGATTCCATATGGCATACGATGGAGATATTGTGTGCGTATGGGATGTGGAGTCGAATTTGGAAGGAGTCCAAATTTGGTACAATTGAAATATGTAAAGTTGGTTTCTTATACGAGAAGGTTTCCTAGGTGGATTAGGACTTCTTGTATCAGTTTGGTTTGTGGCTTTAGGCTGCCTACCTTATGTATAAATAGAGAGGGAGGGTATGGCCTCTCGGTATCGTTTTTGAGAGCATTGAGTTGTGAGTTTAGTTGGGGTTTCGAGTTTAGTCGAGATTTTCATGAGGAGTGTTGTTGTTGCACTTTGTAAACACAAAGAGAAGTAATAAAGTAGTCATCTATTTTAATAGATCTTCAACTTGTGTTTGTCCGGGTTCCATGGTCAGACCGGCGGCTTCACGGCGGTCAGACCGGCGGCATCACAGCGGTCAGACCGGCGGGGATACGGCGGTCAGACTGGTGATGGCGACAGGAGGCAGAGGCGACTTTGGAGCGGTTAGACCGGGAGATCAATACCGGTCAGACCGACGGCATAGGCACGGTCAGACCGGCCGATCTATTTCGGTCAGACTGATCTACATCGATTTGAGGGTAACTTTTAATTCTGCTAAAAGTTTTGGGTTTTGGGTACTACAGCCATTCACCCCCCCTCTGGTTGGCTTAGTTCTTGCTTTTCGATCCTACACTCGACCAATGTTGTAGCAATCTCGCCTGCTCTCCAAATCTTCTACGAGTAGTTGAGTACGACTACACATCTGGTTCTCGATTAGCGTGATAACAATCATACCAACTCTACAAACCATTGACGAGTGGTCCAGTACGACTACCCACCTGGTTCTCGACCAGCGTGGTAGCGATCTCACAAAATCTACAAATCTCCTATGAGTGGTCGAGTACGACTACACACCTGATTCTCGACCAACGTGGTGGCGATTTCACCAACTCTACAAATCTTCTACGAGTGGTCGAGTACGACTATCTACCTAGTTTTCGACCAGCGTGGTAGCAATCTCGCCATCTTTCAAAATTTTCTGCGAGTGGTCGAGTATGACTACACACCTGGTTCTCCACCAGCATGATAGCGATCTTGTCAACTCCAAATCTTCTACGAGTGGTCGAGTACAACTACACACCTGGTTTTCCACCAGCGTGGTAGCGATCTCACCAACTCTCAAAATCTTCTGCGAGTGGTCGAGTATGACTATACACCTTGTCCTCAATCAACGTGATGGCAATCTCGCCAACTCTCAAAATCTTTTGCGAGTGATCGAATACGACTACACATCTGGTCCTCAAGCAGCGTGGTAGCGATCTCGTCAACTCTCCAAATCTTTTATGAGTGGTTGAGTACGACTACACATCTGGTCTTCAACCAACATGGTAGCGATCTCGCCAACTCGACAAATCTTCTACGAGTGGTCGAGTACGACTACACATCTGGTCCTCAACTAACGTGGTAGCGATCTCGCCAACTCGACAAATTTTCTACGAGTGGTCGAGTACGACTACACACTTGGTTCTTGACCAGCGTTGTACCGATTCTCCCACCACCTTTACGAGTGGTCGAGATACAACAACACACCTAGTCCTCGACCAGCGTTGTAGCGATCCTCCCACCACCTCTATGAGTGGTTGAGTATGACTACACACCTGGTTTTCGACCAGCATGGTAGCGATTCTCCTATTAGTTCTATGAGTGGTCGAATACGACTACACACCTGATTTTTGACCAGCGTTGTAGCGATTCTCCCACCCTCTGCAAGTGGTTGAGTACGACTACATACCTGGACTTCGACCATTATTTTAGCGATCCTCCTACCACCTCTACAAGTGGTCGAGTGCGACTACACATCTAGTTCTCAACCAGCGTGGTAGTGATCTCACCAACTCTACCAATTTTCTACGAGTAGTCGAGTATGACTACACATCTGGTCCTCGACCAGCGTTGTAGCGATCCTCCTACCACCTCTATGAGTAGTCGAGTATGATTACACACCTGGTCCTTGACTAGCGTTGTAGCGATTCTCCCACCACCTCTGTGAGTTGTTGAGTATGACTACACACCTGGTTCTCGACCAGCGGTGTAGCGATTCTCCCACCACCTCTACGAGTAGTCGAGTACGACTACACACCTGGTCCTCAAGCAGCGTTGTAGCGATTCTTCCATCATCTCTGCGAGTTGTTGAGTACGATTACACGTCTGGTTCTCGACCAGCGTTATAGCGATTCTCCCACCACCTCTGTGAGTGGTTGAATATGACTACACACATGGTTCTCGACCAACTTTGTAGCGATTCTCCCACCATCTCTGTGAGTGGTCGAGTACGACTACGCGTCTGGTTCTCGACTAGTGTGTGTAGCATTCCTACCATCTTCGTGCGTTAATCCATATAAGTTTTTAATACAAATCAAATGTGCAATATTTATCCGTTGATTCTCTTTTCTTATATCGCTACTAGTTGAAGTCGTTTCTTATCGACCTATTACGTTAAGTCTGACTAGTCACCGGGTCTTAGCACCTTGGCTGGGGACGCCTGGCACTATGGGCTAGTTGGATACTAAGGGTCAAACGACCATGTCAGAATTGATCATGTCAGAGTACCCACCGTAACGTATTAACTAGTCATGTAATCAAGAATTGGTTTTCCAACTTCACGGCTAGGGGCTAGGAATTCGCTTCTTTACCTTAGTTTGTTATGAGATTTAAACTGCTTTTATGGAAAACTTTTCATAAAACCAGTTGGGGGCTAGGGAGAGTATACAAACTCCGTTCAGCTAAGGGCAGCTCTGGTGAGAGTACTCTTTTGTTGGCACACGTACATATAATTTATTTTCAATTTATATCATATTACTCCCAAGTTTTCGCTCAGGGGCTTTTTATATCTAAAAATTTGTTCTAAGAATTGATTTCAAAAAAATCATATATCGGAGCAATTGGTATTATTGAGTAATGGAGACTAGTTGGAGGCTTTATAGTAATCGACATCTTTATGCTGATCTTAGGGCACAAAGTAGTCAAAATTTATTTTAGACTAGATGAATGCCAGATTAATGGATTCAAATTCAAGTTGAGTTCTCTATCCAAGACAAGAGAAGGACTTTATCGCGTACTCTGCACCAAATTGACTGTCCGAGAATGGTTGGATGAGTTCGACAAGGGTTATGTACGGGACATTTGATCAAAAGTGCTATAGCATGGTCGCATATTTTCTGACCTCAATCCAAATTTAAACAATGGTCACGTTCTCTATCATGGCTAGGAAAGATAACTTGTCGGCAATTTCATGCCAACTTGGTATTCCAAAAACGGCTAGGTGATTCTGACAATGATAGATCTTCAGGCTACACGATCGAGAACACTAGTCCGATCATTTGCACTGAGGTCGGGGGCTACTGTCAGTGTTATCAATAAGGCATATCTCCTATACATGGGTTCGCGATATACGAAAATACCATATACCTAATAGTATACGAGAAGGTATTTTTTGGTTAAGAAAATACGACAAATAAAGAAGAAAATTATCTTCCCAGAATAGAAAGTGCTCCGAATAAGGAAGGAGAAGTGGAATCCTACTCGGACGCTACAGAGACTACTCGAATCATATTCATACTTATCTTCCTAGTTCTATTTGGACAAGGGGACATCCGAGGGTATAAATATAAGATACCCTAAGAGGAGAGGTGGGAGGCCAACACACACCAACAGATGCCAAGTCAGAATGCAAGCCTAGAAAGACCTAATTTAGAGCCACAAAGACCGACAGGAGGGATCTAGAGTCACCTCCAATCTCGTCGAGTTTACATTTGAGGAAGAAGACTACACTATCCATCAACTACATGTGAGAGTTCCATGCCGCCAAGCCGACGTCGACTAGATTAGATCATCCCAAATATTGTATTCGTGTGATATCGATATATAAAGGCAACATCGGCTTCGGCCAACAGGAGTATGGCTATTAACTGTTAGTCAAGAGACCCGAACCTATATAAAATTCCCTGTCTCCTATCTCTTCTACCTCAATATCGCGTATACCCTGGTTCCAACAATTCTCATACTCTACAAATACCGTGGTCGATGTATATCCCGTCGACATTGGGTTTAGCAATAAATGGTAAGAGTTATTTTGGCAATGAAGTGAATAAATCCTTAGTCATTTGGAAAAGTTTGTTCATTATGCTAAAATCAATTTTTTAACAAGATAGATTAATGTTTGATATATCACTAAAAAATATGCTAATTCAAATTCAACATACGTAAAATAGAAATAAAAATAATAAATTTTACTATAAATAGTATGCACTATTCGCTGTCAATTTTATTATTATTATTTTTTATATGTGTATGAATTGAGTTTAAGTATGTATATTTGTGTACTGATAGATCACATATTTATCTAGCTTATTAAACTTTTTAAATTTTTCTAATATTTTTAATTGATATGCATAAAACGAGAGGACATAAGAATGAAAATCCATCGACTCTTTGCAGCTATTCAACAGATAAGACCACCAACAGTACATTAAACATCAATGCAGTTTGTTGAGTTGACTTTTTTGTGATGTAATATTTACTGCTCTAGGTTGATAATACTTATCGTTTTCAGTAAGATTATTGTCAAATTTTAAAAGTTTTGACTATGAATAATATCTAAAATATTTATCTTAAAAATATGTATAGATTAGTCTTAAAAATTTCTTCAATAAAATTATATATTTGTTGATATTTCAATATACATTATAATAAAAAAATAGTGATTAAATTTATTTTGTGAAGATCGTGTCCATATCCAAAACGACAAGTATTATCCATACAAGGAAGTAACATTTCTCACTGCTAAGGTCAAGAAAGCCAGAGGACATCATGTTATTATCAGTTAAGAAATGCAACTCTCACATTGATCGTGTTACTACTAGTTTTTAAAATCATGCTTCTTTTTCTAAAATAAATTAAATAGACACCGACACATCTCATATTTGGCAGTGTTTCTCACTCTCTATGCCTAGAATGTATTTAAGCAATTCATTATTGCGTTTACAGGTGCAGGTATACCTAAATATGTGCATATTATCTCCTCATTAATTAATTCATGCTGTGCTGATGAGAGTTATAAACAATATCTGCATATTATGTCATTAATTAATTTATACTGCGCTGATGATGAGAGGTGTAAACAGGATAAGCGAGACACATCGATAGAGAAGTAGTTTTCTCGATGGATCCAAAGTACAAGTCAGCTCGTCAAATTTTTGTAAATCTAGTCCACAGACTTTGACAGCCATATCCCATTGGCTAAGAAAGTCACCCTAGCAGCCGTGGTAATTAAAATAGTCGTAAACAATCAAACAATACTTGGATCTCAGCATATTGATGTGTCACATTCTCACACACATACAGTAAAATATTTGTGAACAAAATATATGCTTCGAATTAGGAACGCGTCACTCAAAGACAACAAGAAACACCCTGCACCAAGCACCAAGCAACAAGAACACCCTGCCATGGCCGCTTCAGCCAACCGCGCGGCCGGCAACGGCGAGCCTGAGGCTGGCCGCGACCACGTCATCATCTTCCCGTTCATGGCGAAAGGCCACACGCTCCCTCTGCTCGACTTCGCCACGGCGCTCTCGGTCCACCACAAGAGCCTCCGCGTCACCCTGGTCACCACCCCGGCGAACCTCGCCTTCGCCCGCGGCCGCCTGCACGAGTCGGTGCACCTCGTCGAGCTCCCGTTCCCCTCGCTGCCGCCGCTGCCGACCGGCATCGAGTCGACGGACGCGCTCACCTGCCCGTCGCTCTACCCGACGTTCCTGCGCGCCACGGCGCTCCTGCGCGAGCCCTTCGCGGAGTTCATGGCGTCCCTGCCCTCCCCGCCGCTCGTGCTCGTCTCCGACTTCTTCCTCGGGTTCACGCACGGCGTCGCGGCCGACGCCCGCGTCCGCCGCGTCGTGTTCCACGGCATGTCCTGCTTCTCCATGGCCATATGCAAGTCGCTCGTCGTGAGCCCGCCCACCGCCGTCGAGCACGGAGGCGGCGGCGCCCCCTTTCACGTCTCCCGCATGCCGGAACACGTCACGATCACGCCGGAGGAGATCCCGCCTACGGTTGCGAACTTCGCCGACCCAAACAACCCGATTGGACGGTTTATGATCGAGAACGTCGAATCGACGGACGTCCGCAGCTGGGGCGTCCTTGTCAACAGCTTCGCCGCGGTGGACGGCGACTACGTGGCATCCTTCGAATCGTTCTACCAGCCGGGAGCCCGCGCCTGGCTTGTGGGCCCGCTTTTCCTGGCCGCCGGCGACACGCCGGAGCGGGATGAGGAGAACGACCCCGAGGGCTGCCTCGCGTGGCTCGACGAGAGGGCAGCTCGGCCGGGTTCGGTGGTCTACGTGTCGTTCGGCACGCAGGCACACGTCGCCGACGAGCAGCTCGACGAGCTGGCTCGCGGGCTGGTGCAATCCGGCCACCCTTTCCTGTGGGCGGTGCGGTCGAACACGTGGTCGCCGCCGGTGGACGTGGGGCCCGAGGGGCGTATCGTCAGGGGCTGGGTCCCGCAGCACGGCGTGCTGGCCCACGAGGCAGTGGGAGGGTTCGTCAGCCACTGCGGGTGGAACTCGATCATGGAGTGCCTCGCCGCCGGGAAGCCCGTGCTGGCGTGGCCGATGATGGCCGAGCAGTCGCTGAACGCGAAGCACGTCGTGGATGTCATCGGCGCCGGCATCAAGGTGAACGACGCCGTCGGCTCCGGCGCCGTCGTCAGGAGGGCGGAGGTGGAGGAGAAGGTCAGGAGGGTGATGGACGCCGGCGGAGAGGAAGGGCGGAGGATGCGGACGCAGGCCGCTTGGGCTCAGCAGGCGGCGAGGTCGGCGGTGAGCAACGGCGGCACGTCACACGTGGCGTTGCAAAAACTGCTGGGAGACCTGCAGGAAAGCCACTAACTATGTCGTTACCGAAGCAGAATGAGGTGAGAACAAATTGTTACAAAAATCGGGTTTGACAATACTGCAGGAGTACACACATCATGGTTTGCAAATTGAAACTAATAATTTCTGGAGTTTTGGCTTTCTACAAATCTACAATGTTGAACCCTGACACTATCGATCGTTGACGGGCCATGAAACCATGTTGTAATGACTGTATCGACGGTATCGGTTGTACTAAACTAGTTGGAATAAGTTCATTCCTTAAATTTATCATTGAGTCTGATATTCATCCCTATATCATAGTACGAGATATGACGTGTCTCTTAACTTTTAAAACCAATACAAATAATTAAGGTCCCAAGACAATTTGCACAATAATTTCAACTGACATGATGTCTACGTGACGTTAACATGACATTTAAAATTAAAAAAAATAGCACCCACGTCACTATCCTTCTCTCCACCTCTCCCCTTTTGCTATTTATCCCAACATGGACAAGCATCGGCGGTGGCGGCCGACGAGCTCGTCGGCGGGAAGGCGAAAGTGGCGGCCTGCAGTGGGTTCCTGGCGA
Organism: Oryza officinalis; assembly: GCA_008326285.1. Classification (NCBI taxonomy): domain Eukaryota; kingdom Viridiplantae; phylum Streptophyta; class Magnoliopsida; order Poales; family Poaceae; genus Oryza; species Oryza officinalis. Next base: position 36,997,876 of record BDMV01000006.1, on the reverse strand, counting down.
GGCGGCGGTGGCGGCGGCGGCGAAGTAGTAGCTACAGAAGGTCGACAGTGGGGGAGAGCAAGGGGAGGGCGAGGCTAGAAGGAGCAGGTCTGGTGGAGAGAGCTCCTCTGTCTCCTCGCGTCTTCTCCTCCGCGCGGGGATCCCATCGAGCTCGAGCTCGCGGCGGCGGCGGCGGCCGGCCTCGCCGGAGGACGCGAGTGGCTCGGGTTCCCGACTGGCAGATGTGCACAAGGGCTCCGGTTGGTGTTCAAGTTGCCCATCGCGGCAACGTCGTAGCAGATCGCGCGAGGTGTGCTGTGGCCTCTGTTAGCGACAGCCAGGACTTCGATCAAGCGTGCTAACTGTTCATGTCTGGCACAGCAAATTGCAGCAACAGCAAACAACAACAGATGCAAGTTTCAGAACAGAACAGAGAAGGAAAAGTTTCAGAACTTTGAGTGAGATCAATCAAACGTGAGGCAAATTTCTGGTGGTTCTTGATTCAATTGAAGTAAAAACTTGCAAGTACAAAACTGAGCTAAAACACCTATTTATACTCAACACGAAAACAAAGGAATCCAAGGTTCTATTCCACGATCCGTTTTTCCTGTGAGTTGTTACAGACTCGCGCACGCGCTCAACGCCACTCCCTGCAGCTCGCCGTTATCCTCGTGCACGCATAACAAACACAAACGGATTTATTCCTCCCAGCCGTTGCAACCGCAAATGACCGGTTCATACTGAGCCTCAACAGAGATAACAGCAACAATCTCCCCCTTAACTCTGTTGTGGCTCAAGATAGCGGACACCCAGTAGATGCCGCGCCGTCGCCAGCTTTGCCGCCGGCAATCCTTTGGTCAGTGCATCCGCCCGCTGCTCCTCAGTCCGGACGAAAGACACAGTTATCTTCCCTTCTTCAACACACTCTCGAATAAAATGATACCGAGTATCTATGTGCTTACTTCTGCCGTGGAATACTGGATTTTTCATCAGCGCGATTGCGGATTTGTTGTCGACAAAGAGCTTGACCGCCATTTTTGTCAACAAACCGGCCAATTCACTGAGCAAATCTCTCAACCAGAGTCCCTGACACGCCGCAGTCGTGGCAGCCATGAACTCAGCTTCACATGACGACAATGCCACTGTCCTCTGCTTCTGGGAGCACCACGAAATCAAACTCTGGTTAAGAAAGAATGCCATTCCACCGGTGCTTCGCCGATCATCAACATCACCAGCTAAGTCGCTGTCAGAGAACCCGGTGATCACTAACTCCCCATTACCAGGAGGATACACAAGACCATAATGAACTGTTCCTTTCAGATATCTCATAATTTGCTTCACTGCCTTGAAGTGCAACATGGTAGGCCTCTCCATGAATCGGCTCGCTACTCCAACAGCGTAAGACAAATCTGGTCTTGTGTGAAGTAAGTACCGGAGACAACCGATAATTCGCCGATACTCAGTTGCATCTACCAATTGACCACCTGTATCTTTGTTCAGCTGTGATCTTGGATCAATTGGAACTGAGACTGGATTGCAATCTAGCATCCCGAATTGTGACAGTAACTTCTTGCCATATGCAGATTGTTTCAGTGTGATACCACCTTCACTTTGATCAACTTCTATCCCGAGATAATATGTGAGTAAACCGAGGTCACTCATCTCAAACTCCCCCATCATCTGTTCTTTGAACAGCTTCAACTCAGCGGGATTTTCTCCGGTCACAATGAGATCATCGACATAAACGCCTACGATTACACCATCACTGCCTCTTCCTCGGGTGTACACTGCCTGTTCCTGTGTGCACCGATCAAATCCCAATTCTTTCAGGCATTCGTCGAGGCGCGTGTTCCACGCTCGCGGGGCTTGGCGTAACCCATACAGAGCCTTGCTCAATCTGAGCACCAGATGTTCCTCCCCTTTCTTCACAAAACCTTCCGGCTGAGCTACATATACTTCTTCTTCGAGATCACCATTAAGGAATGCTGACTTGACGTCGAGGTGATGTACTTCCCACTGCCGATCAGCTGCGATAGCAAGAATGACATGTACTGTGTCGAGCCGCACCACCGGCGCGAACACTTCATCGAAATCCACCCCTTGACGCTGAACATATCCCTTTGCCACCAATCGTGCTTTGTGTTTGATTACCTCACCAGCAGTGTTCCTTTTCAATTTGTATACCCACTTTAGCCCAATTGCACGGTGTCCTGCTGGTAACGTCGAGAGAGTCCAAGTTGAGTTCTTCTCAATTGCCTGCATCTCCTGTGCCATGGCATTCTCCCATGCCGGCTGGCCAGCTGCCTCGCGATAGCTTGATGGCTCCTCCATCTCTGCAAGCAACGCGTTCACATCATGTTCATCCTCAACCAGATCCACACGGGGTGCCTCCCGCATGATATCTTCAAGGCTCCTGAAACGGACGGGACCCTCATCGCTTCCAGGGTCGCTGCCGGAACCTGGTGACGCCGCTGGCTCAGCAGAGCCGGTACCAAAAGTTGGTGAAGGCTGAGGCGACGATGGCAGCGTTGGTGACGCTCTTTCCGGGCTTGCCGGGGAAGAAGGCGGCATTTCTCCCTGATCGTGACGCCCGCCAGGGGATGGCGTCGCATATCGCGGCACCGAGCTCACCGGTCTCCCCTGCAACTTCACTCCAGTTGTTCCAAGGTATATTTTCTTCGAAAACAACATCACGACTTACATGGATTCGCCCGCGACGCGGGTCGAACAGACGATGCGCCTTGCTCCCTTCTTCCACGCCGAGATACACAAACGGCGCACTCCGGTCGTCAAGCTTCTTCGGGTTGGGGGTTGTGATCTTGGCGTGTGCTGTGCAACCGAACACCCGTAGGTGTCCCAGCTGCGGCTTACGCCCCGTCCATGCCTCGTACGGGGTTCGATCACCCATCGTCTTCGTTGGTAGTCGGTTGAGAAGATACACCGCGTGGCGCACTGCCTCCCCCCAGAGTCTGCCTGGCACGTTCATCCCCTTTAACAGAGATCGTGCCATAGCCATTACCGAACGATTTCGGCGTTCCACCACCCCGTTCTGTTGCGGTGAGTATGGCGCCGTCAAGTGTCGCTGAATCCCCGCCTGCTCGCACAGCTGTGCGAACTCACCCGACAGGAATTCGCCACCGCGATCTGATCTTAGCGTCTTGATGCGCCGCCCGGCCGTGTTCTCGGCCAGTGGCTTGAACTTGGTGAAGACATCCAGCGCCTGGTCCTTTGATTTGATCACGAACACCCACATCCATCGTGTGAAATCATCAACAATCAAAGCAAAATAACGATTACCAGCCATGTTTGACGGAGTGATCGGCCCACACAAATCAATGTGGAGTAATTCAAGCGGTTCCTCTGCTCTGTAGTTTGCCACCGTGGGGAACGGCTGCCGGATCTGCTTTGCAACAAGGCATGCTTGACAGAGCTGGTTAGGGTGCTTGATTGTGGGCACGCCGCCTGCCATCCCCTTGTCCGCCAGGATCTTCAATGACTGGAAATTGGCATGCCCGAGCCGTGCATGCCAGAGCCACGCCGGTTCCTCCATATTTGCCAACAGACACACTGCATTGGCTAGCTTGAGCTCGATGCGGTACAAACGATTTGGGGTGCGCCTCACCCGCATAACCAGCCGCAGAGGATATTTGTCAAATACCTCGAGCACATCCTCGTCCATCACAACTCGATGCCCCGTCTCGATGAGTTGGCCCAAGCTCACCATGTTGCAGCACAGACTAGGAATGTAGTAGACGTCTTGCAACAGCCATTGGTTCCCATTTTTGCAGGAGAAAAGGATAGAACCTTTCCCCTGAATTCTTACTGTGGATGCGTCGCCGAACTTGACACTGCCTGTGATTGATTCGTCAAGGTCTCTGAACTTGGTGCGATCACCCGTCATGTGGTTGCTTGCCCCGTTGTCCAGGAACCAGACGTCCCCGGTGGTTGCGCCGTTGTCAGCAAGCAGCAAATGTGGCCACACACGCTCCTCGTGTACGACCAGCCGGCTCACCGACTCGTTTTCGGTCACTGCCAACAACAACGCGGGATCCGCGTCGTCAGTTTGCACCAAGTGAGCCTCCCCCTTCTTCTTCTTGGGATGAGGGCACTGAGTGGCATAGTGACCGAATTCTTCGCAATTGTAGCACTTGATGTGACTCTTGTCACGGCCACCGCCGCCAGAGCCACCAGCGCCTTTGTTCTGCGGCGTACTGCCGCGTCCACCGCCTCCACCGCGCCCTCTGCCACGACCGCGTCCGCCCTGGGCACGGTTGCATGGGTCACGAGGATGCTTGTTCTTCTGTGGTGAGGATGACTCGCTGCCGTCCTTCTTGAATCGCGCCTCCCACTCCGCCTGAGTGAGAAGCACTTGGCCGTCGGCGGTGACTCCACCGCCGGCTCCCTTCTTTTTCCGAAGTTGCTCGTCATAGGCCTTGAGACGGCCCAACGCCTCCTCGAACGGCATGTCATCGACGTTGTAGAACTGCTCAATCCCTGCGACGAGGCTGACAAATTTCTCTGGGACGGTGTCGAAAAGCTTCTTCACCATGGCGGCGTCGTTCAACGTCGCACCGAGAGCAGAGTACCGGACCGCCATGGTAGTGAGCCTCCCGGCGTACTGGTCCAGCGTTTCTCCGACCTCCATCGCCATGCCGGTGAATTCTCCTTTGAGCGTCTGCAAGCGCGCATCGCGCACTCGATCCGCCCCGACGAACCTTGTCTTGAGACAGTCCCAGACTTCCTTCGCCGTCCGCTTCTTGGCTACCTGCATCAACAGATCCTCCGGGAGCGACTGGAGTAGATGCGATCTAGCCTTCCTGTCCTTTCTCGGATCGACGGCCGCATCGGCCGCCGGCTCGATCGCCTCCCAGACGCCCTGGTCCTCCATCATCGCCTGCACCCGAATCACCCAACTAGTGTAGTTGGTAAGTGTGAGTTGAGGGTATAGGAACGCGCTTCCCGAGCTCCCCCTCGCCGGATCCGCCGTCGCCGGAATCATCGCCATAGTGTCAGATCAACTCCCCAACCTGAGAAGCTCTGATACCACTTGTTAGCGACAGCCAGGACTTCGATCAAACACCTTGCGTGCTAACTTGTTAGCGACATCCTCCACTTCTTCATGCGCCTCTTTCCGACCGCTCGACCTCCGTCCCCTGTTGTTGCCCGTCCTCGATCGATGGCGCCGTGACTCGTCCTCCTCGTTGGCATCGACCGTGTCCTCGTCCTCCGGATGCTCGTCGCCGTCGAACAGGGGATCGAGAACCCCCTGACATGTGGGTTTTTAATGGGGCCCCCACATCATGTTAGATGCTGCACGGCGGTGAGGAGGAGAGGCGGAGCTCGTGCTCAGTACAGCGAGGCTTAGTGTAAAGAACGAGCTAAACAGGATTAGTGTCAGGCACCAACAAGAAGTTGTTGCTGCTGCTGCTCGAGACATGCATGGGCTCGTGTTCAATATAGTGAGGCCGGCCGTCTGCAAGACTGCAACCATGTTGTCGGATTTGGCACGAAGACGGAAAACACATGTCAGTGACCCATGCCGCCGTCGTCGTCCATGCTTGCCCATGCCTCCGCCATTGCCGCCGGCGTCGATGACTGCCCGGCCGACTGTCGTCTTCAACTCGTTCTTCTCGCTGGCGGAGAGAGAAGCTGGCAGAGAGGGACAGAGGAGGAAGAAATGGATGTCAATGACCGCGGCTGGCGAGCTCCGATCCTCCCCGTCCGCACGTGCATCCAGCTGCCCTCCTCCGAGCGCACGGATGACGACTCCGACCGACAACTCCGGATCGGATCGGACGGAGTCTCGTCGACGTGCTCCGGTGCTGTGCTCCGCCGGCCATAGCAGATTCACCGCCCGCCCGGCCATACGCGCCAATAGCTATACAAGGGCGCAGTGTTCACTGTTCAGTCACATCAACCGGAAAGCGAGAGCCAGCTGCATGCAGCAACGAGCCACCCACGGCGACATCTTCTCGCATGTGCTTAATTAGCTTAGCGGAGGACAGGAGGTGGATTATCAGACGCCAACTTCCACCGCTAATAGGAATGAAAAACGGTCGGAAACTAATGCTTAAACCATTTCTGTCGACTGGTTTATACTCAACCGTTATTCGAGGGACGTAAGGTATGGTTGATAGTAAGTAAACGCAAGCACGAAACTACGAAACTACAAGTTTTGGTTTTTATATTTGTTCAGACTTCGAGTGTAAAGGAGGAGAAAGCTAATTATTCTATCTACCAAACTAATCTCGATCAGCAAGGTGACGGCTAGCTTGTAGTCAACGGCTAGCGTAAAGATTTTCTTCCGACGGTTTGTGGTATATGGCTTATGATTTGAAGCCCTATCTTATCTTTTCAGGCAGCCCAATATTTATACCAAAATATAACTTTTTGTTTAAATAGAACTCGAGATCCTAAATATAATATAAATAGACAAGGTCATGTCATCACTAATTTAGAATTGTTTAAATAGAACTCGAGATCCCAAATACAATATAAATAGACAAGGCCATGTCATCACTAATTTAGATTAGACGGTTTTTTCTTACGCTGACATGATTTCTTCTTAATATATATCTTTATCCATATTTGGTGACACATTTTCGTATAAAAATAGATATGTGGTATCTCTAGTGATAATAAGTGTAGTTATACGGGTATGTCATATCTATAACACTTTTTTATTATCTATTATTTTTTTCAGAGAAAAAATCAGAACAGTAAAATCAAAAATTGATAACAGCATCGGTACTGAACATAAAAAAATATTGGAAACAAAATTACCATAATACCATAATAGAACCTCGAAAACAACATATCACAGAGATAAAGCAAGTCATAGTCATGTTTATATTGCAAATTAATTCATAGATATATATTAGTGAAGATTCAGAAGTACGAAGTAACTAATCTGAATACTTCATAACGATATTATTGTCCACGCTTCACTATATGTGACCTGATTACATTTGCATTGATCCATACTTTCTAGTTCTTATAGTCAATGCATAAGCAATGTATTTTTTTCTATTCTACTCAAAGCATGGGTATTGACCGCTTCAATAAATTTTAGATACTTCCATACTATAGGACGAATGATATCTTAGCGTATCGTATATCCATGCCATGTTCATTAGATTTGAGCAAAAATAATTAATTCACAATTTTTTAGAGTAAATTTTATTTTGGGTCATCTTTTATTATCGATGTTTCGCTTTGTACCACTCTTTAAACAACGTTTTCACTTTGGACCAGATATTTTTACCTTTGCGTCACTTTGAACCACCCTCAACTATTTTATCCATCTACATCCAACTTATCATATGCCAAAAAATGGTTTTACATATAGTTGTCAGAATTTATTGACGAAGAGAAGCTGATGTACTCGAGATTGTTCATATGGTTGAGAAGAGAGTCGGATGGTCCAAAATGAAACAATGATAACAATATTCAGTCCAAAATAAAAACATTAGTTAAAGGGTGATCCAAAACAAAACATTGGTAATAAAAGGTAGTAAAACCACGCAAGTATATATTTCAATAGAAATGATTAATGCAACATCTACTTAATTGCCAACTAATAGATATATACTAATCATATTTTAAATACATACAAAAGATAATTACTACACACCAAAAATAATTTTCTGTCAAAATGTAGGCAATGTATATATCTTTTGTGATATAAAAACATGAGATGAAATGAAAGTAGTAATGGTATATGTACGTCTGTCTTTTAAAATTCCAACTATAAATTATTTCTAGTTGTGTAGTTTAGAAATGAAAGTAGTAATGGTATATGTACGTTTGTCTTGAAAAGGAATATCACAAACACATTAGATTCTATAAACACTAGCTAAAGGCTCATGCATTGTAACGAATATTATAAGATATTAAAGAAAAATAAAAATTACAAGTTTATAGCATAGGGTGTGAGGATCTTATGACCCCACATGTCAGCTTGTGGCGTTGGAGATAGACTCGAATACCACCACTAACATTATTTAAAATAGTATAGATATTAGAGAATATTAAGCGTTGTGGAAGGGATGAGCGCTTGGCGATGCCACGTCGGATAGGAACAGTGCGTGGGGTGGAAATTTTGCAAAAAAAAAGCCCTCCAGTTTGTGTGTAATTTGATCTAGGTCTCTTATGAACAGTTTCTCCGAGTTGATATTTTATGTACAGGCCCTTCGAAAAGCCGAATATTTCATGAGAAGGAGAGAAAAATCGCAAATTAGGACTGAGCTATAAAAAGTGAAAGCCTAGGGGCTTTTTCCTAAAATGACGCCCACTAACCCACTCACCCCCCAAACCCTAGTTGCCGCTGCCCACGCCCTATAGATGGCCAGATGGGCCGGGCCAAAATGGGCGGCCCGAGCACGGGGGGTCCTGTAGCAGGCACGGCCCGGCACGGCCCGTGTGGCTAATAGGCCGTGCCGGCACGGCACGAGTAGCCGTGCCATGCTTGGGCTGCCGGCCGAGCCCACGGGCCGGCACGGCACTGCACGGCTACTGTAGCAGCACAGCACGGCACGGCACGGCCCGGCCCGCTGCACAGCACGGCACGCGGCGCCGGCGGTCCAATGGGCGAGGACGCGTGGCGGGCACTATGCCGACGGTCCAATGGGAAGGCGCCATGTGGCACTAATGGCTATTTGACCGTTCAAATTTGAAAATAACCGTTGGGGGGGTAAAAATTCATAAAAATTTCGAAAAAATTCTAAAAAATCTCAAATTTCGCCCTATAAATAGGGCATGAACCCCAGCCATTTCTCCTCATCCCACACTTCTCATCTTGTGCTCTAAAGTGCTCTCTTTGTTCTCAAGCGTGCATTTTTTTGATTTTGACAAAATTTGCTCAAATTTTGTCAAAAATCAAAATTAGTTTCGTAGTTCAATAGTTTGATTGCAGAGGTTTGAAGAGCTCGCGGTTGGAAAGATGTAAGTAATATTCAAATTTGTGTATTATTTGTATTGTGTTTGTGAATTCAATAAATATTCTAAAATTTGTTTATGTCAGTTTAAATTTTCAGAATGGATCCGAACTATCCATATCAATTGCCGTCGTTCACCTTGGGTGATTTCGACCCCAACTACATGTCGGGGTTTGACGATGCCTCCGGATCGGCTCCAACTCCACCATCTGTGGAGGAGGTACCGGTTCAGGCGGCGACAGCTTCAGAAGGATTTTCCGGAACCGCGAGCGGAAGTGTTTCGACACACACCGGCTCGAAGAGATCGAGAACCTCCGGTGTGTGGCAACACTTCGACGAGATAAAGGAAACATGCCCCGACGGAAGGGAGGTATCGAAAGCTCGTTGTAGAATATGTAGGCAAATTTTATCTGCTCGTTCTTCTGCTGGTACAGGTCACCTCAAGCGCCATGCGGAGTCGTGTGCCAAGAAGCAAGGAATACAACTCCGGCAGCAGCAACTTATGCTAAACCCAGACGGTACGGTACGCAGTTGGGAGTACGACCCCATGGTTGCTCAGGAATCTCTTGTCCGATTAATCGCCAGGCAAGATTTATCCCTGAACTTTGGGGAGTCCCCTGCTTTTGAACAATACATTCAGCAATCTCATAACCCTAGGTTTAAAGCTGTGAGTAGGCAAACATCAACTAGAGATTTAGAGAATGTTTATCACAAGGAAGCAACTGCACTTAAGGAACTGTTTAGTACATGTACTTTCTCTGTTAGTGTTACTTCAGATATATGGAGTAGTAGAGCTAGGGAGGATTATCTTAGCGTAGTTGTTCATTTTGTTGATGATGATTGGCAATTACAAAAGAGAGTTTTAGGGCTTAGGTTAATAGATGTCTCACATACAGGAGAAAACATAGCTGAAAGAATTAGGGAAGTAATTAATGAATTTAATCTTGCTGATAAAATATTTGCTGTCACCCTAGATAATGCATCTGCTAATTCTAGGGCTATGGAAATATTGCAACCTTTATTTTGTGTTTATGCTCAGTCTTTTCTACTCCATCGGTGTTGTGCATGTCATATAATTAATTTGATTGTTAAGACTGGCATGAAGAGGGTAAGTGACCACATCGATGTTGTTCGTCAAGCAATCGCGTGGTTAACTGCTTCTAACCCGCGGATTGCTGCATGGAAGAGGTTTTGCAATGCGGCCGATGTGAGAGATCGTAAGTTTGCCACCGATGCAAAGCATCGGTGGAATGCAACGTATTTAATGTTAAAAGTTGTTTTACCTTATAGTAATTTACTTACTGATTTTGTTCAGTCACGTGGTGGCCCAAGAAACAGTGACGGGTCGTCAGTACTGAATGAGCATGTTTGGGCAATTGTCCAAAAATTTCACCAATTTCTAGAAACTTTTTATGATTGTACTCTAACTTTGTCACAAGTTTATTATCCAACTGCTAATATAATTTTGCACAACCTTCTTGAAATTGCTACTTTATTTAAAGAATATGAAAATGATGACGTTCTAACTGAACCTGTCTTTCACATGAAACAAAAATATTTGAAATATTGGAAAAATATACCTATGTTGTATGCTTTTGCTTTTGTTTTAGATCCTAGGTGTAAATTAAGGGAATTGTCTGCTATTTTATCACTTGTTGGAGATACTATAGGTGTAGATTATAGTTCTTTTTATACTGAGGTTAGAGGTAAATTATATGAGATTTTTGGAAGATATGAACTAAAGTTTCAGGAAGTTCGCCAACAGAGACCCCCTCCTATCCCCACTACAGGTAAGAAGAAGATACAGTGGGGTAGGATTTGGGGTGGATCGTCTTCAAGCCAAGGTGGTGGCAGTTCGTCGGCTACAAGTGGAGACGCCTCTTCGCATGTTGTGGCCGAAGAGTTGTCCGGTTATTTGGACAGCGACGCCATTCACCACGAAGCACAAGACTTCAACGTCCTCGGGTGGTGGAATGACCACAAGATAGCATATCCCGTGCTTTCAAAACTAGCACGGGATGTGTTGACGGTGCCCGTGTCGACGGTGTCCTCCGAATCGGCCTTCAGTCTATGCGGCCGAATCATCGAAGACCGGAGGACGAATCTGAGCAGCGACCATGTCGAAAGGCTACTAAGCGTTAAAGATTGGGAGCTTGCTCGACAACATGCCCAATACACTGCGGACAACCAAGAATTGGCCACCCAGTTCGAGCAACTCTACCTGGATCCAGACCAACCCCAGTAGAATTTTGTTAGAAGTAGTTCTGACCTTTGAGCTGTACTCTTTCCTTTGTCATGGTTTTCTCAGTTTCCCCTATGAATTTTTAGATGACAAAGTTTTTAACGAGGCAGCATGTATCATTGTATCCTGTAATGATATAAACATAAATAAAGGTCATTACTATTTGTAACAAATTCTTTTGCAATATTTTCGCAAGTGTGGATTTATCTTTAAATTATTTCAAAATAATGAATCACAATCTATATTTTTAAATTTTTCAAGACAACAAAAAAAATACCATTTTTTCATTTTTTTAACATTAGTAAATCATTACTTTTTTTTAAAACTTTTATTTCCATTTTTTATTTTTTTCCTAATACATGTTGTCTGCTTTTTTTTTAAAAAAAAATATGCACTGTGCAGCTCCACGGGCCGTGCTTGGGCCGGCGGCTCGGCACGTGGGCCGGCACGGCACGGCCCGTTTCATGAGCCGTGCCTAACGGGCCATGCCGAAACGGGCCGTGCCCGTGCCGTGCCGAGCCGGGCCGCCCGTTTGGCCATCACTACCGCGCCTCTTCTCGTTGTTCCTCTCCCACCCCCATTGCCTCACACCGTCTACGCCTCCCCTCGCGCCGCCACCTTCGCCTCGCGCCGCGCCCTCCGCCTCTCCCTCTCGTCTCTCCCTCTCTCTCCCTCTCCCGCCGCCGCCTCCACCTCCCCCTCGCGCCATCGCCATCGTCATCCCTGTCGTCTCGCGCCGCCGCCTCTGCCTCCCCTTCGCGCCGCCGTCTCCACCTCCTCCGCCGTCGTTGTCTAGCTGCTTGCCGCCATTGGAGAAACCGAATCCGATGGTGAAGCCCTCAAAGCCACCGGATCTGATGGCGGTGAGTTCGTATGGGTTATCATATGGCGACGGATCATATCTGATGGCCACCGCGCCTCAGAGGTGCCAGACTGATCCACCCCTTGGTCTTGCGCTCAGAGGCCGTCGGCGGGGAGTCTAGTGACCCCAAGGGGCACATCAAGGACGTCGGGCTTTGTATGTATAGAGATCGCGGTAGCGCCTCGTCTCCGCTGTTGCCTAGCCCTCGATCCCTCGCACGCTCGCATGGATAGTACTCCGATGGTGCCGACTCTCGTGGAGTCTGTATCCTACCTCTGGTATGGCTTGGTTGAGAAAGGTCGGTCGCTTCCTCCGGTCGGCAGCGGCGCAACCCAACATCTCCATGGGTGCTTGTGATTAGGGTGTCCCTAGCCACCGTGGATGGCCATGATGGCTAGAACGGGCCGTGGAAGCCAGACGCGGAGGATGATGGAGATGTAGGTAATCCAATATTTCCAGAGGTCTTTACCTGTATGCCATTAAAAAAAATGGTGCCTGTCTCTGTGCCACTAAAAAGTTCGAGCCTCCCTCTATGCCATCATCGAACTTTATCGTGCCCTCGAAACCATTCCGTCGCTATTCTGTTAGGGTTAAACCATTTAACAGCTCTGACATACTATCTCTAGTTAATAATAACAAAATTTAACAGCAAACAAGGACCCGCCTACTACTACACACTCATGCCTACATCTCAGATCAAACAAAACAATTAACTGAGCCACATAAAATGCCTGCTATGATCTAGCTACCCTGGGCAGGCTGCAGCTACGTACGTACGTACAACGTACCTCTCTCTATGTACACTACAATTAAGCATTCAAGCTACGTACGAGTACGTGCTAGTGTGCTACACAGTGACCTACCTAGCTAGCTAGCTACACCTCGCTTCCCTGCTCGTCTCCTTCGTCTTCCACCAGCTGCACCCTCCTCTTCTTGCCATGGTCATCCAGCTGGACGCCGAACAGCCGCACCGCCACGTCGTCGTCGCCGGACGGCGAGGCGATACGACGACGTTCGGTCGTCGGGCCGAGCTCCACCAGCCGGCAGCTGGCGGCCGCTGCCGGCCGCGCCGCCGGCTCGACGTGGTTCTGCAGGAAGTAGATGATGTCGTTGTAGAGCTTCCTCATGTGCGCCAGCTCCGACAGCAGTAGCGAGTTGCGCCGCCGCAGCTGCCGGTTGTCCTTCTACAGCGCCGCCAGCAAGTCTCCTAAGGGCAAGTAGGTCATTTTGCTGCACTGTTACCCACGGTTAAGACCAAAAACGGACGGAATGGTTTCGAGGGTGCGATAAAGTTCAACGATGGCATCGAGGGAGGCTCGAACTTTTTAGTGGCACAGAGACAGGCACCATCTTTTTTAATGGCATACAGGTAAAGACCTCATATTTCTGAGATCCCAATATTTCCTTCTTTCTTTGCCTTCCATTATCTTTCTTCGTGTGCTGCTTCAGCGATTCAGCTAATTTTTGCATTTTGCATATCTATCCTACTTTGCATCCTCACCAAAATTTTGTATGCTCCCTATTTTTCATGCCTTCAATGTTACGGGATATGCTGCATTTCATCAGTTTATTTTTACATAAGGCCATGGAACTACGATACGTTTTCACCTATGTCTATATTTTTTTTTACCAACCATTGTCATCTATATTGTGTTCCTGAAGGCCTCAGGCAGTTTTGTATGAGAGGTACAGTCTGATCCCCTAACCAGCTCATATTTGTTTGACCTATTTCCATTTCCCTTTTTTTTGGCAAGCTTTTGATGCCTTATCAAATGTTAATTGTAATTACCTTCCTTAGCTTGCGGTGAGGGAAAACAGGAAAATATTCAGTTCTTGCCTTCCTTGCCTTCCTGTTCTTTTCCTTTTGGCATTGGTTCAGATTAGCAAAATTCTGCAGTTAAGAAGCTCAAGAAAAGGTTCAGTTCGTCTCCTTCCCGTTCTTCTTTTGTTTTCAAAATTACTATCAGAAAAAAAATGCACGTGCTCATGTAGCTCTCTCTCTCGCCAAGAACACTGCTCTGAAACTGATCAAATGTTTTCAGCCATGACCAGTAACTGAAGAAAGGTGGAGAGAGGTTCTTCTTTTGCTACTTGCTTTGCTCCCTCTACCCGCACTGCAAGAGTGCCACCAATATCAGGCAACCCTCACCGTGTAACCTCGTCTCATCTCACAAACGACGTGATTCCGCCGTAGTTTGTTGCGATTCATGGGGTGGACCAGTCACTGGCTATAGGTTCACGATGAACCCATGGCGGCGGATCCAGCAGCACTACGGTAAGACCTGGTGTAGTGTATGGAGGACCAAGCGTGGCTGCCCATCAGATATACTGCTCTGCATCTGCGGTTTCCTCACCAATGTCGCCGCCCTCCAAGGTACAAATTGATTGCAATCCAAATTTTTTTGTGCTATGGATTTGCCGCTTTATTGTCAACCTTGATTTTTAATTCCACTGCCATGAACTACAGAAGTTCGAGAGAAATAATTTGTTTAATTTGTGAGAAAGATAGGTTATTCTGATTTGTACTCACCTGGACTAATTTGTTATCACACCTAAATGGTCTGTTGTGCAGTGTGCACCCTTTTACTATGTTCGAAAATCTTATTCAATCAATCAGTCAAAATCCTCAGGATTTTGTTTGAGTACAAAAAAGCATAAGATTTTGCCAGAATGGTTGATACTTGATAGCCAGTTGGTAGTTTCACATGCTTTTTTGTATGACTTCGTTTGGTTGATAATGAGGAGTTTATTTTTCGTGTTTCTTCCCTTTTGGAATAAATACGAGTCAACCTGCTCCTGTACATGATTTTAACTATGTCAAGAAAATATTCTCCTTTGTGAACCATTCAAAGTTACTGCATGTAACAGTTTCTACACCTCTGAAATTGGAGCCATATTGGCAAAAACTAGAGCAATGCACACTATAGGCAAGCTGCAAAATACACAGAACACTTGTTTGTAATTTTCTATTGTTTTAAATTCAATTGAACCGGTTAGATGAAGCTACTAATGGATCCTTTCATGTTTTTATAGGATTCCGTAGAATATACTCTGAACTTGGCATGAGTGTGTGTTTTTACAGGGTTCCATTTCTACTTATTTATGTTTTTACATAGTAGATATTTAGTCATTAATTTTGAGGAAGATCTGTGTTGAAAGCGGAATTCCACCTGCCAAAGTTCATGATTGTGATTTGTAAAATGAACAAGCATGTACTAATTTCAAAAGATCTAAGTAAAATAATGTGTGTACAAAAATTTTGATGCATAATACTTCTATTGTAGGAGTTGGATAGTAATACAATTCATCTAGCATAAAGTAATTATTCATGTACAAGAATAACTGGTACATCGAACAAATGGTTATTTTGCAATTTGCTTGTCATTCCCTGCTTCTCTTTCTCCCATTTTTCATAAATGCGTGATCCAACGTTCCAAAATAGTTGCTAACATAGCATCATTGCTTGCTTTCAGAACCAATCTAGACTCAGGTTCTTACCAATACAGAGGAAACTTACCTTGCCATCAGTTTCTTTTAATATCTCTGAATATGATTGTTTCTGGACTATTGCCACCACAAAGGAATTTCAAATGAAGCACTACTGATTTCTACTAATTTTTCTAAACATCTTTTATATATCTATGTGGTCCCTCTTTCATCCATAAATATATATTTTTCGATATTGAGAGGGGCTGCTTCAAGGTTGATGATCTATGCTTCTGAGTTCAACAGTGCTTCCTAGTGCCCATGCATTGCATCCATTTACTCTAACTTAATTTGTTAAGATGGTCCTCATAATTATACCATTAATCTTTAAACTTTAGATAGCTGAAAGCATCATATAGCCAAGTTTAACTTGTCAGGTCTAAGGAATGTTTTTGCTTTTATTTTCTCAACTTTACAGAATGTCATATAAGAGCATGCCATACAATCGCAAAACATATGCAAATATTGATCAGACAGAATCCATATGGCACAGTGAAAATTCCTATTGTTCTGTTCATATTTTGGTTTTTACAAATATACAACTCTGCTCTGTTATTTGGACAGTGCTCAATTGAGTGATCCATATCATGGTAATATCCAATGTGTTGTTCAATCATGACAAGACAGTGCTCAATTGAGTGATCCATATCATGGTAATATCCAATGTGTTATTCAATCATGACAAGAGATACATGGCAGATGATAAGCATGTATGCTCCAAAATCACTGATATATATGATTTTCCACCATTTTCTGTCAGCTTTATTTGTAGCTTTAGTAGCTTGGCTTCCAGCAACAGATTTGATTCCAAACATAGTTCATTGAACTGTAACTAATCACTGAAAAGGGGAGTTTCCTGATATGATTGTTTTGCTCAGCTACCATCTTATTTTACTGTCAATTCTTGGAACTTGTACATGCTAATAAAATGCATATCAAAAAAAAAATTGGTGTTGGCTACATAAGAATTTAGGTGTGGTAATGGGTCAAGCCCCATGGGTTCTTTCACAACCCTACTTAGCCCTCAAATAACTTTAGGCTAAAAATGTATAAAATTTGAGCCCAACCCATTTTGATCCCAGCTCCCAAAATATTTTTAGTATATGTATGTGGTTTTTACATTGACACATGTTCGCCAACGACGCCAAAAGTAAAAAGCGTACAAGTTAAGTAAAAATCTGTGTTGTGTAGCAAAATTTCTGGATGTAGAGCAAATTTGTTTTACACTGAATTCCACAACAGTACTTTTTTTTTGCATCTGCTATATTTGGCATGGGAGCAAATATTACACATCTTTAGGGGCTAAGACTAACAGTGGCAAGCTACACTTTTGGAGAGGGCTATTACGGAGCTCTTCAAGAAGAATGTATGGAGATTTAGTAATAGGCTATGTGTGAGTTGAAATTTTATGTATCATAAAACATTGCTATAGCTTGTTGTCTTAAATTTGTGCATCTCATTGGGTATGTATGGTTTGTAGTGACTTACACTGATTTTGTGCATCATAAGATGCATGGCCAGAATGTTGTTCCATTTTATTAAAATTACACATTCTTAGTACTTATCGTAAAATTTATTGTTATTTGTATATTGGTTGAACATAAGCTATTGTCACTTATTTGCTGCGAAAAATGCTTTGTGGAGTCCATTACTTACCATTCGTGGTGTATTTCGACACTCTTGCAGCTGCCAAAGTGCATCAAGCCTTAGCCATGCTACAATAGACATCGGTATGATGTATCTATTCTGAACCTTTCACTCATGGATGATGTTGTTTTTACCTACATGTTCTTCATATATTAAAGCACAACTTTCACTTAGCTTTCCCATATTTACAGGCACTGAATATTTTTTTGTACAAGAATTATGAGCTTGAAAGATATCAATGTTTTGCATGCATGAGGTTGGGTTCAGCTAAAACAGATAATCATGAGGTTAATCTCTTTTAACCCTTTCCTTATGGAATTTCAAGATGACTAATTGATCATTTTTCATCCCAAAACTATTTTATAAAATTAATTTGTGAATTGTTCCCTCCTTTTAGCACACTCTATATTCTTTATCTTCTGACATGACAAATTGCTTTTATCTTTTAGGAATTTCCATGCGCATCTGCTAATTATGGTTATTTCTATCATGCTAAATGTGTTGCACAGTTACTCTACATTGGAAATGAAGCCAAAGCATTGGACTATACGGCAAGGACAGCCGATGGGATAAAATTTGCATGCCCACTCCACTGATGTGATGTAATGTTTACATGTATGGTTAAAACAAGGATGTAGAGGAGCTACAGTTTGCTGTGTGCCGACGGTATCCCAAGTCATATCATAGAAGATGCTTGCCAAGGCAAGGATTTGTTTTTAGTTTTCATATTTAAAAAAATGCCAAAAAATAGATAACTAATACATCTTTATGAGTCGATCAATAACGCATTCTTGGTGAATTCATGTTTATTTTACTTTATTCTTAAAATAATACATATATACTTGTAGATAGGAAAATCACCTTTGATGACTTCGTTGATAATGGTATCTTTCATTTCCAAAGGGCGTTCTTCCCAACAATTGAAATTAATAAATTGCCTGCATGGACTCATGATTTTTTAAAAGAAATAGTTGTGCTCGTTGTTCACATATACAAATTTTTGAATAAATCTTTTAATTTGCATAGGAAGCATGAGTTTTACACGAAAACCCTTCAATGCAAATGGAATGAACAAGAAGGTGGTTAAGATATGGCTTATTGAGGATTGTCCACTTGCCTCACTGTCCAGTGATAGGAGATCATTTGGTACAGTGAAACATTCTTCTTCAAGTGATTTGGTGACCAAAATAAGAAAAGTGCTTGTGTTTGGAGGTAACATTGTGATGTGGCTAGCGAGAAATAACATTAGTCACATCATCAATCCCCTTTAGCAAACAATGGACACAGGCACTAAGAGGAGGTAAATCTGTCGCACTTTTACTGCTATTTGTTTTCATTTTTCATTCAATTCCCATCGTTTGTTTTGTTATGCAATCAACTTTGGCTGCAAAACTGAAACCAATTTTTTGTTCCACATAAAAATAACTCTGTAGAACAAATATGAAATCTGACTAATTATACCGATATATGTGTATAAGTGGAACAATTAAACATAACACCAATTGATGTAGCAATTTAATAGCATTAAATTGCAATTGAATTTATCTCAAGATCTTTTACCAGATCCTGCCCGAAAAAAAGTCCTTTTGAGTAATTATTGAAAGTTGTTGTTTTCGTGTCCCCAGCTTTTTGCTCAGGTTAACCTCTTTGTGTCATGTTAGTTCGAGTGGGCATGGCAGCATCCGACGGCAACGCTGGCAGTTCACAAGGCCACGGTGAGCTTCAAGTCATTCAGTAGCATCGGCAAGGTCAAGATTGCATACACCATGCTCAACCTCCCCTCAAGGCAGAAGTAAGCCCCCCATATCCTCTGTTTTTTCCTTCTCTGATGGGTGTTTAACCAAACGATTTAATTGCTATCTGCATGTGATTGTGAATTGAGAAGTAGAGCTTGTTTGTGTTGTAGCTATCTGTGGCTCAGTGGTTTTCATAAGCAAAACTAGAGTAATTGATACAAGTGTTGGATCATCTCACATTGTTTAGTGGATAATGGAGCTTGCTGTGGTCAAAGCTCATTGGTAGTGTATTGGTTACTATGTTGGTGCTATTGTTCTATATAGGAAGATATATTTAGATCCATATGCTAGAAGAGATTTTTCAGGAGGTGAAGAGATGTTGAATGTATCCACATCCTGTAGTAGGTTTGTCACACTGAAACCATGTATAATTACTACCATTATATGTTCCAACTATCAGGTTTCAATGCCTTAACATCCACTACTTTACATGTTCATATAACTTACAAATATGTTTGTCAGAGTTTACATGAATACATGATACCAGATTTTGTTGAACTGACCATTTAGATAAACCGCTGCTGCCCCACTCAGCAATTCCATCAAGCTATATGCAGGAGGTGCACCATTGGCGCGCCCGGGCATCTAGTTCTAGCTAATGGGTCATTGGATTTTTAAAAGTTGGAACAACTGCTGTACTAAATATCAAATAATTATGACGGGAGGAAGTGCACAATAGATAGATGCTCCAACAATGGATACGCTATTGCAGAATTGGCTATATGCATGTAACAGGTCGAGTAGTATCGTGTGTGATCACCTCATCTACAATGAGTGGTTATTTCTATTGTTATAGATAGTTCTCGGAGGAATGAACCTTTAGAAATGTCGGTTCATGTGTAATAGTTCATAATTACAAGCCGTTATAGATGTGATCTCATAATTATGAAATTTTAAAGATGACTTTTCATCTATAATGGGTCATATTTATAAACCGTTGCAAATAAATTGTCATCATATGTAACGATTCAAATTGTATAACACATTACAAATGAACTGGTCATAGATATGCCACCACCGCCCACAAAGTCAACAACAGATCGTGCAACACACACTTATCTCTTTCCTGTCCTCATCTTCCATCAGCTGCAGTGGCCGCCTATCCCTCCCTATTCGTAGCGCCAACCGTCACTCCTTACATCCTCAATGCCAATTGCCTCTGCGTCCCTGTCCCTAGTACCGGTGGCTCCTCCCTCCTTTGTCAGCAGCATTGGTTGTTGCTTCCTCCATCCCTAGCGCCAACGAACGATCCATCCCCGTCCCCACTATCCAATGTTGCCCTGTCCTCATCCCTGCTTAAGCCACTGCCACTCCATCCCTATCCTCTATTACCATTGCTACTCCATCCACATCCTCGTGGTTGGGAGCCACAAGATCTGACTAGTCCCGTCCTCGTGATGGCCAAATCCAGCCACCCCCGCCACTAGGACAATCGGATCTAGTTGCCCCTACAATATGGAACAGATAAGTGGTTCGAGCAAATGGCGCATTGATGATGAGCAAGGGCATGTGATGACGTCCATGATGATGATGATGACAAGCAAGGGCCGGAGGGGTGGAGCGACTTTGCGTGACGTTCTCCTACTACGTTGGTGAGCAGTAACCTATCGCCACAGTGACGATGATGGTGGGCAGCATCAATGGCGATAGGATCGGCTTCAAGCACCACAATGATGATGAGCATGACATGGAGATGGTGATGACCGTAACGATTTTTGCATTTTTCCTTTTTTTCTACGATTTTCCTATTTGTAAAGACGGTTTGGTAATTTGTTAACATATAAAGGTTGCCTCGTCAAGGTAGTCCTTCCCGAAGGTCACAACACTCCGAGTAGATTATCTAATTCTAACTAATTTATGTCATATTAATTAGTATTTTTTCTATCTCAAAAATAATTCAATTCTAGATATGAATTTGGACATACACTATGTCCAGATTCGTTTCTATAATTATATATATATATATATATAGTATATTAGTTAATAATTAGTAGATAATTAGAATGTATAGGATTTCGGGTAATTTTTGTTTTGATTCGATCTTACTTTATGGTTCAATAGTTGATGATTATGAAACGTTATAGATGAACATGTGTTCGTCGTTATAGACAGGGTTCCACAATAAGTGATCATTAATCTGTAACCACAATATAAGCCGTTGGCTATGAAGATTATTTATAGTGATAATAGCGGCATAGCAGCACACGTTTAAACTGATGGATACATGTACAACCACTACCAAAAATGACACACTCTTATAATTAACCAGCTACTATATGATTATTACAAATACAATGTATCCACAGCTTTTATAATCTTACAGAAATACTCCCTGCAGTATCGTCATCTTAATTCATTTTGCAGGGTGTGTTAGAACTATTCTTGTTGCATAGGATTCTTTTATGTTGAATTAGCTAATTGGTTTGAGTCACGTTATGTGTTGGACGTGTGAGAGCAGGAGCATGCATGTAGTAGCTGAAAATGTGATGTGTTCACATTGAATTTGTCCACGGTTAGTGGTGCTTGCATGCATCAATTAGTTAGCTAATAAGTTAGACTAGTATTGGCCAGTGCATGCATCTGTTGCATGAGTTAGTGTGTTGCCGTTAGTTTGTGCATGCAGTAGTTAGTGGTGGCCGGATTGAGTGGATCGCGCGTGCTATGTGCGCGTACGACGCGGCCAAAATCTGAATGTTAGTGGTGTGTCCGCTCGGCTATAAAGCCATGTAATCATCGGTTGATCAATGGCTAAGTGAATAAGAGAAATAGAAAAGACGTTTGTCGTCACATTGTGTCTACATTTGTTCGCTTCAGCTAGTTTGTCAAGGAGAATGTGCGTGCGTGTGTCGTTGCAATCCTTGAGCCAATTCCAACAGTGTGAACATTCACTCCGCTTTGATGACGACATCGTAGCTTCTCTGCAGCTCTCCGACCAGCCTCTGCAACGCTACGCGCGACGTGCCGCCGTCGCTCACCGCCGACANCCCCCCGCCGACATCGCCGCCCGCCGAGCCCACGCGGCCCGCGCCCGCATCCTCTGCGCCGCCTCTCCGCCGGCGTCCATCAGCATCCTGATCTTCTCCTCCACCTCCGCTCTCCCAACGACGGCGGCCGCGCCGCCGCCGGAGTCCACCCTGACTCCGGTGCCGACGATTTCCACGATGTGCCTCGCGTTCAGCTGCTGCTCGGCGATCATCGGCCACGCCACCACGGGCTTCCCGGCGGCGAGGCTCTCCAGCGCCGAGTTCCACCCGCAGTGGCTCACGAACCCTCCCACTGACTCGTGGGCCAGCACGCTGCGCTGTGGGACCCAGCCCCTGATGATAAGCCCCTCGGGCCCCACGTCCACCGGCGGTGACCACGTGTTCGACCGCACCGCCCACAGGAAGGGGTGGCCGGATTGCACCAGCCCGCGCGCCAGCTCGTCGAGCTGCTCGTCGGCAACGTGCGCCTGCGTGCCGAACGACACGTAGACCACCGACCCCGGCAGCCGTGCCCTCTCGTCGAGCCACGCGAGGCAGCCCTCGGGGTCGTTCTCCTCGTCCCGCTCCGGCGTGTCGCCGGCGGCGGGGAGAAGCGGACCCACCAGCCAGGCGCGGGCTCCCTGCTCGTAGAACGCCTCTACTGGAGCCACGTAATCGCCGTCAACCGCGGCGAAGCTGTTGACCAGGATGCCCCAGCTGCGGACGTCTGACAGAACGACGTCATCAATCAAGAACCGGGTCACTGGGTCGTCCATGTCGGTGACCTTTGCAATGGCAGATGGGATGTCCTCCGCCGTTATCGTAACATTTTCCGGCATGCCACACACGTGAAAAGGGGAGCCGCCGTGCTCGACGCCGGCAGGCGGGCTCACGACGAGCGACTTGCAGATGGCCATGGAGAAGCAGGACATGCCGTGGTACACGACGCGGCGGACACCGGCGTCGGCCGCGACGCCATGCGTGAACCCGAGGAAGAAGTCAGAGACGACCACGAGCGGTGGGGAGGAGGACAGCGACGCCATGAACTCCGCGAACGGCTCACGCAGCAGCGCCGTGGCACGCAGGAACGTGGGGTAGAGGGACATGCAGGGAAGCGCGTCCGTCGATTCGACGCCGGCCGGCAGCGGCGGCAGCGACGGGAACGGGAGCACGACGAGGTGCACCGACTCGGGCAGGCTGCTGCGGGCGAAGGCGAGGTTCGCCGGGGTGGTGAGCAGGGTGACGCGGAGGCTCTTGTGGTGGACCGAGAGCTCCGTGGCGAAGTGGAGCAGAGGAAGCGTGTGGCTTTTCGCCATGAACGGGAAGATGATGACGTGGTCGCGGCCAGAGTCAGCTAGTTCACCGTTGCCGGCGGCGCCGTTCGCGGCGTGGTTGGCTGAGGCGGCCATGGCAGGACCTAGTTGTGGCTGGGTGCTTCAGAGTTGAAGCTGTCCTTGAACGATGTTTATATATAAAACTTCCTATTCCCATGTTCTTCAACTTGTTTCAAAACGTACTCTTTTCTTAAAAAGTATTCCTTTGTCTTAAATATTTGTACGCTAAAGAGTAAAGATTATCATATATGTATGTGAAAGTGATGTATCAATATAAAAAGCTGAGATCCAGGTATTTTTTGTGCCACTTAATTACCTGGGCAGCAAGTGTGACTGTCAACTGGGCTATGGCTGTCAAAGTCTATTATTACTCTCTTCTAATTAGATCGAAAGTGAAAATGCTGCCAACTACTCTCAAAAGAAGAGACAACGAAATCAAATTGGTTTAAGTGATTGATAGTAGCATATATAATAATTAGGACACAACAGCAATAAATGTACCATCTCTAGCTAGATGATATAGATGGTTGGTACTCTCTTCATCGAATAATATAAAGAATTATATATTTTTTATAAAAAAATAATAAAATAGTAAAGAGATAAGTTATGATACAATAGTGATAGTTGGTGAAACAAATTAATACAAAAGTTGATATTTAGAAAATAAACTTAAGAAATAAAGTATTTGTCTTAAAATTACAAAATTCTTTACATTTGAATATAAATTAGAAGAACAAAATCTCTTATGTTGGGTTGGTGATAGAGAGAGTACCAGATACAATTGAGAAACAACCTAAGTTGGGTTGGTGAGAGGCGGAAATAAAAATAAATTGAGAGTTGGCGGATGCGAGTTACCATTGTCGTTGTATGGCTTGTTTTACGGATCAAACATTTGACGTGTGAACTGCCTCGGAATTAAGTCGGGCTCAATTGTGTTGAACTTGTCGTAACATTAATTCTGTATGACTATAAAAACTCCAGTTGCATTTCTTAATAACCAATATGACCGTGCTGGCTAGCATGGCTGGGCTTAACAGAAAAGCCATTGGTTAGAGAGAGAACGTCATTCTAGCATGTAGGATAGATATTGCTTTCATCATTCTTCTGCCTGGGACCAACCCTCTTAAATTTGCCGGAAAAAGGCCTCTCGATGTTACCCAAATGAAGGATCACCATGTGATCTGCTTTGCCTAAGGTCCGTGCATACAGCACAACCCACTAGTACTTGATCCATTTCCCCTCATTTCTGCACACAAACATACAGGTTCCTAATTTGTTGGATGGAGGATTACTTATTCCATTAAGAGAACTCCAACGCGTAATTTTTGTAATTGATGTAACTGTCAAACTGTTTTGTACTTACATAAAGAGTATGTCCACTCTATGTCCATAGAATGACGATGCAGGCACACATGGGATGAATTGATCCCTCCAAAACTTTATTAGGAAGGTACTCCCAAGTTATTCTAGACCATCCATTTTTCAAGATCCAATCTATATATAAATCCTATATAAGCATACTCATTAGTTGTGATTAATTAGACGTAGCTAAAGTATCATCATCAGTTTTTCCACATGCTTCCGTCTCGGCTCCAGTGAGAACGCCGTAGACGGTAGAGGGGCTTGGACTGGAGCTGCGAGAGAGATCTTCCGGGCATGCAGCCAATAGTTTAAAAAGGTAAAATGATTTTTTTCTTTAAAAATTTCCGTTCCAATCTTGCAGCATGGAGCTCGATCAGCTAAATAATTTGATAGTATTATTTAAGTACTCCCTCCATCCAAAACATACGGTGTAACCGGAAAAGTGTTTTAATTTTTCGAGGGGATATCCTCTCGTTTCTTGAATGTCACCTAAATAGTCATCAAAAAATTTAAAAAAAAATAACAACATAAATTAATATGAAACATATCACTTCACAAACATGCAACTTTAAAATCAACTTCAAACTTTTATTTTTTAACCATGTTTTATCTTTTCTTTTTCTCTCCTCCATGTTAGTATAAATATTTTTAATTATCAACAGTAACAAACCATTATTAATGATTACTGTATATGCCTGACCCTCGTAATAACATAATAAGGCGTAAATTTTCCATGTTCGATTCGTTGTGGCCATGCTCAAGCGATCGAACATGGACCGATCCATATAACCTTGGGATGCTTCTGGGCCAGCACCAGCCAGAATGCATTGTCTTTAGGAATACGTCTATCTTTTCTCTCTCAACTCATGCTCCTGGTTAAATCATATCCCTCAACCGCAAAATTAGGTATAACTCATCCCTCAACTTCCAAAACCATTGCAAATCGACACCTCGGACGGTTTCGGAGATGGTTCCGTCCGACGTGGCAGTTGACTCGCTGAATCATCAGGTGGGACCCACTTGTCAGCAGCCTTCACCTCATCCCATCTTCTCTCTCACCTCTCCCCTCTCTCTCTCTTTCATCTCTTCCTCTTCTCGCGCCTTCCATCACCATAGAGGCAACGCGGCAGCGACGATGCACGAGGAGGAACTTGCTCACTGGCCGGCCACGCATGGAAGGAGGAGCTTGCCGACCGACCAAGCGCGGGGAGAAGCTCGTCGGCTGATTGCACGGGAGGAAGAGCTTGCCAACCGGCCGCGCGTGAGGAGGAGCTCGCCGGTCGGTCGCGCGTTGGAGGAGCTCCCAGCCGGCGGAGGAGTTTTTGACGTGGTTGCCGAGGGTGGGATCTCGGCCTTGAGTTTGCGCAAAGGATTGCCTTGAGTGCGGAGATGGCGGCTGGCATCCTCATCGATCTCCTCCATTGTCAGATGGTGAAGCACCCCGACGACCGTTGCTCTCCTCTGCGTCCCCTTTCTGTCGTCTGTAACGCCCGTTTTGTCACGGCGTTAGCGGGAAAACTAATCTCTAAAAACTCTATTTGCAAAAATTTTTCTCTTCAGTCGAGTCTTGTTGTGTGCCAGGATCTTGTGTTTCCCCTCTCGTCTCAATCCCGAAGAAAACCGCGAAATCGGATATCGAATCCGAGCCCAAATCCCTCCAATTCAATTTCTCTGAGAAAGTCTGCTTTATGTCCCCTCCCCCTCGGGCGGATTCCCTCTCGGCCTGCTTCCTTTCCTCCCCCCTTCCTTGGGGCGCCCTCGGCCCATTCTCCCCTCGGGCCGATTCCCCCTCGACCTGCCTCCGCTCGCTCGGCCTCCTTCCTCCCGCTGGGCCGCGCCCGCCCGGCCCGGTCCACGCAGCCTGCCGCGTCGGGCACGTGCGCGCACGTGCGCCGCACGCCCCGCGCGAGAGAGCTAGCGCTCTCTCTCTCGTTCTCTTTTCCTCTCTCCCTCGCCCGTTCTTTCTTCTCTCTCCCTCCGTTCTGAAGGCAGCACCGACGCCTGTGCCGGCACCTCTCCCCGTCCCGTCTCGCCATGGTCCCGCGTCTGCGCGGCGTGGCTGACCGCCACGCACGCCGCCGCCGTCACCCGGGACCCCCCCTTGCGCTGCTGTTCCCGCGCCGGCGTCACTTTTGGCCCTGCCGCTCGCGCGCGCACGTGCCGTCCCGAGGGAGAGCGCGCTCTCTCCCCCTCTCCTCGCGTGCCCCTGCCCGTTTCGGCAAGGAGGCCGCCCTCCTTTTCCCCTTTTTCTTCCCCTCTCCTCCTTTTTCCTCCACCGCCGCCGGTCCCCTCCTCTCTCCGCCTGCCGCCGTCTTGGCCGCTAGCGCCGGAGAGCGCCAGCGCGCCCTCCCGCGTCGCTCCACCGACCTCGCCCCGAACTGCCTCTCGGCCCAACCGCCTTTGCGCCCCTTTTAAACCCGCGTTCCCCTCTCTTTGCCCGGCCGCCATTGCCGTCCCTCCCCCGCCGAACTCCTCTTCCTTTCCCCACTGCCGCCGCCGCCCTTGTCGCAGCTGCCGCAATCGAGGACGCCGAGGAGGACCCCGGCGCCTTCCTTCCCCTCTCCCTTGGCCCGGAGCCGTGCCGCACCGTCCCGCACCGTCGGTACCCTCCCCGGCGAGCTCCTCCCCGGCGCGGTAATCTCTCTCTCCCCTCCGTTTCCCCCCTTTCTCTCGGCCTAGGGCGCTAGCTACCTCCCCGTAGGACCCCCTCCGGGCGCCGCCGTGGCCGCCGCCCTCTCCTCCGCTTTCTCCCCGCGCCGCCGTTGCCGCCGACACCTCGCGCCGTCGCCAGCTGCCGTCGGTGCTCCTCCCTCAAATCCGAGCTGACGGCTCTCTTCCTCTCTCTCCTCTCTCCGCTCTGGTGATCTCCCCTCCGCCGGGCTCGCGCCGCGCCGCCTTGATCCCTCTCTGCCGTCGCCGCCGTCGATCTCGGCCGCTCCTCCGTCGCCCTCCTCCCACCGGTCTCCGTAGCTGCCACGTAGGTGCCACGCGAGCACCGACGGCCTCTTCCCCTTTGTGCGCCCGGTCCGCGTGGACCGTGCCACTGATGGGCGGGCCCCGCCCTAGCAACGCGCGGTGGACCACGGTCCACCGATCCCGGCCACCCGCGTCGACCTCGGCCCATCGGCCCCCCTCCCTCGATCGGCCTCAGCCTTCGGCCGCTCGGCCCATCGGCCTCGTTTCCCCGATCGGCCTTGGCCTTCGGCCGCTCAGCCCATCGGCCTCGTTCCTTCGATCGGCCTCCGCACCCATCGGCCTCCCTCGTTCGGCCTTGGGCCATTCCTTCGCGCGCCGGCCCATTAGTTTGGCCGCGCCTGCGCTAATCCATTGGGCCGCGCCTAGCTGCCCAAAATAAAGTCCAATTCACGTCCCTCCTCTCTTTTTCTTTTTCCAGGGAATTAATAATTCATTTTCCTTTAGATAGAAAATCATTTAATCTTTGGAAATTCATATCTTCTCAACCGTTCGTCCGATTGACTCCATTCAACTTCCAAAATTCCTCAAAAATCGAGATCTATCCAATGGCACGCTTAGTGGTCTTTAATAGGGCTTCTTTTTATCGTTGTGTTGAGTTGTCTCCTTTCGCGTATAGTTTCGGAGCCAGAAGACCCGCAGTGCGCGGATTTCGAGGAAGAAGCTCAAGATCTCGAGCAAGGCAAGTCACCTTTGATCAATTGAACCTATAATTTGAAATTAAGTATTTTGATTTCCGCAAAATATGCATTATTTAGGCTACACTTAATACTTGGCCTCGGTTTGCAATATAACCGATAGGCCCTACCCACTTGCTGCATTTACCCTCCTTGAATATTGAATACTCTAACACCCCTTGTCGCCCCTCAGGTGAGGTCTCGGTATTCACACCTCGCGTACGAATATCGAGATTTCCCTCCAAATTTAAAATGGTCAACTGGGTAAAACTTGAGTTTACAAAATGCATGGAAAAACCCGACACTTGGGTCGGTGCCTTGAAAATAAATTGAGTTTCTAAAACTTGCGGTGTGGGAGACGTACTGGAGGTACGGTCTGCCCGTTCTCGCTCTAAGGACCGATTCCTTGGTAATTACATCCGAGCAAATGTCAAGTACGACCACATGGGTGATATGGGATGCCCCTGGCTGAGTAACTAGCTAGGCCAGGGAAATCTTGATGCCAAGGGACAAGTGGATTCGCCGGGGTGGTGTCGGGGAGGACCCCTGGGCTTCCTGGCACAGTATGGTCTGGGACCTAATCTGGTGTTGGTCCGTGGGACCCATCCCGTTGGCATAAGATGACCCTGAGTCGGCTTTCGAAATGCCTTGTCGTGAAAGCCTCAAGGTCGTCAGACGTGGCTGAGAGTCACGGGCTGGGTGGCTCGGGGATAGTAACGTCGTGTGGGTAAAGTGTACCCCCTCTGCAGAGGTTAACAACTGTTCGAACAGCCGTACCCACGGTCATGGGCGGATGTGAGGTGATTTCTTAGCGTAGTTTTGTTAACTACTCTATGAACTACTGTTGGTGTGAGATTTCCTTTCTGTGCTTAAGTGTGGCTGTTGGAGCAGCCGGTGTCGGTGAACGATTGGCAGGGAGCCTCTCGTTCCGACATGCTTAATTCGTGGCTGTTGGAGCAGTCGGTGTCGGTAAACGATTGGCAGGAAGCCTCTCGTGCCGACGTGTTTGAGGTGTGGCTGTTGGTGCAGCCGGGGTCGGTGAACGATTGGCAGGGGGCCTCTCGTGCCGACAAGACTCAATCGATACAATTTCACTGCTCCGGCCGGATGAGACGCACTTTCTCGTCCGTGCCATTGAGAAGCACTCACTTAGATGTTTCTGAATGTCTTAAACTAAAATTGAATGTGAAAAACAACTGGCTCTCCTTTGAAGCTTGCATCAAATACTTAATTCCCTTGATGCAAGCTTCAAAGGAGAGCCAGTTGTTTTTCACATTCAATTTTAGTTTAAGACTTTCAGAAACGTCTAAGTGAGTGCTTCTCAACGACCCGGACGAAAAAGTGCGTCTCATCCGGCCGGAGCAGTGAAATTGTATCAATTGAAACTTGTCGGCACGAGAGGCTCCCTGCCATTCGTTCACCGACACCGACTACACAACCAGCCACAAGTCAAGCACGTCGGAACGAGAGGCTCCCTGCCAATCGTTCACCGACACCAACTGCTCCAACAGCCACGAATCAAGCATGTTGGAACAAGAGGCTCCCTGCCAATCATTCACCGACACCGGCTATACCAACAGCCACAAGTCAAGCACTGAAAGGATTTTCTCACACCTATAGCAGTTCACAAAGTAGCCAAACTAGCCCCGAACGGAGGCCAGAATAAGGCGATCCAAATTAACCTGTATGCCTGTACCAGTCCCAGGAAATAGCGCTGAGTACTTCCGTACTCACCCTTGCTCTATATAAATAAACCCCCCCAGTTCTCGAAGACGAAGAGTTGGACCCGGCTGAAGAAGAGTTCTTCCAGGAGCAAGCAGACTACGAGCAGTAGTAGGGTTTCGGCCTTTCCCCAAGGCTTTGCTTGTGGCTTAGGGCCAGTCTCCGCCTTTTCGCTTCCGCCTTTTTGTAATGCTGTTGCGAACTCGGGGTCTGTCCGCAGTTCCAACCTTGTTTGTAATTCTACTCTTAATAAAGAGACCACTGCTGTTGTGATATTCTATCTTCCTGTTGTACCAGCGCTATTTCCTCGTACAGGCATACAGGTTAATTTGGATCGCCTTATTCTGGCCTCCGTTCGGGGCCAGTTTGGGGTGTGACAGAAGATGGTATCAGAGCACAGCTTTGGCCTTAGGACGAAACCCGATGTTAGAATGACCGTAAGGATGCTAAGTTCTAAAAAGCTATTTGCGAAAAGCTTGGTTCTTTTCTTTCTTTCCTTTTCTGTTTACAAAACTGGTTACTGACTTCCCTCTCTCTTTCAAAATTGTAGATGGCAGTCAACGCCACCCACAGTTCCCACGGCGTTGGTGAGTGTCACCACGTCGACCAGCTGAGAGACCTCGCTGGCTTCCTTGGCTTCTCCTGTCCCGAGTACGCTGGGTACTCCTAGGACCATTTCCCTCCCCGCTGTGAGCTGTCCGTGTACCTTTACCCCCGTGGAGGTACACACGGCGCTGGCCTTCGCCCTCACCACTTCAACCTGGCCCGCCCCACGCTCCAGCTCACGTACCAAGACCTCTCCTGGACCGCTCTGCGTTGCCTGGCCTACGACTACCGTCGTCGCCTTGCAGGTTCGGCCTTCCGGCTGATCCCGCAGCTCCCTCCTGGCCGTGCAGACAGCTGCTACCCTTGTCCTTACCGCGAGTCGCACCCTGCGCTGACTCGCATGGTGGAGCTCTCTAGCACCTAGGCCACTCAGCACGACCTTCTCCTTGAGGCTTACCGCTCTTTGGCTCGCCGCTACGCCGCGCTGGAGGCCCGCCTTGCTGAGGAGGGTGTCACCTCCGTGGACACTATCTCCTAGGACTCTGGCCGCCTCTGCCACTCCAGCCACCTGTCCTTCTACAGTTCTCGTGGCTCTGCTCGCACTCCTAGCGGCCCACGCTCCCCCAGCCCGCGTGTGTCGTACTCGCCGGTTTACTCTCCTTACCCACACCGTGCCAGCCCCTCCTACACCGCTCTTTCCCCAAGGCTTTGCTTGTGGCTTAGGGCCAGTCTCCGCCTTTCCGCTTCCGTCTTTTTGTAATGCTGTTACGAACTCGGGGTCTGTCCGCAGTTTCAACCTTGTTTGTAATTCTACTCTTAATAAAGAGACCGCTGCTGTTGTGATATTCTATCTTCCTGTTGTACCAGCGCTATTTCCTAGGACTGGTACAAGCATTCAGGTTAATTTGGATCGCCTTACTCTGGCTTCCGTTCGGGGCTAGTTTGGGGCGTGACATCGTCCCTCCTCGCCTTAGCCTCTGTCCCTGGCGGCGGCACTGGAGCAGGAGGTGATAAGAAACGGCGTCACCACCGAGGATGGCGAGGCCGAGCCCAGCATAGCGGTCGTCCAAGCCCCCTACCTCACCGTCTTCCCCTCTTTTCCAATCCTCTCCAAGGAGATAGCCACCACATTCCCTCCGCACGGAGAGGATGGAGGCAGTGGGAGACGAGGCGGGAGTGGGGGACGGTGGGATCAGCGAGTGCCTATCGCGCGTGGCGGCAGTGTCGAAGCGGGTGACCGCCGGCCACCTGTGGCCTGCGGGCTCCAAGAACGCCGGCGGTGGCAAGAGCAAGAGGCAGCAGAGGAGCTTTGCTGATGTTGACGACCTCGAGGCCACCTTCGAGCAGTTCGATGACCACTTCGACTTCAACGACACAGAGGAGGAAGAAGACTTCCCGTCTCAACCATGGGCGCGTGGCGAGGGTGGCGGGAGAGGAGCGGTGCGTGACTGGCAGTGGGAGTGGAGCGGTCGCTCTCCTTTCTCTCCAGATCTCCACCCCCTTGGCTTCGGCTCTACCGCCGCAACGACAGGACCTGCCACTCCACTGCCACCGCCGACGCCCACCCACGCTTCTGCGTGGAGGAGGACCGACCGCCCCCGCCGTCCCCTGCTCCCGCCATGTCTCCCACCGCCTTCATCCTCGTCGCGTGGAGGAAATGCGCTGCCACTGCTGCCCTAGCCAGTGGTCATCCACTTCGACGCCGCCACCGCGCGTGACAGGAGGAGCAGTGCCACCCGTATACCATCCTCTGTGGGTCCTTGCCACTGACATGTGGGTCCCACAAGCTGATTTAGCCGATCAGCGAGGTTAAAAATGCCATGTCGAATGAAACCGCCTCCGAAACCGTCCGAGGAGTCAATTTGCAACGGTTTTGGGAATTAGAAAAGGGGTTATACCCAGTTTTGCGGTTGAGAAATGCAATTCAACCAAGGGCATGAGTTGAGGGAGGTACAATAGACTTATTCCTTGCCTTCCTAGGCTTTTGGTTTTGGGGATTAGCACCCAGCTCATTTGTGCCAATAGGTAGGCTACAGGGCTAGCGCTGCGGCCTAAAGCCTCCATCCTCCGCTGGAGGGGGCTACGGGCCCATAAGACGTATTGGCGCGATTACAAAGCGAAGGACGCATCGCACGTGACTAGCTCATGACTCATGACCAGCCGACGAGACGCATGACGCGCCCATTGATCGGCGCGGTCGTATCGATCCCGCGTGCATGCGCGTACATCGGAGCAGATCGATCAGAGGGAAAGATGAGAGCATTGGTGTTTGGTGGTATGCCGGCGATTCGACTGGTAGAGCTAGCTAGCTGGCTAGCACACCAGATGACTCCATCAATGCGAAAGGGCATGTTGTTGGTTGCAGTGACCTGAGTAACATCCTAAGGTTTTCAGTTCAAATCTTCATAGAAATGAATTTCAGATTCAGTTCAAATCTTCATATAAATGAATTTCAGATTGAGCTATGTTTCTAATTTAAAAAGGATGTAGAGGCCAGATAAAAAATACCCTTCTCGCATACTCCATCAGTGCGTGCAAGCTGATCTATCGAGAGTGCCACGACTATTGATTAAGACCGGCCGGAGTTGTCGACCTTTCCAGGACATGATCCATTGAATTGATAGTCTTTTTTGATACAGCTCTAGATCCAACATATTTTGAAGATGGGTATTCCTAGCTTCACAATTTCATGAATCTAGATCTACGATCACGTAGATAACATTTAAATAAATTAATTTGTTTCTATTTTAAATAAAATTAAAAAAATAAACAACTATAATTCAGCATATAAACATTAAATTTATCATGGATTTGAGCTTTGAGATTTGTAACTCTACCAAACATGACCGATATACGCCCGTCTCTTTATTTTTCAGTTCTTGCACGGCGGCGTGATTGTGGCCAACTTAACCTTGACTAACCGGAGAAGGTGAACAGCAGCGGCACTACCATGCATATAGATTCCTTCTCCATGTACGCAACATTTAACGAGCGTGAGTATATTTACGAGAAAACGCACTAGAAATATAACAAGTGAGAATTCTGTGAGCGATGATCACCCACGCATAGAAATAGACCAGAGCAATACTCCGTCTATCCCAGATTAATATTTTCTTACATGATGTTTAATAACATACTTAAAATAGTAATTTATTTTTTATTATATTCTCAATGAATATAAAATTAATATCCCATAAAAGTATTTTAAAATAAGAAATAATGATATAACATGCATAATGGTTGATGCAAAATTCATCGTGACACACGAAGGTCTGAGAGATCTGCTTAGCTCCATTGCAGTTCCTATCAATCGGGTTCAAAGCATGCTAGTTAATTTGATCCTATAACTAACAAGATGAAAATACATCGATGATCGAGGAGCCGATTGACTAATAAGCCGATAGGATGTAGCAAGGCCATCCGAAGTCGATAAAGTTTTGATCAACTGACTATAATTCAATGTAGATTTAAATAATCAGATAAACACTAAGACTTATGCTATCATCGGCTAAAACTAAACTATGCATAATCATTAATAAATCATTCTTTCAAAATCAATCTTGATAGATCAGACCAAACCGAGACATTATAAAATTAAAGTTTGATAAAGATAGATTTAATCAAAGATTATATAGGTTTGAGTATTAGCTGATATAACTCAGAAGCAACAATAATCTAATAGATCAGACCTAACCGACAGTATAAGATTGATGATAATAAGAAAAATGTATTTATCCAAAAGATCTATACAAACGTGATGAATATAATAAATCTATCTAGAATAATAGTACGTTTAGAGAAATATTAACTTAGCCAGAATATCAGACCAAACCGAGAAAGTCCTAACTAAGCCGATACAATTCTAAACTGTAATGTAATTAAAGATAGAATCAATATATCAGATAGGCAACACTTGCATCCATACAAATGAAGTTGATAGAACTTACTTCCTCGCCGGAGATTGAAATCAACCGATGCAGCTCAACTCGAAACTAAGAACTCGCCGGAATAAAAGGGTGGCGATGCGCCGAAAGTAATTGTATTGATCTGTGGAGATGGTTTATAAAGATCCTGGGTGTACATATTTATTCCCTCGGGTTGATACTAACCCTGATCAGACACGATACAAGTTTTCTAAAGATAAAAAGAAAAATATAAGGCCTCATCGAACATGTTGATGAAAAATCCATGTCCGACTGATGGTGCCAAATCTGTGTTGATGCATGTAACGCCCGTTTTGTCGCGGCGTTAGCGGGAAAACCTAAGTGCGAAAAACTCTATTTGCGAAAGTTTGCTCTTCGGTTGAGTCGTGTGGTGTGCCTAGGTCTCGTGTCTCCCCTCTCGCCTAAATCCTTCCAAAAATCCTTCTTAGAAAAAGTCTGCTTAACCTCCCTCCTTCCTCGGGCCGATTCCCTTTGAGCCTACTCCCTCTCTCGCTTCCCCGCTCTCGCTTTCCCCTCTCTCTCTCCCGGAGGCCTCCCATCGGCGCCCCCATTCCGTCCCGCCACCGCCGCTAGTCCCCTCGCCCGCGCGCGTTGTGGCCGACCGCCACGTCCGCCGCCGCCGTCACCCGGGACCCCTGTGCCGTTGCCCCCGCGCCGCGCCAAGCACTGGCGTCACTCTCGGCCCCGCCGCTCGCGCGCCCGCGTGCCGCCCCGGGGGAGAGCGCACTCTCTCCCCCTCTCCCCGCGTGCCCCTGCCCGTTTTGGCAAGGGGGCCGCACCCCTTTCTCCCTCCCTCCATTTTTCTTTTCCGACCGTCGCCGATGTCACCCAGCAGCCGCCGTTCGGCCGCTAGCGCCGCACGTCGCGGTCCCCTCTCCGCTTTGCCGAACCGCCTCTCCACCGCCTCCGCGAACCGCCTCTTTGCCCCCCAAACCGACTTAGCCGCTTCCCCTTTAAATTCCCCTCCGCCGGCCGCCATTGCCGCCCCTCCCGAGCTCCTTTTCCCCGCTGCCGCCGCCGCCCTCATCGACCGCCGCCGCAGCTAAGGACGCTGGAGGGAACTCTAGGCGCCGGTTCCCCCCTTCTCCCTTGGCGCGGACCCGTGCCGCATCGCCGCCCCCGCGCCGTCGTCTTCCTCCCCGGCAAGCCGCCTCCCGTGGTAAACTCCTCCCCTCTCCGCCTTTTCCCCTTTCTTTCCTCGGCGTAGAGCGTTGGGTAGCACCGTAGACCTCCTCCCGGAGTACCGCCATGGCCGCCATCCCCTCTTTCTTGCTTCGTCCCCAAGCCGTCGTGCCCGCCGCCGCATAGCTCCGTCGCCGGCCACCGTCGCGCTTTCCCTCTCCGATCTGCGCCGTTGAATCGATTTGTTTTTCCCTCGGGTACCCGCCAGTGCCGTCCGCCCACTCCGGCTCACCGTCACCCGCCGGAGCGCCTCACCGCCGCCGGTCGACTGAGAGCCGCCCGTTCCGGGCGAGCTCCCCCTTCCTTTTCTCTCCCACCGGCCTGCGTGGCTGCCACATCGGCGCCACGTGAGCGCCGACGGCCGCTTCTCCTCCGTGCGCTCGGTCCGCATGGACCGCGTCGCTGACGGGCGGGCCCCGCCCTAGCGCCGTGCGGTGGACTTCGGTCCACCGGTCCGGCCGCCCGCGTGGGCCGCGCCCATCGGCCTTCCCCCCTCGCGCCCATTGGACTCCGTCCAATCGGCCTTGGGCCGTTCCTCTCGCGCGCCGGCCCAAATTAACCCGGCAGCCTCCGATTCAGCGTTGGGCCGAGTCCTTTCCAAGACAAGTCCAATTCATGTCCCTCCTTCCTTTTTTCTTTTTCAAGGGAATTAATAATTCCTTTTCCTTTAGACAGAAAATCATTTAACCTTCGGAAATTCATATCTCCTCAACCGTTCGTCCGATTGACTCCGTTCAACTTTCAAAATTCCTCAAAAATCAAGATCTATCCAATGGCACGTTTAGTGGTCTTTAATAGGGCTTATTTTTATTGTTTTGTTGAGTTGTCTCGTTTCGCGTGTAGTTTCGGAGCCCGAAGACCCGCAGTGCGCGGATTTCAAGGAAGAAGCTCAAGGTCTCAAGCAAGGCAAGTCACCTTTGATCAATTGATCCCATAATTTAAAATTAAGTATTTTGTTTCCGTAAACTATGCATTAATTAGGTTACACTTGGCACTTGGCCTCGGTTTGCAATACAACCGGCAGGCCCTACCTAATTGCTGCATTCACCCTCCTTGATTATTGAATACCCTATCACCCCTTGTCACCCCTCAGGTGAGATCTCGGTATTCGCACCTCGTGTACGAATATCGAGACTCCCCTCCAAATTTAAAATGATCACTTGGGTAAAACTTGAGTTTACAAAATGCTTGGAAAACCCAACACTTGGGTCGGTGCCTTGAAAATAAAGTGAGTTTCTAAAACTCGCGGTGCGGGAGACGTACTGGAGGTACAGTCTGCCCGTTCTCGCTCTAAGGACCGATTTCTTGGGAATTACATCCGAGCATATGTCAAGTATGACCACATGGGTGATATGGGACGCCCCTGGCTGAGTAACTAGCTAGGCCAGGGAAATCTTGATGCCAAGGGACAAGTGGATTCGCCGGGGTGGTGTCGGGGAGGACCCCTGGGCTTCCTGGCACAGTATGGTCTGGGACCTAATCTGGTGTTGGTCCGTGGGACTCATCCCATTGGCATAAGATGACCCTGAGTCGGCTTTCGAAATGCCTTGTCGTGAAAGCCTCAAGGTCGCCAGATGTGGTTGAGAGTCACGGGCTGGGTGGCTCGGGGTTAGTAACTGTTGATGCAAAAAAAACACACACTGGTCTGGGAGATCTGCTTAGCTCCAGTGCAGGTCCAAAGACTTCTTTCGGGTTCTAGGCGTGCCAATTGGTTTGATCCTGCAACCAATAAGAAACAAAGAAAGCGCAGTTAAATCCACCAA
Organism: Oryza officinalis; assembly: GCA_008326285.1. Classification (NCBI taxonomy): domain Eukaryota; kingdom Viridiplantae; phylum Streptophyta; class Magnoliopsida; order Poales; family Poaceae; genus Oryza; species Oryza officinalis. The sequence goes on along the minus strand of BDMV01000006.1, from coordinate 36,960,462 downwards.
TGATAGCCGATCGGCTGGTTTACCGATGACATATCATTGAGCATTGAGCCGATGCAAGATGCATTAAATCGGCTATAACAGATAAAGCAAGATAAAGCTAAATCTACTCAATCGGCTGTAAATATCAACAAAATATAATCTAAGTCTCAAAATATATTTAAACCGAGTGATTGGGATAGATCGGACAGGGCGCCGAGACAGTATAAATCACTTATGCCTAAATACATTATAAAGCATAGATTATACCAGTTCATAGCATAGCCGATTAAGCAAATCTAACATGTATCGGCTAGTACTCCGATACTACTTTATACAGAGATATTATCATAAACAAAATATATTAAACAACTTGTCAAACTAATGTCAAGATGATCCTAACCAGATTTGACAACAAGCTCAATATATTTTACTAAGTTAATATCTCGATATAAAGGGCAGGTTTAATATATCAAGATAACAAGATAATTAAACCAGGTAAGATCGGCTGAAACCCCGACGCTATCTCTATTAGCAATCACAGACAAGCTAGAAACTATGGTTCTAAACATGATTTAGTAGGTCAAACCTAACTGATGCAGCACCAAATATGTAAAGAAACATAATGTCTAGATGATCAAGCCGATGAAAACCTTTTCGAGATGGTAGATATATTGTATAATCTAGATCAACAGCAATATATAACCCTATCGGTTGCTTTTCTGAGAAACAAACACCAACCGATCTAAGTTGTATATTGATATCAATTCAGATTATACAATATATATGATAACTCAACGACTCACACAAACAGGATCAGAGTGTCATAAAGATGGAAGCACTAATCCCGAGAGCGCAAGCCGCCATAACAAGTTTTACCTCTTGCTGGAGATCGAAACCGATGCAGCCCAACTCGAAAGCAAGAACTCGTCGAAAACAATGAAAGAGTAAAGGTGGCGATGCGCCGAAGTTGTTGTATTGATCCGTTTTTCTTTACACGAACCTGGGTTTAATTTATACCCAGAACTCCACAATAAGTCCTTATCGGACACGATTCTTATCTCTATTACAACTCATATTAAAGACAATTCCCTAATACAAACTCTAACCGACAGTATCTATTAGGAAACTAACATTATATCCTAAGTAATAGATACAATTCCCTTCTTCGGACCCAATCCGTATGTGGGAATCCTCATGAAGCTCACCAACCGAACCCGACAAAGACTCTATTATCCTCTCGTCGGAATCGGCTACATCGGCTATCCTTGTCCGACTCTATCTCAGCCGATGGTCACAATAGCCGACTCGGTCACCAGCCGATACACACCGTAGCCGATTCGGTCACCAACCGATTCTTGCTCTGTTTTGATAACCGCCAGCTTCCTCCAAATCCGCTTCGATTCTATCTTCAGATCCAATATTTGATTTACCAAATTTGGTCGTTAACAGTAACGTCGTGTGGGTAAAGTGTACCCCCTCTGCAGAGGTTAACAACTGTTCGAACAGCCGTACCCACGGTCATGGGCGGATGTGAGGTGATTCCTTAGCGTAGTTTTGTTAACTACTCTATGAACTGCTGTTGGTGTGAGATTTTCTTTCTGTGCTTAAGTGTGGCTGTTGGAGTTGCCGGTGTCGGTGAACGATTGGCAGGGAGCCTCTCGTTCCGACATGCTTGATTCGTGGCTGTTGGAGCAGTCGGTGTCGGTGAACGATTGGCAGGGAGCCTCTCGTGCCGACGTGTTTGAAGTGTGGCTGTTGGTGCAGCCGGGGTCGGTGAACGATTGGCAGGGAGCCTCTCGTGCCGACAAGAATCAATTGATACAATTTGACTGCTCTGGCCGGATGAGACGCACTTCCTCGTTCGTGCCGTTGAGAAGCACTCACTTAGATGTTTCTGAAAGTCTTAAACTAAAATCAATTGTGAAAAACAACTGGCTCTCCTTTGAAGCTTACATTAAACACTTAATTTCCCCTGACTTGCTGAGTACTTCCGTACTCACCCTTGCTCTATATAAATAAACCTCCCCAGTTCTCGAAGATGAAGAGGTGGACCCTGCTGAAGAAGAGTTCTTCCAGGAGCAAGCAGTCTACGAGCAGTAGTAGGGTTTCGGCCTTTCCCCAAGGCTTTGCTTGTGGCTTAGGGCCAGTCTCCGCCTTTTTCTGCTTCCGCCTTTTTGTAATGTCGTTGCGAACTCGGGTTCTGGCCGCAGTTCCAACCCTGGTTGTAAGTCTACTCTTAATAAAGAGACCGCTGTTGTTGTGATATTCTATCTTCCTGTTGTACCAGCGCTCTTTCCTGGGACTGGTACAGGCATACAGGTTAATTTGGATCGCCTTATTCTGGCCTCCGTTCGGGGCTAGTTTGGGGCATGACAATGCGAACTATGTCGACAAACACAATAGCCTGAGAAATCTTCTTAGCTCTAGTGCATGTCCCAAATTTTGATGAGATGCGGTTATGCCAGTCATTTTGATTCTACAAGTGACAAGATATATAAATTGACGATCAAACAGCCGATCGGCTAATAAGCCGAGGTAGCGATACTAGCCGATGTCGATAGAATTTTGAGCAATCGGCTATATGTTTAATGTAGATTCTGACACTTGAATAAATAATGATATAAAGGCAATCGGCTAATGATAATGTAATCCAACAGAAATCAATCGGCCAATAATGGTATGATAGAATAAATGATGATCCGATAATTAAAATATACATCGGCTAAAAATTCGATGTCATTAAATCTAAATGATTAAGTAAACAATGAAACCTTTGCTGCAATCGATGAAAACCAACTTATATATAATCCTTATAAGTCGATGCAACACTTAAACAACATTGAGATAACTCATCGGCTAAAATCCCGATGAAACAATGATTGATGTCTATTGACTTAAGTAAATCTAGCTTACAGCCATAACCTTAAAGGTCGGACCTAACCGATGCAACACGAGATTGTATATGATAATCTATTACTCAATGAGCCAATAAATCTATCTAATGTGATGGATATAACAAATCTATCTAAAGCGGCATTATGTTTAAAGAAACATCAAGTTAATCAAAATATCGAATCTAACCAAGAAAGTACTAACTAAACCAATGTGACTATAAACAGTAATGGAACGAAAGATAGAGATGATATATCAGATAGGTGTCACGCCCCAAACTAGCTCCGAGTGGAGGCCAGAATAAGGCAATCCAAATTAACCTGTATACTTGTACCAGTCCCCAAAAACAGTGCTGGTACAACAGGAAGATAGAATATCACAACAACAGCGGTCTCTTTATTAAGAGTAGAATTACAACCAAGGTTGAAACTACAGACAGAACCCGAGTTCGTAACAGCATTACAAATAGGCGGAAGCGGAAAGGCGAAGACTGGCCCTAAGCCACAAGCAAAGCCTTGGGGAAAGGCTGAAACCCTACTACTGCTCGTAGTCGGCTTGATCCTGAAAGAACTCTTCTTCCGCAGGGTCCACTTCTGTCTTCAAGAACTGGGGGGCTATTTAAATAGAGCAAGGGTGAGTACAGGAGTACTCAGCAAGTCAAGGGAAATAAGTGTTTGATGCAAACTTCAAAGGAGAGCCAGTTATTTTTCACACTCGATTTTAGTTTAAGATTCTCAGAAACATCTAAGTGAGTGCTTCTCAACGACACGGACAAGAAAGTGCGTCTCATCCGGCCGGAGTAGTGAAATTGTATAGATTGATTCTTCTCGGCACGAGAGGCTCCCGGCCAATCGTTCACCGATACCGGCTGTACCAACAGCCACAAGCCAAGCACATCGGCACGAGAGGCTCCCTGCCAATCGTTCACCGACACCGGCTGCTCCAACAGCCACAACTTAAGCACAGAAGGGATTTCTCACACCAACAGCCGAGCGAAAGGATTTAAAGGGGGAGGGAAAGTCGGTTCGGGGCGGAGGTCAGTGCGAGTGGAGGCGATTCACGGAGAGGGGGACAGGCAGAGGATTGCGGAGAGGGGATCGGCGCTGGTGCTCTGTGCGCTAGCGGCCGAACGGCGGCAGGCGGTGACGTCGGCCGGTCGGGGGAGAAGGCAAAAAGGGGCAAGGGGAAAAGGAGGGCGGCCTCCTTGCCGATTCGGGCAGGGCGCGCGGGGAGAGAAGGGGAGGGCGCGCGCTCTCCCTTGGCGGCACGCGCGCAGGGCGGCGGGGCCAGGAGGAGGCGGACGCCGGCGGGATGGAACGGAGAGAGAGAGAGAGAGAAACGGCGAGGGAGAACGAGTGAGGAAGAGAGAGAGCGGGACGCTCTCTCACGCGGGCGTGCGGCGCACGTGCGCAGCGCGCCCCGCGCTCGGGCCGCATGGACCGGACCGGCGAGCGCGGCCCAGCAGGAGGGGGGAGAGTGGGCCGAGTGATCGGCCCGTGAGGAAAAAAAAAGGGAGTGGGCTGAAGGAGAGGAGAGATTGGGCCGGGCGGCAGCCCGAGGAGGAGGGGGAAGGGAAGTAGGCCAAGAGGGAAATGGCCCGAGGAGGAGGGAGGTAAAGTAGACTTTCTCTGAGAATTTGGATTGGAAGGATTAGGGTTCGGATTTGAATTCTGATTTCGTGATTTTCTCCGGGATTGAGACGAGAGGGGAAACACAAGACCTAGGGCACACGACAAGACACAACCGAAGAGCAAAATTTTCGCAAATAGAGTTTTTAGGAAATAGATTTCCTGCTAACGCCACGACAAAACGGGCGTTATAAACTGACCCCCTTAACAAGAATCTCGACCCCGAGATTCAGCACCTAAGGGAGCAGCTCCGGGAACTCGGCACGGAGAAGATCTTCGCGTTCCCAAGTTGCTTCATCCTTTGAGTGGTTGCTCCACTGAACCTTGTAGAACTTGACGGTCTTTATTCGAGTCTGACGTTCAGTCTCTTCAAGAACTCTGATCGGTCTCTCTTTATAGGTTAGGTTCTTCTCCAGCTCAATACTTCCCAAGGGAACCTGTTCCTCTGGAACTCGAAGACACTTCTTCAATTGGGACACATGAAACACGTTGTGCATGTCGGTCAGTCCTTCCGGTAGTTCGAGCTGGTAGGCAACTTCACCGCGTCTGGCGGTGATGAGGTAGGGGCCAATATAGCGAGGAGCTAACTTGCCAGACATCCCAAACCTCTTTAGACCACGAAGTGGAGACACTCGCAGGTACACGTGATCTCCTACCGCAAACTCGAGATCACGCCTCCGGTTGTCTGCATAGCTTTTCTGTGGGGTCTGTGCTGTCTTCAAATGGTCTCGAATCAGCTTGACTTGCTTTTCAGCTTCCTTCAGTACGTCAGGGCCAAACACTTGCGCTTCGCCTACAGCATTCCAACACAATGGGGTGCGATATTTTCGTCCAAACAAGGCTTCATTTGGGGACATTCGGATACTGGATTGGTAACTGTTGTTGTAGGAGAACTCAGCGTAAGGGAGATAGCGATCCCATGTGCCTTCAAAGTCCAAGGCACATGCTCGAAGCATGTCCTCCAAAATTTGGTTAACTCGTTCTGTCTGCCCATCTGTCTGCGGGTGATAGGCGGTACTGAAATTTAAGTAGGTACCCATTGTCTCATGCAACTGTTGCCAGAACCTTGAGGTAAAGTGACAGCCTTGATCTGACACTATCTTCTTTGGGCAACCATATATGCAGACCACGTGGGTCATATCCAGGTCTACCAACTTTCTCCCATCGTAGGTGGTCTTTACCGGTACAAAGTGAGCTGCCTTGGTTAGGCGGTTCACAATTACCCAGATGGAGTCATACCCGCTAGGGGTTCTTGGTATGCCGGTAATGAAATCCATACCGATCTCTTCCCATTTCCACTCGGGAATTCGGAGAGGTTGTAACAAGCCAACGGGTTTCTGGTGTTTGGCCTTTACTCTTTGGCAGATGTCACATAAGGCTACATATTCGGCAACATCTCGCTTCATTCCAGTCCACCAGAAGTATTCCTTGATGTCTTGGTACATTTTGGTACTTCCAGGATGGATGAAGTAAGCAGATTCATGAGCTTCTCTCAATATGAGGTCCTTTAATTCCTTTTTGGCTGGCACGCAGATACGGGATCCAAACCAAACAGTACCCTGGTCGTCGATGGTAAAACCTTTGAGTCTTTTCTTACGGATCTTATCCTTCATCTCTTTTATGTTCTCATCTTCTCGTTGCGCTTCTCAAATTTGAGCTTCTAGGGTAGGTTGCACTGTAAGACTACCAAGGGTTCCAGTCGGGACCATGGTCAATTTCAACTTCTCAATTTCGCGACACAGGTCATCTTGGGTCGGCCAAACTAGGGCGGTAGTACAGTAGATCTTGCGACTTAACGCATCGGCGACCATATTTGCTTTTCCAGGATGGTAATGTATACCAAGATTGTAATCCTTGATTAATTCCAACCATCTTCTCTGTCTCATGTTCAATTCGCTCTGAGTAAAGATGTATTTGAGGCTTTTGTGGTCGGTGTAAATCTCACATCTGTTTCCAATCAGGTAATGACGCCAAATCTTTAGGACATGAATCACGGCTGCCAATTCCAGGTCATGCGTAGGATAGTTGACTTCATGGGGCCTGAGTTGTCTTGAAGCGTAGGCAACCACCTTTCGGTCTTGCATTAGGACACATCCCACACCTTGTCTCAATGCATCACAGAAGATCTCAAAATCCTTTCTGATGTCTGGCAGGGTGAGGACGGTAGCAGTCGTCAATCTTCTCTTGAGTTCTTGAAAACTGCGTTTGCATGCTTCCGACCATTCAAACTTCTTTTCTTTCTTTAGCAGTTCCGTCATTGGTCGGGCCAGCTTGGAAAATCCTTCAATGAACCTCCGGTAGTAACCCGCTAAACCGAGGAAACTACGGATCTCGGACACCGTCTTAGGTGCGTTCCAAGCAAGGACGGTCTCAACCTTACTGGGGTCTACTTCAACATCTTTGGTGGAGATGACGTGGCCAAGGAAGGCTACTTTATCCAACCAGAATTCACACTTTGAGTACTTGGCGAAGAGCTGGTGTTCTCGCAACCTTTCCATCACTTTCCATAAATGATTTGCATGATCTTGTTCATTCCTTGAGTAAATCAAAATATCGTCGATGAAAACCACCACGAACTTATCCAGGTAGTCCATGAAGACTTTGTTCATTAGGTTCATGAAGAAAGCTGGAGCATTGGTGAGTCCGAAGGACATCACTGTGAACTCATACAGGCCATACCGCGTTGAGAAAGCGGTCTTGGGGATGTCTTCTGGTCTGATTTTAAGTTGGTGATACCTAGATCGTAGGTCGATCTTGGAGAATACCTTAGCTCCTTCTAATTGGTCGAACAAGTCGTCAATCTGTGGTAGAGGGTACTTATTCTTTATGGTTACCTCGTTCAGGGCTCTATAATCCACCACCATTCTTTCAAAGCCGTCTTTCTTCTTTACCAAGAGCACAGGGGCTCCCCAAGGGGACGAGCTGGGTCGCACGTAACCCTTGTTCTGAAGTTCTTTGATCTGTTTCTTAACTTCTGCCAGTTCGTTGGCGGCCATTCTGTAGGGTCTCTTAGCAATGGGAGCTGTGCCTGGGGCAAGTTCGATGGAAAACTTGATTTCTCGATCCGGTGGCATTCCGGGTAGTTCTTCTGGGAACACATCGAGGTACTCGTTGACTATGGGTACCATTTCCAAGGGAGTGGCTTGCAAACTATTTAGTGTTGATCGGTTTCCGGAAGGAATAGGAGTGAAACACACTTTCCTTCCTCCGGGTCCTTGCAGAGTGATGGTTCTTTCAGCACAGTCTATTTGTCCTTTGTGCTTAGCCAACCAATCCATCCCTAGGATGACATCCAGACTTTGAGAGTCTAGGACTATGGGTTTGGCTGCGAAGCTAACCCCTTCTATTACTAGATCAACCTTTGGGCATAGTTTATCTGCCCTTATATCCCTTCCAGGGGAAAGTATTACCATAGGTACTTATAAATTTTGGGTTTTCCAACCATTTCTTTTCACAAAAGCTTGCAATATGAACGAATGAGAAGCTCCGGAATCAAACAGAATGAGTGCGGGTATGGAGTTGACAGAGAACATACCCATCACCACGTCGGGGGCCTCTTGGGCGGTTTCAGCTTGAATGTGATTTACCCGGCCTCGTCCAAAGTTGCTGGAGGCGCGAGAACCTTGTCCACTCACCAGAGTGACTGGCAGGACTGAGCAGGTGCTGGGGTCCTGGGTGAGCCAGTATCGGAGCGTCCGGAGTTAGAGTTTCGCTGATTCCGAGGACATTGTCTGGAGAAATGTCCCATTTGTTTGCAAGTGAAGCATTGCACATTCGCCAATCCTATGGGCGACTTGAAGGAGGAGACATTGTTCACACCGGTATTGCCGCTAGGGGCATGCTGCTGGGGCGACGGAGTAGGGCGTGGCACTAGTGGACGGGGAATGAAGCCAGGTTGGCGATTGACTTGATGAGCAGGTTGGTGGTACTGCATGGGGTGACCAACTCGAGGGCGTGGCGCTCCACGGAGTGGGTGCGCTTGGTCAGTAGACTTGCGCTTCTTGTATTCCTTAGTTGCCTCTTTTCTGGCATCCTCCAGAAGCAAGGCCTTGTTGACCATGTGCTGAAAAGTGGGGAAGTCATGGGCAAGCAATTGGATCCTTAAACCTACTGCGATTCCCTTCAAGAACTTCCTAATCTTCTTCTTGTCAGAGTCCACTTCCTCGGAGCATACCGAGCCAACTTGTTGAAGCGACTTAGGCACTCATTGACACTTCCTGTACCCTGTTTCAAGCGATTGAATTCTTCCTTCTTTATGTCAATGGTGCTTTCGGGCACATGAGCTGCACGGAAAGCATCGGCAAACTCTGTCCACTCAATGTTGACTGAGTCCGGATGGGCATTATAGTAATTCTCCCACCAGTCGGCTGCAAAGCCTCTCAATTGATGTGCAGCAAAAAGGGTCTTCTCTACTGGAGTGCATTGCACCAGGTTGAGCTTTCTCTCAACATCCTTTAGCCAATCGTCGGCCTCAACGGGCTCGACGGTATGAGAGAATTCCGGTGGACGGGATCTTAGGAAATCTGTCAGCTTAGATCTGTGGTTATTGTTATTGAAGGGCACTGGGTGCGGAGCCTGCATCTGCAAGTTCTGCTGGATGCCTGCAATGGCTTGGGCTAAGCCTAGTAAGATCTGAGTCTGAACTGCCATCATATGCTGGTAATCAACCTGAAGCTGGGGAGGCGGGGGTAAGTCCTGTGCACGATTCACACGGTCTGCTGTAGGATCTGCCTGGGCTGGAGCGTTAACCGGCTCATTTCCTGATTCATGTTCCGATTCTGGTTCTTCCCTGTGGGTTTCGTAGCCCAAACAAGCGGGAGCACGAGCCACTCGACGGGGATGGCCAATCATCTAATCTCCCAGAAAGGGACGGGGTAAGAAGATAGAACAGAACTTAAAATGGGAAGGAGTAAAGTAAATGAGCATAGAAAGCACACACTAGTCATAAAGCTTTTCTCAACTCAGAAAGCACCTAATACAACGGGTGTGGACAAGTCACAGAGCTGCGCCGAGCTTGACTGTATGCACACCACCTTAGAGATCCAGACTACTAGACAGCACCCACAACAACACACTCACGCACTACCTCGCCACGACTCCAAAAGAGTTGGCGGCGGTAAAAAAGTCTAGCACACGAACTCCACCTGCAGCAGACGAACTCTACTGCTCTCCTGCTTGACTGGCTCCAGTGGTCGGCTCATCCGAAGAGGACACGTTGATCGATGCACGCGAAGGGACCGACGGAACCTATCGAGGGCCGGCAGCAGGACGGCCTGCTGGCGGGGTAGGAGCTGGGTGGTCGAAACGAAACACAGTGGAGGAGCCCACAACGCGCTTTCGCGCGGTGCGGATTAGTCGGAGCCCACGACGGCTGACGATTGGGGTGTGGCCTGGGGTGTAGGAGGGGCTGGCACAGTGTGGGTAAGGAGAGTAAACTGGAGAGTACGGCACATGCGGGCTGGGGGAGCGTGGGCCACTGGGAGTGTGAGCAGAGCCACGAGAACTGTAGAAGGACAAGTGGCTGGAGTGGCAAAGGCGGCCAGAGTCCCGGAGGTAGTGTCCACGGAGGTGACACCCTCCTCAGCAAGGCAGGCCTCCAGCGCGGCGTAGCTGCGTGCCAGAGAGCGGTAAGCCTCAAGGAGAAGGTCGTGCTGCGTGGCCTGGGTGCCAGAAAGCTCCACCATGCGAGTCAGCGCAGGGTGCGACTCGCGGTAAGGACAAGGGTAGCGGCTGTCTGCACGGCCAGGAGGGAGCTGCGGGATCAGCCGGAAGGCCGAACCTGCAAGGCGACGATGGTAGTCATAGGCCAAGCGATGCAAAGCAGTCCAGGAGAGGTCCTGATACGCGAGCTGGAGTGTGGGGCGGGCCAGGTTGAAGTGGTGAGGGCGGAGGCCAGCGCCGTGTGTACCTCCACGGAGGTAAAGGTACACGGACAGCTCATAGCGGGGAGGGAAGCAGTCCACGGAGTACCCAGCGTACTCGGGACAGGAGAAGCCAAGGAAGCAAGCGAGGTCTCTTAGCTGGGCGACGTGGTGATCCTCACCAACGCCGTGGGAACTGTGGGTAGCATTGACTGCCATCTACAATTTTGAAAGAGAGAAAGAAGTCAGTAACCAGTTTTGTAAACAGAATAAGAAAAGAAGGTAAAGAACCGAGCTTTTCTCAAATAGCTTTTTAGAATTTAGCATCCTTACGGTCATCCTAATGTCGGGTTTCGTCCTAAGGCCAAAGCTACGCTCTGATACCATCTTTTGTCACGCCCCAAACTAGCTCCGAGTGGAGGCCAGAATAAGACGATCCAAATTAACCTGTATACCAGTACCAGTCCCCGAAAACAGTACTGGTACAACAAGAAGATAGAATATCACAACAACAGCGGTCTCTTTATTAAGAGTAGAATTACAACCAAGGTTGGAACTGCGGACAGAACCCAAGTTCGCAATAGCATTACAAAAAGGCGGAAGCGAAAAGACGGAGACTGGACCTAAGCCACAAGCAAAGCCTTGGGGAAAGGCCAAAACCCTACTACTGCTCGTAGCCGGCTTGATCCTGAAAGAACTCTTCTTCAGCAGGGTCCACTTCTTCGTCTTCAAGAACTGGGGGGGTTTATTTATATAGAGCAAGGGTGAGTATGGGAGTACTCAGCAAGTCAAGGGAAATAAGTGTTTGATGCAAGCTTCAAAGGAGAGCCAGTTATTTTTCACATTCGATTTTAGTTTAAGATTCTCAGAAACATCTAAGTGAACATCCGGACGAGAAAGTGCGTCTCATCTGGCCGGAGCAGTGAAATTGTATAGATTGATTCTTGTCGGCATGAGAGGCTCCCGACCAACCGTTCACCGATACCGGCTGCACCAACAGCCACAAGCCAAGCACATCGGCACGAGAGGCTCCCTGCCAATCGTTCACCGACACCGGCTGCTCCAACAGCCACAACTTAAGCACAGAAGGGATTTCTCACACCAACAGCAGTTCACAAGGAGTCAACAAAACTACGCTACGGAATCACCTCACATCCGCCAATGACCGTGGGCACGGCTGTTCGAACAGTTGTTAACCTCTGCAGAGGGGGTACACTTTACCCACACGACGTTACTAACCACGAGTCACCCAGCCCGTGACTCACAGCCACGTCTGGCGACCTTGGGGCTTTCACGACAAGGCATTTTGAAAGCCGACTCAGGGTCATCTTATGCCAACGGGAGGGGTCCCATGGACCAACACCAGGTTAGGTCCCAGACCACACTGTGCCGCCCAGGGGTCCTCCCCGACACCACCCCGGCGAATCCACTTGTCCCTTGGCATCAAGATTTCCCTAGCCTAGCTAGTTACTCAGCCAGGGGTGTCCCATATCACCCATGTGGTCGTACTTGACATATGCTCGGATGTAATTCCCAAGGAATTGGTCCTTAGGGCGAGAACGGGAAGACCGTACCTCCAGTACGTCTCCCGCATCGCGAGTTTTGGAAACTCACTTTGTTTTCAAGGCATCGACCCAAGTGTCGGGTTTTCCAAGCATTTTGTAAACTCAAGTTTTACCCAGTTGACCATTTTAAATTTGAGGGGAGTCTCGATATTCGTACGCGGGGTGCGAATACCGAGACCTCACCTGAAGGGTGACAAGGAGGGTTTTAGGGTATTCAATAATCAATGAAGGTAAATGCAGCAAGTGGGTAGGGCCTGCCGGTTGTATTGCCAACCAAGGCCAAGTGTCAAGTGTAACCTAAGGAATGCATAGTTTGCGAAATCAAAATACTTAATTTCAAATTATAGGTTCAATTGGTCAAAGGTGACTTGCCTTGCTCGAGACCTTGAGCTTCTTCCTCAAAATCTGCGCACTGCGAGTCATCTGGCTCCGAAACTACATGCGAAACGAGGCGACTCAACACAATAGCAAAAAGGAAGCCCTATTAAAGACCACTAAGCATGCTATTGGATAGATCTCGATTTTTGAGAAATTTTGGAAGTTGAACGGAGTCAATCGGACGAACGGTTGAGAAGATATGAATTTCCTAAGATTAAATGATTTTCTGTCTAAAGGAAAAGGAATTATTAATTCCTTTGAAAAAGAAAAAGGAACGAGGGACTTGAATTGGACTTTATTTTTGGGCGGCTAGGTGCAGCCCAATGGATTGGCGCGGGCGCAGCCGAACTAATGGGCCGGCTCGCGAAAGAAACGGCCCAAGGCCGAGCGGCGCGCGAGAGGGAGGCCGACTAGGTCGAGGCCGAGTGGCGCGTGGCCTGGTCTGGCTTCCCGAGTGACTTGGGGCCGACCGGGCTCCCAAGTGACTCGGGGCCGATTGGGCCGAAGAGGAGAGGAGGCCGAGTGGGTCGGGGCAAGATGCGGCCCACGCGGTCAGCCAGACCGGTGGACCGAGGTCCACCGCGCGGCGCTAGGGCGGAACCCGCCGGTCAGTGACCCGGTCCACGCGAGCTAAGCGCACGGAGGGGGAGAGGCCGTCGGCACTCGCGTGGCACCTACGTGGCTGCCACGGAGGCCGATGGGAGGGGCGAAGGGGGACGGCGCCGGGATCAACGGCGGCGACGGCGGAGAGGCTCGGGCGGCGCGGCGCGAGCCCGGAGAAGGGGGAAAAACACCGGAGTGGAGAGGGGAGAGAGAGAGAGCGAGCCAACGGCTCGGATTTGAGAGATGAGGCGCGACGGCGGCCGGCGACGGCGCGAGGCGGTGACGGCAACGGCGGCGCGGGAAGGAGCGGAGGAGAGGGGCGGCGGCCACGGCGGCGCCCGGAGGGGGTCTATGTAACGCCCGTTTCGTCGCGGCGTTAGCGGGAAAACTAATCTGCTAAAAACCCTAATTGCGAAAATTTGCTCTTCGGTTGAGTCTTGTTGTGTGCCAAGGTCTCGTGTTTCCCCTCTCAGTTCAATCCCGGAGAAAACCGCGAAATCGGATTTCAAATCCGAGCCCTAATCCTCCCAAAACCCAAACCCTCAGAAAAAGTCTAAATTACCTCCCTTCCCGGGCTGTTTCCCCTTCTCGGCCTGTCCCCTTCTCTCTTTTCCCTCCTGGGCCGCTGCCGGCCCAGTCCCCTCTCCTCCCTTTTCGGGCCGTCGCTCGGCCCAACCGCTCCCTCTTTCCCTCTTCCTTCCCTGGGCCGCCTCGGCCCAGTCCCTCCCGCTCGGCCTCCTCTCCTTGCTGGGCCGCGCGCCGCCCGGCCCGGTCCACGCGGCCTGCCGAGACGAGCCGAGAGAGAGAGAGCGCTCCGCTCTCTTCTCTCTCTCTCCCGCTCCCGTTGTCTCTCTCCCCGTTCTCTCCCCTTCTCACCGGCGCCGTTCCGTCCGACCGCCGCCGTCGTCAGCCGGGCCCCTGCGCCGCTGCCCGAGCACGCGCGCGTGCCCCCCCTCTCGCAACCTCCACCTTCCCGTTTCGGCAAGGGGGCAAGACCCCTTTTTCCCCTTGCCCTTTTCCCCTTT
>BDMV01000006.1:36844622-36884259 GCA_008326285.1 Oryza officinalis | reverse complement strand
TTATCCCGTGCGGTCCGCTTAAGAACCCGCACGGGATAATGCTTATCCCGTGCGGTCCTCTTAAGAACCCGCACGGGATAATGATTATCCCGTGCGGTTCGTTAGGTGAACCGCACGGGATGATGCACTATAAAACAGCTCCCACCCCCCGACAGTGCCATTTGAACTTGGTGTTTCTCTCTCCAAAAAAATGCAATTATAGGGGGGAAGGTTTTCAACTTATATTCTTCAATTGGAATCAATACAAAAGGTACCATGTTTGATCTTCTCTTCCATTTGCTTCCACTTTTAAAGGTTTTTGTTGGTTTAATGTGAAGATATTTGAATTTATTTTAACTCGGTTTCTCTCTTCAAAAATAGGCATTTTCTTTTGGTAGAGTTAAAATCTTCGATTGAAATCAATATAAAAGGTAATGTGTTCGATCATCTCCTTCATTTGCTTCCGTTTTTGTAAAATTTCATTGGTTGAATGCGAAGATATGTAAATTTGTGCGAATTGGTATTTTGTGCTATATATGTATGTAATTTGTAGGTCAAATATTTTATTTTTTTGATTGAACCATTTTTTGGTAGCTAATATTGTCTCCGTATTATTATTTGTTGTGAATGAGGTTTTAGTTAAAAAGTATGAATTAAGTTTAATTTGTTTATTTAGAAAACACCGGCAATATAATATTAATTAATGCTGTGAATTTTTTAGATGGATCGGACATGGATGTATGAGACACGGAGAACTCATCCGGTGTTCATGAGAGAAGCATCAACATTTATTGACAAGGCTAAGACACACGCTTTGAGAGAGAGTAGGAAGGATATTTTTTGTCCATGCGTGGATTGCAAGAATCAGAAGATGTGGAAAGATCCGGATATAATCCTGGGACACATAATTCAGCGTGGATTTGTGGAGAAATATACAGTTTGGAGTTATCACGGGGAAGTCGCCCCTCCTGTAGAGATTGGTGATATTTGGTTCGATCAGGCAGAGGATTTTATAATTGATGACATGTCTCGTCAAATGACTGGTGATTTTGGCGGCACTGGTTTTGACGCCGCAGAGGTTGATATTGATCTTGATCTTGAGGATATGTTGCGGCACGCTGAACCAGAGGTCCTAACAGAGAAAGCAAAAGATTTAAATAATTGGGAGGCGTTGCAGAAATCAACGAAAGATCTTTTGTACGATCAATCAGAGAGATAAGGTAATATATTCACATAAAATAATAAACAACATATAAAATACTATTTTACTATTTTATATGCACATAAAAAATTGGGCAGATCCCTTATCCCGTGCGGTCGCGTTAAGTCGACCGCACGGAATAAGCGAATGCCGTGCGGTCCACTTAACGCGACCGCACGGAAAGATCGCTTATCCCGTGCGGTCTGCTTAAGCGACCCGCACGGGATAATGGATCTTCCCGTGCGGTTGGACCGACCGCACGCGAAAATGGTCTTTTCCCAGACCTTTTCGCGCGTGCGGGCAGGCTTTCCGCACGGAAAGGTGCCTTTCGGCCCGCACGGAAAGGCTGTTTCTGTACTAGTGAGAGCCGTACATCGCCGCACTTGTCATTAATTAATTAGCAACCGAGAGGGAAAAAAAAAGAAGAGTTTTAATTACGCAGTTCTAGAAAACACTTCCAATAATTAAATCCGTAGATCTTTTCGCGACATGTTCTCTGTCAGACAATACAATCTGTTCGTCAAGGGAATAAAACACCAGTCATTCAGTCCACTAGTCGCCAACCCGTACATTGCACGGGTTAATTTTGCTAATTTACAATACCTAATCTTTAGAAATTGGATAATCCATAATCCATAATTAATTAAAAAATATATAATTATATACATAATCCATTACTATATTTATTTTATATTTTCAACAATTTTAAAATTCTTTATTAATAATTATCAATTTGTACTAATGTTATAGCTGAATTTAGTACTTACATTTATTTACTTTAGAAATTTATAATTAATAAAAAATAGTTGTAACCATTTCGGAGCCTAAATTATAACTTCTGTGATTTAACAAATTCAAAATTCATAAATATAAGTATAGAGTTCTACTTTGTTATGCAAATATTTTATTTGAAATTCAATTATACATGTGTCCGAACACAAATTATTTATCATGACTGTAACTGGAACACCGGGTCTTTCAAATGATTGTATGATTAATAAAAAAACTAATTAATTCAAATAAGATATTAAATAATAAATCATTTACCACAGATGTAGATCTTAAAATTGTATTTGGACCATTATATTTAAGTTCATGAATAATGAAAACACCATTTCCAAGGTTTTTTTTATCGGGTCGGTTGACGGCGTGATTAAGTCCTAGTCAGTCTTGTTTCAGAAGAGAAACATGTAAAGAAACAATCAAATTGAAAAAGAATAGAAAGGTCAACTCAAATTTTGATGAAGAAATTAGCATCAAACCCAGTGAGTCCGAGGTCGCTTGCGTCTGATTAACAATAGTGGAGTCATGCTTACACACACTATCAGTTGAGCTGCCAATCATCGTGTGCAGAGGTAAAATGTGACCTCCATCAAAGGTGTACGCTAACAAAATGAAGATTTCAGGTTATTGGCTTAATTCACACCTGAGTTCTGGAGCAGCTCCCATGGTGGGCAGTCTATTTTGCCGTGTCAATAGAGAGGATCTGTGAAAAAGCTGAAAAGTTATGAAAGTTAAAAAGATTAAAGGATTTTGCGTATAATTATAATAAAGACAACATTCAACGGGGAGTAAGCAGAATGTGAGCAAATTATAGGAGTACGAATTAAAAACAAATATATGTATTACCGCAACGACTTATATATGTTCTTTTTTGCAAAAATCTGTCGGTCCTAACTAAGTGAAGGATATTGATATATCATGTGTCGTCCCATATTCAAAACTTACGAAAAAAAAAGGGGCATGTCTTGCTATTTCAAATAATAGCTACCCTATATATAAGTTGTACCTCACTTCCTGATTTGCTTCTGAATGCTTGCACCCTTGACCCTTCCATGATCACTTCTTTGTTTCAAGAAGCCTTCCATGGTGGTCACCTTGTCGCTGAGCTTTGTAATCAATTTTACAGACGACCGCGGGTTCTCATGTTCTGCTGCTGCACTGTATGTCACTTCTGGTAAAACACAGTTGTGGACTGTTGTCCTAAAATCGAGAAAAAGATAAAAGATAGTTACATATAGGTAAATTAGCATTACCTGACGTTGAATTCCACCAAAACATCACAAAATAAATTATGTGGGATATATATATATATATATATATATATATATATATATGGACAAATTAGAAGACACATCTTGTTAACCGTAAGTGATGTTCAAGAGCCGTTCTTTTGTTTGGTTGGTTGATGACGGCCTAGATTTAACTGAGTGCTGACGCCGGATGGCCGCATGGGCGTGGCCACGCTCAGAACTAAGCAATTTAGTCTCTCTGTACCCATCCAGACGACTGAAAGAAAACAATGCAATGCAAGCAGTGCCTTGGAGGGCATCGAAAAGAACTATCATATCATCATGGATTTAACTCGGAAGAAGCATCCCAACAATAAATCGATCTATTGATGGCGGGCTGTTCGTAGCCTTTCAACACCAGTTTTGTTCTACAGAAACCATGTGGATCGAGCACCCCTGTCGCAGCTCTTCCGTAGACAGACCTGATCACGTTTCAATCAAATAATTAGTAATAAAATCAGAGTACGTATTCAGTAGGTTGGATATAACACATAAAATTTAATTCCTGGCTTATTATTTTCTCATAATTAGTGATTTATTTTTAGTAATATATACTTTCGAAAACTATTATAAATTAATAGTCGGACCAAGTATTAGCAGCAGCGGTCATATAATAAGATAATCGAAATATATAATTTTAAAATATAAATTTTGAGGACAAAATCAAACTACATTGACCAAAACATAACAAACTATCAAAAGAAAATGAAAAATATGGTATATGCATATATACATGGAAATTATTTAGGATAAAGCTAAGTAATTCTTCCAAAATCTAGTTACAAATTACTCCCACCGCTCCATATTGTTTATCACATAACCAAAAATCAGAATTTTCAAATTGATTATCATGTTACCTGACCCCTTTCGTTTGACATGCATCATTATTGCATATATGAATGCAAATTGAGTCCACAAACATGCAGGCAGCCATTGGTATAGATAAATGCTCGTTTTCTTATGTATGTGGGGAAGTTAAAGTCTATATGTTTGTTGATTTTTTTCCCATCACATACTCACATAGTTAAAATCTACATGTTTGTTGATTTTTCTCCCATCACATACTCACATCAAATGAAATACACAGGAAGTTAGGGCTTGCTTGATCTTGGTGAAAAAATTGACATGAAGATACTGGAACTATGTAATTTTAAAATATAAATTTTGAGGAGAAAAATCAAACCGCTTGGACCAAAAAAATAACAATTCATAAAAAAATAATGAAAAATATGGTATATATACATATATAAAGGGAAATTATCCATGAACCGTATGAGACTTGTATTTGATAGGTATAAAGAAAACTATTGATGTGGAAGTGTTTAAAACTTACACATGCATATGATTGGCTGATTGCTGATACAGTACTAATTGTACGCTAAGCATATGGCATGCGCAGATCACAGCCTCCTGCAAGCAATCTGTTGTATATATACGATCTTCTCATGAACTACTATGTAGATGTGCGCACATCCGTAAGCTGCATATTACCTAGGTTTGCTAATATTGCGCTGCCACCATGCATGGAGCCGGATGCCTTGTTGCGTGCCTCAATGTGCGCCGGTGCTGAGGAAATCTCTCGTCATCGATGCCGCGTTCTCCCTCCATATATTCGCCTTCTCCCATGCCGTACGACGTTGCAGTCTCGGCAAATCGAAAACGAAGAGGGGTTGAGATAAAGACGCGGATTGGTAAGGTATTTAGAGCATTTGGTTGTTTGATAGGCTTTCAAGAAAGCCCATAACGTTCATAAATATAATTTTTACGATCACCACACCAGAACCCTACATCTGTGACGGCATACCAATGACGGGCCTACGGATTGGTCACAGATGACCGTCACCTTTGACGGGTCCTTATGTTTGCCGTCATCGGTGAGACATCCGGCTGCGGCCCGTCACAGGTATGACCTCACCTGTGACGGCTTGGAACGGTAAGCCGTCACTGAAATACTAGTGACGGCTTCTAACTACCTGGCCGTCACAGGTATCACCTCACCTGTGACGGCCAGAGAGTTAAAACCCGTCAAAGGTAGTTGGCCGACATCTTTGACGGGCTATATTTATTTAACCCGTTTGAGGTGAGTTGGATCTCTATAAATACCATCTAACTGCCAACTGCTTTCCATCCCGACCAGTGCACTGCTCACAATTCGGTTGGGAGGGTAAGGGGGGCGAATTTGTGCTGAAATTAAAGGTAAAAAATACATTATTCTCCCTTCATTCCCAATTGATCATCATATAGTTTTTTTCCTATGTCGTTGATTGCAGATGAATCGTAGTTGGATGTACCATGTTCATCGTTCGTCTAAAGAGTATAGGGAGGGGGTCACTGAATTCGTCACATTTGCGGACAATGACAGAAAAAGCAGGATGGCCATGCACATATTGTGTCCATGTAACGACTGTAAGAATGAACAGATGTTCCATGATAGTTCAGATGTGCATTCTCATTTGATAAGGAGAGGTTTCATGGAAAAATATACATGTTGGAGCAAGCATGGAGAGCAAGAGGCACCTGATGTCGCAGTTGAAGAAGGCCCGGATCAGGATGTAGTGAACGCCGCTGCAACTCGAGAAGGCATGTTTGTACCTTCTCCGTTAGGCGGAGAGACCATAGATTTGGATACTCAAAGTTTGTCTGAAATGTTGCATGACGTTGAAGACGCAGATGACAACGACAGAGATTTTGAGAAGTTTAGTAAGTTGGTGGAAGAATGTCATATGCCTTTGTATGATGGATGTAAGTCGAAGCACAGCAAATTGTCATGCGTGTTGGAACTCATGAAGCTTAAGGCAAGTAATGGTTGGTCCGACAAGAGTTTTACAGAACTTCTTGAGCTGTTAAAGGACCTGTTGCCAGAGGGGAACAAATTACCGCATACGACATATGAAGCAAAGCAAGTCTTATGTCCGTTGGGCCTGGAGGTGAGAAGAATTCATGCTTGTCGAAACGACTGCATTTTGTATTACAAGCAATACGCTGACTTGGATGTTTGCCCTGTCTGTGGGGCTTCTAGATACAAACGAACAATAAGTGAAGGTGAAGGAAGTAAGTCAAAGAGGGGAGGCCCCGCAAAGGTGGTGTGGTATCTCCCAATTGCGGAACGCATGAAAAGAATTTTTGCGAATCCAGAACAAGCTAAGCTAGTGCGTTGGCATGCCGAAGAACGGAAAGTCGATAGTAAGCTTAGGCACCCGGCAGATTCAGTACAGTGGCGGACAATCGATAGGATTTACCGTGAATTCTCAAATGACCCAAGAAACATGCGTTTTGCCATGTGTACGGACGGCATTAATCCATTTGGTGATTTGAGCAGTCGTCATAGTACATGGCCAGTTCTTCTTGTGAACTATAACCTTCCTCCCTGGTTGTGCTTCAAAAGAAAGTACATTATGCTTGCCATGCTAATTCAAGGACCGAGACAACCTGGCAATGATATCGATGTGTTCCTTGAACCGATAATCGATGACTTTGAGAGGCTGTGGAATGAGGGCACACGAACATGGGATGCATATGCACGAGAGTATTTCAACCTCCGTGCGATGTTGTTTTGTACCATCAACGATTATCCGGCCCTTGGCAACCTTTCTGGCCAAACTGTCAAAGGGAGATGGGCATGTTCGAAGTGTATGGAGGAAACAAGGAGCAAATGGTTGAAGCATTCACGCAAGATGGTCTACATGGGTCACAGGAGATTTCTCCCAAGGTATCACCCTTATAGGAATATGACAAAGAATTTCAATGGACACAGAGATACAGCTAGCCCCCCGACAGAGCTAACAGGGACAGAGGTGCACAACTTAGTGATGGGAATAACCAACGAGTTTGGAAAAATGAGGAAAGATGGAAAGACAAAAGAGAAAAGCATGTGGAAGAAGAAGTCAATATTTTGGAGACTACCATACTGGAAGGATCTTGAGGTTCGTCACTGCATAGATTTGATGCATATTGAGAAGAATGTATGCGAGAGTTTAATGGGATTACTGCTTAACCCTGGTAGTACAAAGGATGGTCTCAACGCCCGGCGAGATCTGGAAGACATGGGTGTTCGTTCAGAGCTACATCCCATAACCACGGAGTCGGGCAGTGTGTACCTTCCTCCAGCCTGCTACACTCTCTCGAAAGATGAGAAGATGGATTTGCTAACATGTCTGAGTGGTATAAAGGTTCCATCTGGGTACTCATCAAGAATTAGTAAGTTCGTTTCAGTGGAAGACCTTAAATTGATAGGGATGAAGTCGCACGATTGCCACGTCCTTATCACACAGCTGTTGCCTGTTGCAATAAGGAATATTTTGCCTCCTAAGGTGCGACACACGATAATGCGATTGTGCTCCTTCTTCCATGCAATTGGCCAGAAGATCATTGATCCCGAGGGACTAGATGAACTACAGGCAGAAATTGTCAGAACCATATGTCATCTTGAGATGTACTTTCCTCCTACTTTCTTTGATATAATGGAACATCTTCCCGTGCACCTTGTTAGACAAACAAAGTGCTGTGGTCCTGCTTTCATGACGCAGATGTATCCTTGCGAAAGGTACATGGGGATCCTGAAGGGTTTCGTACGGAACCGATCCCACCCCGAGGGGAGCATCATTGAGAGTTACACCACCGAAGAGGTCATCGAGTTTTGTGTTGACTATATGTCAGAAACCTCTTCAGTTGGATTACCACGATCTCATCACGAAGGAAGGCTTGATGGTGTGGGCACTGTTGGAAGGAAAATTGTAAGGATGGATCGTAAGGTGTATGATAAAGCTCATTTCACGGTACTCCAGCATATGACCGAGGTAGTGCCGTACTTTGATGAACACCTACGATTTCTCCGACAGGACAACCCAGGGCGATCAGAGAGTTGGGTTAGAAAAAAGCACATGTCTTCTTTCAACGAGTGGTTCAAGAACCGAATTGCCAACATGCCGAACTTGTCAAGTGAAACACTGCAGTGGTTGTCACAGGGTCCTGAATGGAGTGCTACCACCTGGCAAGGATATGACATAAATGGGTACACCTTTCACACGATCAAGCAAGACAACAAATGCACAGTTCAGAACAGTGGGTTACGCATTGAGGCCGCTAGCGACGGTGGTCGGCGTGATCAGTACTATGGCAGAGTTGAGCAAATATTGGAGCTGGATTACTTGAAGTTCAAAGTGCCATTGTTTCGTTGTCGATGGGTCGATCTTCGTAATGTAAAAGTTGATAATGAAGGTTTCACCATTGTCAATCTGGCTAACAACGCGTACAAGGATGAACCGTTCGTTCTCGCCAAACAAGTTGTTCAAGTATTCTACATAATTGACCCGTGTAACAAGAAACTGCATGTAGTTCGAGAAGGGAAAAGGAGAATAGTTGGATTGGACAACATTTCAGACGAAGATGATTACAACCAGCACGTGCACGGCATAGGTCAGGAAATACCTATAGAATTGGAGGAAGAAGAAGATGAGGTTCAACATGCACGCGTCGACCACGAGGAAGGATTATTTTTGTAATTTATGTCTATTTTGTCTAGTATATGTATGACTCTAAAATGTTTGCAATGATCATTAGTGCATTGCTTACGAAATAGTTCATGTAAGTCAAATGAAATATTAAGCACAATAACTACTATAAGTGAAATAAAATAATTAAGTAAAATAAAATAATGAGGTAAGCCATCGCAGCAAATCTAGAAAAAAAAATTGGGTTATATCTTCTGAGGAGAGGAGTGGACATAGTTGTTACCTACAGGTGTTTATGAGTCACCTGTGACGGCCGTTTAGTTGGAGCCCGTCACAGGTGTTGTCACCTGTGACGGCCGTTTAGTTGGAGCCCGTCACAGGTGTTTTCACCTGTGACGGCCGTTTAGTTGGAGCCCGTCACAGGTCTTGTCACCTGTGACGGCCGTTTAGTTGGAGCCCGTCACAGGTCTTGTCATCTGTGACGGCCGTTTAGTTGGAGTCCGTCACAGATATGGTCACCTGTGACGGCCATTTTAGTTAGAGCTCGTCACAGGTGTCGTAACCTTTGACGGTCATTTAACTTAGAGCCCGTCACAGGTGTGGTTGACTAGGGTAAGATTGCTGCCTTTTCTCGATCCAGATCCACTAGGGTAACATTGCTGTCATTTTACTTAGTACTCCACCGCTTCCGCCGCCGAACTCGTCCTCCATCGCCTTCGCCGCCGAACTCGACCTCCACCACCGCCGCCGCCGAACTCGTCCTCCACCACCGCCGCCGCCGCCGAACTCGACATCCACCGCCTTCGCCGCCGAACTCGACATCCACCGCCGCCGCCGCCGAACTCGTCCTCCATCGTCTTCGCCGCCAAACTCGACATCCACCGCCGCCGCCGCCGAACTCGACCTCCACCCCCTCGCCCTCCTCCACCGCCGTCGACCTCCTCCAGTGCCGGCCGACCCCCCCCCCACATCAGCTCGACGTCGGCGTCGGTCCAACGCCGCCGTGAGGGTATCCCCCTCCTCCTCGCCAAGCTACACCACCCTATTCCCCTTTGTTGCACACAGTGAGTTTTTTCTTCCCCTTTCATCCATTTTTTTCTAGGGTTCTTGTATATTTCGCTAAAATCTAGCGATTTGTTATGAGATATCTAGCCCTAAATATTATGTTTGTTACTTTTTTTCTTTAATAGATTTTATAGATGTGCTATTTGTAGTAATATTATAAATAAGTTTGAAATATGAAATATGTAGCTCATATTTATGCTGTAGTGCCATGAGATATAAATTTCCACAACTGGACCTCCTCCACTGATATTTTTTTAGAGGACCTCCACTGAGACCTGACAGTTAGAAACACAACATCTTGAGCTCTTGAGAAACAAACTTAGTAAGCTACAGTTTTCAGTAAACTCTGGTACATCGCTATATGAT
This sequence comes from Oryza officinalis, assembly GCA_008326285.1. NCBI lineage: Eukaryota > Viridiplantae > Streptophyta > Magnoliopsida > Poales > Poaceae > Oryza > Oryza officinalis. Next base: position 36,874,126 of record BDMV01000006.1, on the reverse strand, counting down.
TATAAGGCACTAATTACATGAAAAGGACTCGCAAAAAACTGCACATAAACAAGATTTTGAGTAAAATGGCATTGGACCTAACTAATTATTATTATTCTGTAGAGTGTAGACATTGTTCTTGATATCCAAAAGGATGTAACTGCCCTAGAATATGATGCAGAACAGCAGATTCAGATATGTCTTCCCATAAAACTTGCCTTCTAGCAGGACATTTCATGATAATAAATTCCAACAAAATATAAACACGCCAGTTGGTTCCCTCTACGAACATTTGATGTTTAGCAGCACAGCATCTTGAGTTCTTGCTAATAAGCTTACTAAGTTTCAGTTTTCTCTATCTAATTTTTAGTGTATCAATATAAAACTACAAAGTAGTAGATGAACTGCATTATAGAATTACACTCTAAATAGAGCTAATAAGCCAAAGAATACATTTTCAAGGCACATACTCCGGGTTATATCTCATCCACAATTTTCATTTACCGAAATCTTGTCAACATAGATCTCTTCAAGTTCTGCGAGTATGATACATATTTTGATGATAAATTTATTTTTTTACATACTAGATAGATATTAAGAGAATGTATCTAGAAGAAAGACCAGTAAGACCTTTTTATAATTTTACGAAAGGGCAATTTGTTTAAATTAGTTGTAGCGGTAAATGTCTTTATGGATTTACTGTTAATCGCTAGAACTTAAATTAATTACATGATTAAAGTTTTTAAAGTAATAAACATTTTTTAGTTCGCATGATCTTTTTGTCATGTAGTTCGCATATATATTTCACATCCCTCATATATATAATAGTTCGAAGCGTATTCAAATTAGTGAAATTAGTGAAATGATAGGAAATTTGTAAGCGTATTCAAATTGTTTAGTCGATGACAACGCCCGGCGCATCCCCGTCCTCAACGACGCCTGCGAGGATACAGGTAGAAGCAGACCCAGCCATGGTTTCCTCAGGTCATCCGTCGACGATGGCAGCCGAACAACCCGAACCTCGTGGTAATTTATAGGATAACTTTTCAATACATGACAACAAAATTTGTACCTACCACCCCTTAGCAAATGCTCCTTCTGTCTTAGCTGCAGAAGTGCCTCAAGAACAACAACCGTCGCCTTCAGCCGGGACAAGTGCATCTAGGTCAAGTAGAAATCCCCGGACACAAAATAGATGGCCGACCACAGTGCAGGTTATAAGAGAGGTCGACGCAAGTGGTAGGCCCACGGCGCCGAGGACTGTCATAGGAAGATGGTCTAACTGCTGCGGGCTGGCAGCACGTGAGAATTTCGGCATCCTCCACAAAAATATCGGAATGGTCCCAGAAGCTGAGATGGAGCGAGCTTGGACGGCTATGGAGAAATGGTTCACATTTCCGGATGAAGCAAAGGAAAGGCTTAAGCGGAAGGCATTCCATAAGATGGGCAAAGCATGGAAGAATTGGAAGTGGAAACTCTTCACGGAGTATGTCATCCCACCCGGCAATCGTACTCCGTTCGTTGAGTACCCTCAAATAACGGAGACGGTGTGGGAGCAATTTTGCGAGATGAAGAAAAGCGAAGATTTTAGGCAGTCAAGCGAGGCACATCGCCTACTGCAAAAGCGGAATGAGCACCCGCATCGACTGGGCACGGCTGGGTACATCGGCAAGGAGCAAATATGGGCCCAAGAGGATGCAGCCGCTGCTGCAGCGAATGTCCCTGCCCCATTCGCTGACATCCCTGAACGAAGAGCTCGCAACTGGGCGAGGGCTAGGGGTAAGGTCAACCCTGACGGCTCCATCACATTTGACAATCAAAGTGACGCCAACGTCTATCAGGAGCTGGTGAGTTCGCTAATTAACCTCATTAATGTCCGTTCATATTAAGCAAAAGATTTGTAACAAGAATCCTGTTTTTTATAGTTAGGGTTGGTTGCCGAACAAGCTTCGCAGAGCGAGGTCGAGTCCGCGCCGAAGAGACGCGAAGATGACATCCTCACGAAGGCGCTCGGAACCAAAGAACATCCTGGCCGGACTCGGGGAATTGGCGTTGATGTGCCCTGGAAGCATGGCCTGCCCGAGTACAGCTCCCAATATAGGAAACGAAAAGTCTCCAAGGAAGAGAGGGATGCTCGTTTGAAGGCCGAGCTTAAGTTGGAGGTCATTCAAGAACTCCAAGCAGACATGGACGCCAGGGTCGAAGAAAGGGTTCAGAAGGTCCTCGCCGAGATGAATATACGTCGACCCGCAACACAAGTTGTCCAACCAACTCCTCCTGCACAGCACGAAGCGAGTCCGTCACAACACAAGAGTAGCTGTGCATCCACAGAAGTGCCGGCCCCTCATCTCCCTGTCACACCACTAGATGCGGTGGACAACATAGAGGTAATCGATTATATCCGATCCATATCTACTCAAATACCTTTACATGTTCCAATATTAAATTGATACTTTAAAAATGCAGGACGTAGAGCAGTGTGTCCTAGTGGTGAGGGTCCACCCAACTTTCGCGGCCGAAGTCGCTGAGGGCATGGCTTTCAATCCCTCGGACACAGAAAAGGTGCACGGCGTAAACCTACGTCAAGGGTATGCCAAGGTGTCCATAGATTCAGTCAAGGACAACTGGTCAGCCTTTCCGCTGCCTGTGCCCCCTAATGATGAAATCACGACTTTGGGCGATGCGTGCAAGACGTACATACAATGGCCCAAAGAAGACATAATTGTGAAGATGACTCCTCGCCCAAGTCGACCGACGGAGCGAACACCTTCAACGTCTAAGCTATCAATTGAGGCTCCCCGTGGACCGGCGTTGTCAGAACCCCATTCACCTGCCGCAGCCGATATGGATTTGACACACATAGCTCAGAACCTGCCTCCAATAAAGACCACAAGGAAGGCTGATAGCTCGCCACCCATTGTCAAGGGACAAAAACGTGAACGCGGGGGTGCTACAGGAAAAGGGAAGGTCGAGGAGTCGGCGCCGGTGAAAAAAAGGGGGAAGGCTGCAGCGTCGGCGCCGTTGACCAAAACGGGGAAGGTCGTGAAGGCCCCGGCACAATTTGAACTAGGCATGCCGTTGGTGGAGGACAATGTGTTGGCCGTGATGGGTATTGCTTGCCGAGAGCTACACAAACAGTACATGGAGCTAAGCAATGCCAAGCGGAAAATGAGGGAGTCATGCATAGTTGGACATCACGACCACCAGCCCTTCCTATCGTCGCCTGCCTATGTAACTATAGGCTTTGATGACCTCTTCGACCTATTCAGGATTCGGAAGTTAGACACAGGACTTCTGAAATGCTACTCCTTGTAAGTGCAAACCTTCCTCCTTGTGATATTAATGGACTATCGTCTAAATTAGTGCTAATACGTAATTGTTTTAAGGTTGTGTTGGATCGAGGGTCGTCGCCTTGGTAATCAAGTTGGGTTCCTTGATCCATCAATGGTCAATGAGGTCAATCTGCAAAATAACTTCAATGAATTGGTTGACTACGTGAACCGGTGCTTATGGGCCCACCAAGACAAGGAGTACATCATGTGCGCGCACAATCAAGAGTAAGAAGACAATAATCATTTCGTGTATATTGTTGTTGAAGCTAAGTTTCTTATTACTAATGCTACATAACCACCGCGTAGGCGACATTGGGTTCTCCTAGTCATTGTACCTAAATGGAGTAGGGTCTACTACCTTAACTCAAGTAAGGCAAAGGAGTATAATTTCACTGAAATCATCAAGGCCTTAAATATGGCTTGGGGACCATATGTGGAAAAGGGTGGTAGGTACAAGGAGGGCAAGGACCAACTTTATCATGACACCAATTTCGCATGCGCACAACAGATCGGGGACCAGTGCGGTTTCCACGTGTGCCACAATATGTCGACACTTCTAAGAGAGGTCAAAAATTTCGACCCTGAGGTTGTTGCTAATGGCAAATTCAAACATTTCAATACCAAATATTAATCTTATAAACGTGCTAACTTATGTATTATTGAACAGAAAGGTAGAGCTGGCTGGAAGGTTTCACCCATCAACCCTCCTGCTATCAGAGGCGAACTGTGCGCCTTCATTCTCGCCCAAATAATGAACAAGAAAGGACGTTTTCACGTGTAATAGACGATTGAACTGGGCTACTTGTGATGTCGTGAACAAAACAGTTATCCAATTTTCTGTGATATAAAAATAGTTGTTTCTATGGTTCTGTGGTACGGTATGCTATGTAATTTACTTTCACTGGATGGATATGGTCACCTGTGTATATTTTCTTAGAAAAGAGATTTAAAACTGATTTGGAACATTACCTCTTTACTACTCCCTCCATTTTCAAATTATTTGTCGTTTTTTATGACATGCGTATTTTGCGTTGCCCTGTTGTGTCGTTCATTTGGATGGACTTAAATGGCCAGTGATGAATAAGAACATATTATCTACACTTGTCCATTTTTAGGTTTTATTGTTGGTTGTCTTATGCATAAGAACAAACTATCTACACTTAACCTTTTTGTCGATGCTTAAGAACAGACTATCTACACTTGGTCTTATGCATAAGAACATATTATGTGCACTTGTTTTTTTGGGACACTTGCTTCTCCTTCTGTCTTAGCTGATTCCCTCTGTTTTTTTGTCCTTGATGCAAATGATACTAATTGATGCAGAACAGAACAGAACTGAGGCCATAGTGGATTTGAAATCTAATGCTTTTTGGGTGATTTTGAGGGAAATGGGATGCAAATGATGAATGAATTGATGAATGAATGGATGCTTAAGAACAGACTATCTACACTTGGTCTTATGTATAAGAACATATTATGTGCACTTGTTTTTTTGGGACACTTGCTTCTCCTTCTGTCTTAGCTGATTCCCTCTGTTTTTTTGTCCTTGATGCAAATGATACTAATTGATGCAGAACAGAACAGAACTGAGGCCATAGTGGATTTGAAATCTAATGCTTTTTGGGTGATTTTGAGGGAAATGGGATGCAAATGATGAATGAATTGATGAATGAATGGATGCTTAAGAACAGACTATCTACACTTGGTCTTATGTATAAGAACATATTATGTGCACTTGTTTTTTTGGGACACTTGCTTCTCCTTCTGTCTTAGCTGATTCCCTCTGTTTTTTTGTCCTTGATGCAAATGATACTAATTGATGCAGAATGCTTGAACAGAACAGAACTGAGGCCATAGTGGATCTGAAATCTAATGCTTTTTGGGTGATTTTGGGGGAAATGGGATGCAAATGATGAATGAATTGATGAATGAATTGATGAATTGATGAATGCATGTGATATTGGCGCTGGCTGGCATGTATCTGTGATCTTTCTGTTTTTCAGAGGGCATGGCTAGCAAATCCTGAGGCTAGCCAATATTTAGTATTTATTTTTTTCGGGATTTAACACATCAGTGACGGGTCATAAAAAAAAGACGTCACAGGTAATCATCCTGTGACGGATTCGTAAACCGCGACCGTCAGAGCTGACTCTCCTGTGACGGGCCTTTACTTTCTTGCCCGTCACAGGTAGCCCAGCTGTGACGGATTCTAACTACCGGAGACTAATACCTCTGACGGCCTTTTGTTTATGTGTCCGTCAGAGATGAGATACCTGTGACGGGTTCTAACTGGTCCTAAGCTAGCGGGGACCAACACCTCTGACGGACGTCTATTTATTTTCCCGTCAGAGATGTTTGTCACCTCTGACGGCCGGCCAGCCGTCAAAGGTGACAGGACTCACCAGTGACCACTGATCACTGACCAAGCCCAAATCCGTCAAAGGTGCGGGTTTGGGCCCGTCACAGGTGACCTTATCTAGTGTAGTGGATCTACGGTTAAAATAATCCAACCTATCAAATCAATGATGAAATATTTCTGATTAACATAAAAGCTTTCTCAGGATGTCCAATTAGCATAGATATAGATTTGATCAATGTCAAGAACAATCCTTCAGGGAAAAAAACGAAGAGGGGACACGAGCAGGAACAAGCTGCGAACGGAGTCAGCAAAAAAAAAAAATCAGAAGCAACCACGAGTGATGTGGACTTGCTGCGCTGCGCGCGGCGTCGCCTTCCCCCGCCTCTGCGGCAGGCGAGACGCCCGGCACACGCCGCACACGTCGTAGCCTTCCCTTGCCGGCCGTCTGCTGCCATGCGGCACCGCCACAAAGAGCAAGGAAACACATGCGCTACCGTTTCCATATATATATATCAAAATCGAAAAATCCTGGATAAAAAAAGAAATTGAATACAGACACGGAGTAAATACGAATCGAAACGAATACGATAACGGATATTTATCAAAATATGAAAACAACTCTAACTGTGCTTCTCAAATCAACGAAAAGGTATATATATATATTTTTTCTAAAACATTAAATAGATATTTTTCTACTTTTATCAATTAATAATGATATAACTAGTTGTACACTTCACTTTTATAAGAACTACAATTTATAATGTATGAATAGTCTAATAAAAACAAAAATAGTCATTAGACATAAGAAAAAGTATACCTAAAGCAACAAAAAAAATCTCCATTCAATTAACCACCTAAATACTCCATATAAATCTAAATATATAGTAGAGAAGATGAAAAATAATCAACTGTATATGAAAGTTCTAATCTGAATTCATTAAAGTTTTCAAATTTGTTTTCGGAAAGTTTTTGATTAATTTTGGTTTTCGATGAGTAGTAGCCCTACTATATTCATTTTCGAGCAAAAAAAATTCTAAATTCGTTTATGTTTTCAGAACTTTCTAAAAATATTTCGACCAATATTTTCCGTTTCCAAAAATATATTTGGAACCAAAAACTCTCCGAACCGATTTCATCCCTATACACAGCAGAGCAAAGTGGCAGCATGAGCTGTCAATTCTGAAGCTTCCGATAAGGATAAGACAACTGCAGATAGAGAAAATCCATTGGTCAATGCATATAGCTTTCAGAATTAATGTCCTTGTACACGCTACAGGACCTGGGAAATTCGTCCGCAGATCGATCGAAAGCGCCTTGTGGATGTTTGGTTTTCGGAGTCTTTGTTGTTTATACGAGAACCTATATACAAACTCGTTCGATCAACGGGTTTTTTTACCACACGCCTTTTTATGCCCGCTGTCACGTATAACCATGTGAGAAATTATAGATTGCACATGACCATATAAGGTCTATAAAGTGCTTGCCTAATTTCTAGTCATCTTATCCCCATAAATTAATTTACTTGAGGATAGAGTATTAGACATGTATACAATAGGTTGAGACAAACATATTTGATATAGATCCCCTGTTTCGTATAACCATTCCCATAATTGATATGAGAAATATCGTGCAAAAGATAGGGTATATCATTTATGTCATGCATAGTATTAATCCATTAGGTTTTGTTCGGTTAATTCCTTCCTAAAAAAACTAAGAGGGATTTGGAGAGGATTTATTCCACACTTATTATGGTGTAGAATTATTCCTCCGCAATCTCCCTTGATCCCTTTCTCTTGAGGATTAAACGAACAAGTCCTTATAAATATTACTAATGTTAATCACATGCTAAGGGAAGAGGAACATAAAGATGGACCTCCAACATCCAAAATTTGATAAACATTTAGGATGGGTTTTATTTACTAAAAGGAAAAAAAGTTCAAATATACCCCTAACCTTTGATGGAAATTCATCTATCACCCTTGACGGAGCTTGAAACTCCTCGCCGGAAGACCGCGCAGGTCCCCCTTTGCCGGTTCGGCCGGGGGCGCAAGGTGAAATTCTTAGCCCCTAATCTGTGGGATCTCAACGAGAAAAACGCGTGGACGTAGGCGATTTAGACAGGTTCGGGCCGCTAAGAAGCGTAATACCCTACTCCAGTGTTCTGGTAGATCTGAGAGTGTGATGAGATTCAGAGAGAGTCCAGCCAGAGTTCAGCCAGAGTCCTCTTTTTTTTCCTCTTTTCTTAGGCCTGGGCCTCCTTTTATATGGCAAGGGGCTACCACATGGGCCACGAGCTGCCTAAGAAAGAAAGCATTCTTTTACATTTAGAGCTATCCTATTGCCGGAAGCAGCCTCTGACAGACGTCGCAGCACGCCTTCGCTCGGTCAGTCGACCCTTCCAAGGGACGCCCGTTTCAACCTTCATTAAATGGCGAGCGACTTCTGCGTCTCGCCTGCGTCGGAATCGAGAAAGCATCTGACTGGGGCTGACATACCAACTCCAGGAGTTGGCACGCCAACTCCGGCTGAGAGACGAGAGACAGAGGGCCCTCATCATTCTGACGGGACGGGGCGAGGCGTGCTGTAGGCCGCCTGGCGCTACCTAACCCGCGATCTGACCGTTTTGCGATCGGTCACTCGCTGTGATCGGTCACGGACCGGATATGCACGTGCCACGCCGCATTAAATGCGGCGTAGTGCGCTCGTCTGAACCGCCATAAATGCGGTTAGGTAAGCTCTGCCGTGCTCACCTAACCTACGCACGTGGCACCAAAACCACAGGGGGTCAGGGCGCCCCAGCCCTCGGGGTAGAAACGGGAGCGGCCCGACCCCAGGGGGAAACCGGGAGGGCAGCCGCCACGTCACCCTCGGGCCTGACCCCTCCGGTGGAACGGGCCACGTGGATCCCTGTGGCCGCCCTTCCCTTTGGTCTCTACACCCTTGGTCCCATTTCACCGACAGTAGCCCCCGGCGTTACGCCTGGGTGGCCACACCCGGGGGGGCACCCAGGCTTGACGCCACCCCTCGGGCCCGATGACAGGTGAGACCGGCCCCCAAAGGTGAGCAGAACACCTACGGTCGCGAGCCGCGCACACCGGTGGAGAATGCCAGTCGACATTAATGAGCGGTCTCCTTGTAACCGCAACATTACTCGAGGCAGCGCGTGGATCGGGACACGTCGGTCCGTTTCGCCTGGGGATGTGATGATGACGCTTTTTGCGGTAACCGAGCGCGATTAATGCGCACACGATCTGCCCCTCCTCAACCGCCACGGTCGCACGACTGACGCGTGCGCCGTAAGCGGGCGAGTGGGGTTAGTGGAGGCGTGGGCGCGAGAAACGAGGGGGCAAGGAAGTGGGCGCGGGAAACAAGGAGCCGAGCGCGGCGGAGGCAAGGGCATAAAAGGCGCTGAGGAAGGGATTCGTTTCCTTCCTCTCGCCACTTTTTCCTTGCCTTTGCCATCCGTGCTCTAGCTCTCTCGTTTCTCTCGCCTTACTCTCGCCACGCGCTCTCGTTCTCAAGCTCCCCCCCGCCGGCGCCATGACGCGGAGCTCCGCGCCGCATGACGGCAGCGTGCTGCCGCCTTCTCGCATCACCAGCGAGAGGTAGGCCGGGCTGCCGCGTCGATTCATGCCGGAATCTGCCACCCGGGAGGTGGTCGCGCTGGGCGAGGGACGCCCGGCGCCGCACTACCCGGAGCAGTCCGTCTTCTTTCTCTCCTTCGCCATGGCGGGCTTGATCCCGCCATTCTCCACATTCTTCATGTATGTTCTGGAGTTCTACGGCCTCCAGATGGCGCACCTCACCCCCAACGCGGTGATGACGCTGGCCATCTTCGCACACCTGTGCGAGATGTTCATCGGGGTGCGCCCATCCCTTCAGCTGTTTCGGTGGTTCTTCACCGTGCAACCGGTATCGCCGCCGACGGTGGTTGGTGGCTGCTACTTCCAGCCGCGGGGGTAGGTGTTGAACCGCTACATCCCGTGCGTCCTTCGCAAGAAGTGGGACGACTGGAAGAGCGACTGGTTCTACACCCCCCTCCCCGACGAAGCGCGCCTCCGACTCCCGAGCCAGCCCCCAGCGCAGGCGCCAAGCTGGCGGGCGACGGTGGATCTGGGGGACGGCTACGACGCCGTCTTGGACCGCCTGGCGGGCCTGCGAACCCAGGGGCTCACGGGGGCCATGGTGTTCGGCGACTACCTCCGCCGCCGGATCGCGCCGCTCCGGCGACGCGCCCGGGGCACCTGGGAGTACACCGGGACCGAGGACCTCCTGAGGACCCACCAGGGGCGTAAGTGGGATTGGGACCCCGAGGACTTCAGGATGGCGGTCCAATGAGTGCTAAACCTTAGCTCCGTGGAGTCATCCCTCATCCCTCGGGGGATCCTCCCCCTCTGCAGTGACCCATAGCGCGCCAACATCCTGGCCATCATGCAGGTGGTCGGGGCGTCGGGGGATCGCCCCCCCCCAAGGCCATGATGGCGCGGGTGGCAGCCGCAGAGGGGATCAATCTACCCCCGGAGGGGGCCATGCTTCTGGGCCCCGCGGCGGGGGCCCGGGGGGCAGCCGCCCTGCCGACGCCAAGGGAAAGAGGAAGCAGGAGGCGACCCCTCCCCCATCTCCTCCCCGAGGGGGCAGGGCGGTGCGCGTCAGCGCCAGGCGCCCGGAGGACGCCGCACCGACGCCCCAGCCTAAGGGGGAGCGGAAGAAGAAGCGGCTCCGCAAGATGGGGGAAACCGAGCCGTGCAGGGGGAGCCTCATCACGCCCCCAAAGTGGTCGTTCAGCCGGCCACCCCGCAGATTCGACCTCGCACCCACAGCGGCCACACTCTTATTCCCAAACCCCCAGGGCTCGTCTTTACTTATCTCTTTCTGTTTCATGTTTTTCTTCTGCCTCAGCGAGATCTTGTCCCGCCCCACGCGTCGCTCCAAGGCCGGCCGGCCCGAGGCCGGGGAGGCGGCGACCGCAGAGGCTCGGAGGCGGGAGGCCGACCTGCAGGAAGCCGCAGGCCGTCTACGGGAAGCTCAAGAGGCTGCTCGGGAGGCGGCCCGAGTCCACCAGGCCGAGGAGGCTGCTCGGGAGGCGGCCAGGGTCCGCCGGGCCGAGGTGCCTGCCCGGGAGGCAGAGGCGGCGCGCACGCACAAGGCGCCGGCGGCCGAGGCTGCCACCCAGGTCCCCAACCCGACTGCGCCCGAGGCGGAGGCCGCCTCCGAGGCCGCCTGTGATGATGTCGAGGGGGCGTTGTCACGCCCGGAAATTTTCCCAAATTTCCAGACCATTTTGTGTATTAAGTCCCTGTCCAGGCATCAACCAGGGTACACAAAACGACAAATCAATAAACAGACCCAAACGTAAATAAAGCGATAAATACTTACAACAGAGGCACTTAGTCCTCACACCGAAAAGAAAACAGCAGCGGAAAGAGGCGATCCTAGCGGGGCTTCAGCTCCACTCCACAGGCAAACTCAACTGGGGTCTGAGCCTTGGTCCTCTAACTTCATCTTCAACTCAGAAGTACTAAACTTCTGAAAAGGGGGAAAAATAGCAAGATTGAGTACAACCACCGTACTCAACAAGCCACACCAATGATGCAGACGTGCACAGGGGAGACAAAGGGAGGCTTGCGGCTATTTGCAGAAAAGCAGTTGAAAACCTTTATACTTTAAAAACAGTAAAACAGTTGTTTAATTAAGGCAATATTAATTCTCCACTGAACAACGCTACCCCACGTTGAACAGGCCCAACCAATCCACCTGAACTACACCAGTTCATTGAGACAAATTATTAAGGGTGAGACTAATCATGGTGAATCTGGTCAATCGCCCATAACCGCGGGCACGGCTATTCGAATAGTTTTACTCTGATCAGAGGTGCGCAACTGTACCCACAAGACACGATCCACCGTATGTCACCGTGCCATGCCTGACACGTTACCATGCGAGTGATCGTGACAAGATCCTTCACATAACCCTCCCTAACCAATCGTCCCCACCACGGGTTTCGCCCCCACCTTTAAGTCCAAGGTAGGCAGCCCCCCCTCGTGCCACGGTGAATCCGGCAGCCGATCAACGGGTAAGTCCCCCGCCGACCCAACTCCATCACGCCCACCCTCGTCTGGTACGTCGGCTAGAGACGGGTTATACTACAGATCCAGCAGTTGCCCATTCTTGCTTGTGGTAAGCACTGTAAGTCTTCCAGGGTTTCCCATGAACCGGTCCTTAATTGCCATGGGCGCGACAAGCAAAACCATGCACCCACAGCCCACCATTAAGTCATATTTTAGTTAGATAATTACGACCAATAAAACATGGTCAGATGTTTCGAGCTCACAGCTCAGCTAGAAACCAAAAGTAGAAGTGTAATTATCCCATCAAATGAGCTAGTGGCAATTAAGCATGGCTAAGCATATATAATTCTAGCAAAGTCAACATAAATGACATAAGCTAGTCAAATTATCACCCACAGTTAACAAAGGACGGTAAACAAGTAAACATGGCACAAGCGAACGGATAGGTAAACCCTATTCCCATGTAATTAGCAAAACATGCACTTTATTTGCAAACGTAAAACATTTCACAAAATAGGTACAACATGCTCAAGGGGGAATGTGTGACTTGCCTTGCTTCTTCAAACAATCTTCCGAACTCTTTTCCTCGCGAGCGCAAACTTCCGAAACGGCGGAATCTACACGCTGGCACGCAAAACGAGGAAAAACTCTAATAAAAACCAAGTAAACAGTACATAAAAAGTAAACAAACATGTAGAGCTCAATTTTAGATGAATTTTGCAAGTTGAATGGCTCAATTTGGAGTTCGTATGAATTAATATGAATTTTAGAAGTTTTGAGCCATTTAAATGAATTTCTGGAAATTAAATGATTTATTGCGCAATTATTAATTAATTTTACAAAGGAAAGGACTACGCTGACATCATCAAAGGGAATCGGTGCCGGAACGGCGGGTCCCACGTGTCAACGGGTCAAGGGGCGGACTGATCCACGGTGGACCAAGTCCACGCACGCACGGGTGCGGACGCACCACGTGGCACTGACGTGGCGACCACTGCGGACGAAAGGGAGAAGGTAGCGCCGACGTGGACGCCAACGTGGCGAAGCCGCGGGCGGCCACGTGGTCTGGGTGTGGACCGGATTAAACAAAGGGGGCCCACGCGTCGGCGACACAAAAGTCGGCGAACCGGAGAGAAAAAGGAGGTGAAAAGGACTTTGCAGGAGAAAGGGGAAAATTAGGCTGAGAGGGAGGTTAACTGGACTTGAGGAGATGAGCTAGATTTTCTCGGGAAAAAGTTAAAAGGGCCGAGGGACGTAAAGTAGACTTTTGTGTGGATAAAAGATAATAGGCCGACGGCCCAATAGAGGAGAAAGGGCTGGGAGGGACGTGAAGTGGACTTTGGGAGAGAGGACTAACGGGCTGACGGCCCAAAAATACGAGGGACCAAGATTGGACTTTCGTGAGAAGATGGCGCCACGGGCCGAGCGGGGTGATGGGCCGGCCTGAGAAAAGAGCAGGGGGACGCAAAATAGACTTTTGCAGGGAGATGGGCCAAACGGCCCAACAGCCACTGGGCCGGAGGAAGTGGTGGGCCGGCCCGGGGTGGCCTCTACGGCCGGGCGGACGGCTAGGGTTCGGCCGAAACCCTAGCCGACCCGGCCAGGGCACGGCGGCGGCGGCTACGGCCGAGCGACGCAGCGCGGCCACCGGCGGGGACGGCCGGCGAGCGGCGACGGCGGTGTGGCGGCGGCGGCGCACCGGCGCGGCGAGACGGCGGCCGGACGCGGCGAGGCGACGCGCGGCAGCGCGGCGGCTAGGGACGCCAGAGGGGAGGAAGAAGAGGGGAAGGGGAGGGCTCACCGAGGACGACCGACGCGAAGGAGGAAGGCGGCGGCAAGGCGCTCGGGCGGCAACGGCGTGCGCACGGGCGCACGGCCGGGCGACGGCGCGAGCGGCTCGGCGGCGGAGCGGCGGCGGCGCACGGCGGAGGCGACGCGCGGCAGCACGGGAGGCGGCCGGGGCGCGGGTGCGGCAGGCGGCGGCCGGGCGGCGCGCTCGCGGAAAGAGAGGAAAAGGGAGAGAGCGGCTCGGGGCGCGGGTTTTATAGGCGCGGAGGTGGAGGATAGTGCGCCGAGCACACTATCGCCGAGCTGCAGAGTGCCCTGGACTCGTCCGCCGGGGAGGTTGAGGCCCTCCGGCTGGCGAACGAGGTGGGGCCCGGCATGCTTCGGGACGCCATCTCCCGCCTCGACCGCGCTGGGCGTCAGGCGGGCATCTGGAGCGGGCGGTACGCAAAGTATGCCGCCAACCGGGGGGGCCTCGCCCAGCGCCTCTCGGAGATGGCCGGGGACCTTGAGAGGCTCCCCGAGGAGATCGAGGAGACGGTCAAGTCTTCCTCAAGGGACCTCGCCCGGGGAGCGGTGGAGCTCGTGCTGGCGAGCTACCAAGCCCGGGACCCCGACTTCTCCCCATGAACGGCGCTGGAAGAGTTCCCTCCTAGAACCGAGGACAACGCGCGCGCCCAAGTCCGGGATGCCGCCGATCAAATCGTCCACGGCTTCGAGGGGACGGCCCCTCGGCTCGTCTTCGTCCTCGACTCCGACGAGGAGGAGGACGGCGACGATGGTGCCGACGACGACAGCGACGGCAAGGCCGGCGACCCGGGCGCATCGGAGTGAGCCCCCGGGCCCCCGCGTATCTTAATTTTTTTATTCCTTCATCTTCTGAGGCCTTTGAGCCAATGCATGTACAAGCTGGCTTCATTTTATCTGCAATCAAACAAGGTTTTAATTTCTATGTTAGCTATGCTTGCTATATGCGCGTGATAAGGATGGTCTGTGTCGCGATCCTTTTGCATCTTGGCTTGAGCGAGGGCTCGTGCTCGGGCCCCACCCTCAAGCGGCGCGGGTCGGAGCTAGTGCCTGGGGAGATCCGCATGTCGAGACTGGCCAGGCCAGGAGCGTGGTGACCGAGGGTTATGGGGACCCGATTGTGGGCCATTGCCGATCCCCCCCCCCCGGAGTTCACCGCGCCCCGGGGCACGGCTCGGTTCTAGGCCCCGTTTGGTGGTTTTAGACAACCCGGGCTGCCGAGGGCAAGGTCGAGCACGAGCAGACTGACTCAAGTCAAGACTTTTCAAAAGGAAACGATAACACAGGCGCAGTCCTTAGGAAATTGAAAATGCTTGTTATTGAAATGCTGGAAAATGAATTAAACAAGTATGTGCATGTGGTAGCCCCCGGCCAACCCTGCATGCCTGAGGGGGACGCGGGGTTGGCCTGAGCCCGAGGTACGACAATCGACCCCCTTATGGGTAGAAGCGGCGAAGATGCTCGATGTTCCACGGGTTAGGCAATTCTGTGCCATCGCCCGTGGCCAATTGAACCGAACCCGACCGGGGGACGCCGACCACTCGATACGGACCCTCCCACATTGGTGAGTTTGCTCAGTCCAACACGCGTTTGGACGCGGCGTAGGATGAGATCTTCGACGCAGAGTGATCGGGCTCGGACATGGCGCTGATGGTAGCGCCGCAGGCTTTGTTGGTAGCGCGCGGTTCGGAGGGCCGCGCGCCGCCTTCGCTCTTCCAGGTAGTCGAGGTCATCTCGGCGAAGCTGATCTTGGTCAGCCTCGCAATACATGGTGGCCCGAGGGGACCTCAGGGTGAGCTCGGATGGGAGGACTGGTCGACGTCCTCAGCGGGGGCCTTCTGCTTGGCCTCACTTCGCCGGTTGTCGGTGGAAGTCGCCGGGGCCTT
The DNA here is from genome assembly GCA_008326285.1 of Oryza officinalis. Lineage (NCBI taxonomy): Eukaryota > Viridiplantae > Streptophyta > Magnoliopsida > Poales > Poaceae > Oryza > Oryza officinalis. The sequence continues at coordinate 36,858,690 of BDMV01000006.1, read as the reverse complement.
GCCCTCACGGCGTTCCTGCCTCCTCTCCTCCTCCCACTTCCTTGTTCGCTCGGCCAAGCTTTTGACCGCGCGGCAGTCGGCGAGGTCGTGGAGGGAGGTGTTGTGCACAGTGCACCACCTGCCGGCCGGGCGCTCTCTGCCGGGAGCGCCGGCCTCCTTCTTTTTGTCGCCCACGGGCCTCCCCTTTCGGGGGGCCCGCGAAGCGCCCTCGGTAGCGAGGACATGACCCTCGTCGTCGGAACGGGCCGACCTTTTCTTCCTCCTCCTGTCCCGCTGCCCTGAACGAGCAGCGGACTCGGGGGCAGCCGGAGCCGCAGCTCCAGAGCCGGAGGAGTTCCAGGTCCAGCCTCCTCCTTGCGAGCCACACGGTCCGCGAGCTCGAAAAACTGCGCGGTGGTCTGGGGCTCCTTGGAGGCGATCTTTTCGAGCATGCGGTTGTGCCGCACGCCCCCCCTGAATGCGTAGATGACCGTATGTGTAGGGATGCAAGGTATGGTGTTGCGGACTTGACAGAATCGCTGGATGTATGAGCGGAGAGACTCATCGTCCCTCCGCTGTACCGCGTGCAAGTCCGCCTCTTCGCCTGGGCGCGAATATGTGCCTTGGAAGTTCGTGGTGAACTGCTGGCACAAATCCTCCCAGGAGTGGACCGACGCGGGTGGCAGGTTCATTAGCCAACCCTGCGCCTGGCCCTTCAGAGCCATGGGAAAGAAGTTCGCCATGACCCTGTCGTCACCCCCTGCGGCTTCTATTCCAGTCGTGTAGATCTGGAGAAACTCAGCGGGGTTGACGCTTCCGTCATATTTTTCGGTGATGGTGGGCCGGAACCTCGGGGGCCAACGGACATTCCGAAGGCTCGCCACGAAGGCTCGACAGCCGGCACCACCAACCAGGGACACGGGGGACAGGCCCCCGTGACCGGAACGGAGCGACGCCCCAAAGGAGGAGGCGCCTTCCGTTGCATGGGCGGCGCGACGAGCGTCGCGCCGGTGCTTGATATCGAGCCGGGCGTCTGGCCCCCCATGCATATTTTCATGAGTCGGAGGCATTGACGAGGGAACCGCGGACGAACGGCGTGTGTCGGCCGTTGCCCGTCGTGCCCTCCGCCTCGACGACGTAGAGCCGACGGTGGCAGCGCCAGAGGTCCCAGTGGCGGAAGACCGCCTGTCGGTGCCTAGGCGCTGCTGTGCCGTCATGACCAGGTTGGCCACGTCATCCAGCCAACGTTGGGCTGGGGTCTCTGGATCGGGGACGACGGGCGGGTGATGCAAGAGCGCGCCTATAGCCTGGAGCGTGCCCTGGGGCGTGCCGCCATCACCATAGGTGAGGCGACGACGCACTTCGCCTCGCTGTCCTCCTCCATCGCCTGCGGGCGGCGAGGTCGCGGATCTCTCGACTTTCTCAGGCGTCTTCCCCCGCCCAAGGTTCCGGCGGGAGGGGGACGACGGGGTGCGAGCCCAATGGCGCGGGTTCTGCTCCCCGCCATCACCGCTGGCGCTCAAAGAAGGATCGTACGCCACTGCCTCTTTGGCCATAGGGCTAACCTGGCGAAGCTTGACGCACCCGAAAGGAAATGGGGGCTCAGAAAAACACGCGCGCGTCCCCTACCTGGCGCGCCAGATGACGGAGCTTGAAACTCCTCACCGGGAGACCGCGCAGGTCCCCCTTTGCCGGTTCGGCCGGGGACGCAAGGTGAAATTCTTAGCCCCTGATCTGTGGGATCTCAGCGAGAAAAACGCGTGGACGCAGGCGATTTAGACAGGTTCGGGCCGCTAAGAAGCGTAATACCCTACTCCTGTGTTCTGGTAGATCTGAGAGTGTGATGGGATTCAGAGAGAGTCCAGCCAGAGTTCAGCCATAGTCCTCTTTTTTTTCCTCTTTTCTTAGGCCTGGGCCTCCTTTTATATGGCAAGGGGCTACCACATGGGCCACGAGCTGCCTAAGAAAGAAAGCATTCTTTTACATTTAGGGCTATCCTATCGCCGGAAGCAGCCTCTGACAGACGTCGCAGCACGCCTTCGCTCGGTCAATCGACCCTTCCAGGGGACGCCCGTTTCAACCTTCATTAAATGGCGAGCGACTTCTGCGTCTCGCCTGCGCCGGAATCGGGAAAGCATCTGACCGGGGCTGGCATACCAACTCCAGGAGTTGGCACGCCAACTCCGGCTGAGAGACGAGAGACAGAGGGCCCTCATCATTCCGACGGGATGGGGCGAGGCGTGCTGCAGGCCGCCTGGCGCCACCTAACCCGCGATCTGACCGGTCTGCGATCGGTCACTCGCTGTGACCGGTCACGGACCAGATATGCACGCGCCACGCCGCATTAAATGCGGCGTAGTGCGCTCGTCTGAACTGCCATAAATGCGGTTAGGTGAGCTCTGCCGTGCTCACCTAACCTGCGCACGTGGCACCAAAACCACAGGGGGTCGGGGCGCCCCAGCCCTCGGGGCAGAAACGGGAGCAGCCCGACCCCAGGGGGAAACCGGGAGGGCAGCCGCCACGTCACCCTCGGGCCCGACCCCTCCGGGGGAACGGGCCACGTGGATTCCTGTGGCCGCCCTTCCCTTTGGTCTCGACACCCCCGGTCCCATGTCACCGACAACCCTAAACTTTAAAACCGAACATTTAGACCCTCGAACTTTACAATATCATTCATATAGTCCTCTAATGTAGTTTTGCAAAGTATTTTTTATAAATTGTATTATACACTAGATTAGTTTGATCACATCACATGACATAGGCATTGGATATATGTGTTAAAATCTTCACTTAAATCTTTCTTTTTACCTCATGTTCACTCTCACTTAGAAAGTAGATAGGGCTAGGATTGTTGTGATTGTTTGAGAAAAGGTAGGTAGAAAAATTGAATGGTAGAAGGTTATGATTGGCTGGAAAGAAAATATTGGTGAAAAAATTGTTATATTTTGAGATAAATTTTTAACGCTATTAGTTGTTATATTTTGGGACAAAATTTAAACATTATAAGTTGTTATATTTTGAGATGAAGGTAGTACTATCGATGATATGTAAGAGCATTATATTAGTTATTCAAAGCCACCCATTTAAGCTTTTAAATGCGCAAAACCACCAACCAAAACCATCTCGGGGTAATACGAATACTATTTTAAAGTTAAGTGGGTTAGATGTCTAGTTTTAATGTTAAAGGTGCTTGATGTACTTTCATCAAAAGTTTAGAGCTTATTTGAACTTTTTTTCTTATGAATATATCCACACACTAACATCTGTTTACAACATGGATCTCTGTTTGTTTTTCTTAAAGGATGAAGATATCAAGAACCTGACATGTGCAACATCCAAGGAAACGCTAAAGTGCAACAAAGTGAAACAAAACTGAACAAAGAGTGAAACATATTTTTTTCATAAAAATAATACCATATGATATTTTGTTATAAAAATTTAAGAAAAAATTGTATAAATCATCTCAATTGTCACTCTTGTTCTGAAACCCCCAAAAGATAATTTGTTGCAAATGCTTCCTCACTCAAACTTGTCCATGTGAATAGGAGTCGTATTTTTTTAGAAATAATATTCTTTTAATGGAAAATCGCAAAAATAGTTGGCATGTGGATGAAATTGCAAAAATAAAGGTCTGTCGAACGGCGGAGAAATGACATGCGGGCATGTCGAATAACGGAGTGCCGACAGGGCCTATCGAACGGCGGGCGTTCGACAGGCCGGCCTGTCGAACAGCGGGCGTTCGACAGGGCCCGCCGCCTGCCACGCGCCGCAGCTGTTGAACGACGGGAGTGCGACAGGCCCCCCCCACTGCCCCTGTCGACCAAAGGGCCTTCGACAGCCCCCCCCCTCGACCTACGGGCGTTCGACAGGTCCTTTTATAAGGCGCCCCCGGTTCCAAATCATCCCGAATCCAACCGAGACCACTTCGCCTCGCCGCCTCGCCTTGCGCCTCACTCGCCACAAGCCGCAGCCCGCCGTCGCGCCCAGCCCCGGTGTCGTCGCCATAGCCATTGCTGCCGTTGCGTGTCGTCGTCGTTGAGGTAGCAGCACTACAAGGGAAGGGAAGGTTAAGGTATAAACATGTAATCCCTAAGTTAAGTTGTGAATTTTTAATTCGTAAGTATGAGGCTTGTTATTTTGATGCTATTATTTGTGAATCGTTAGTCATTGTTGAATGTTAGTACGTATAATGTGTGTACCATTTGTCATTGTTTAATGTCAGCATATATAGTTATTTAGTTGTATGTTGCAAATAATTTGAAGTTAGTATATGTTTGCTGAGGTGATTAGCAATTTTGTAATGTTGAAATAGTTATCATCGGGGAGAAATGAATGTTGAGCATTAGTTCAAATCGAAAGGAAGTTATATTTAAGTAATCTAATTTAGTGCAGAGCTGTGTCATTCGGCCAAAGGGAATAACTACGTGGTTTGGAAGGAGAAGTCCGCAACTGTGCAGGAAAGAGCAACGACGGCGAAGGTATAAATTTGTAATACCTTAGGACGCCGGCAATTTTGTTTTGTTAAACATTGTTGGTTGTTAGTACAGGTATTATACGTTTATTATTAGTTAAAATCGAATGGAGGTATGATACGTTTATTATTAGTTAAAATCGAATGGAGGTATTATACGTTTAATATTAGTTAAAATCGAATGGAACTTATATTTAAGTAATGAAATATAGTTTGAATACGTTAGAGCAATAATATAAGCATAGAGCATACAACACTTTACTGGGTAGTAACGTATTAATAGCAATTGGCATGCTATTTCAGGATGTCAGGTGATGTGCCCGTTCGGGTGTATTATGGCGATGCTCCAATACAACTTTGTGATAGTGGGGTAGATTTGACCGTATATGCATTCGTTGATACTACCCTAAATACACCAGACCAGTTGGTTTTGAATGACGTGCTAGGGTGGCTGCATAATATGTTCGGGATAGATCCTTCGATGGAGAAATTCATCATAAAAGCCGTGTGGCCAGTAAGGAGTGAATACGGATGGCAGTGGAGAGTAGTAGAGCTTGCATCTAATGGGAGTTGGAGAAAATTTGTGGCTAAAGTAAGAGAGAAAGGTTATAGACTGGCAATATTGGTGCAAAAGAAAATAGATGTTGTTGGAACCGGCGAGACCAGCCGCACGGAGGTGGAACAAACTCATATCGTCGAAGAGATTAATATTTGCAGGAGTGGGCAAGAGGAAGCAGTAGAGGAGGCTACTGCACCGGTAGATTTAGTTGTGCCCGGTGGCAATTGTCCGCCTAACGAATTGGATGACGATGAGCCGGACTCACCTTTGGCTGTTGATGCAGCGAAGGAGAACGATGCGGTAGTGGAAGAGATGGAACTGGAGAACGAGGAATATATTTCGTTCGTGGTGGAAGGGCAAGATACAACACAATGGGACGAGGAAACCAACGTACCTGAAGATTGGACGACCATATCGATGAGCCGACTGGGGGTTAACGATGGTTTAGATGCCCACTGGCGATATGATTGTAAGAAGGTGCAAGTTGGATAGATGTTTCACGACAAAGGGCACCTATAAGACGCGGTGAAGAGGTGGACTTTTGTGTAGAGGCGGGAGTTCAGGGTGAAGGTTTCAAATAGGACGACGTATGACGTGAAGTGCACAAAGCCCGGATGCCCTTGGAGAGTGCATGGTTACAAGCCACAACATGACAACTTATGGGTAGCTTCAAGGGTTGAGGAGCATACCTGTTTGTTGGACAATACCCCTTTGGTACACAGGAACATGACAGCTGCATTCGTGGCACAAATGGTGTACTCAAAGGTTGTTAAAAAACCTCTTTGTCACCGTTCACAATAATGCATGACATGGAGAAAGAGTACGGGTATGAGATATCGTACGACAAGGCATGAAGGGGTAAGCAGAAAGCACTGGAGATGAGATTTGGAAGTTACAAAGATTCGTACCACAACCTTCCCCCACTTTTGGAGGTGTTGCAGGCCAGAAACCCGGGCACATATATAGCTATTCTCGATGAGGTTAATGAAAATGGGGAAAACGTACTTCGTCGTGCATTTTGGGCATTTGGGTGCATGATAGAGGTCTTCCGAAATTGCATTCCGTTGTTATGTGTTGATGGTACTTTTATGACAGGCAAGTATAGGGAAACTATTTTAACCGCAATCGGAGTCGACGCTGATAGCCATGTCGTCCCCGTTGCCTTCGCTTTTGTTGAAAGCGAGAACACATCGAGCTGGCTATGGTTCCTGCGTCACATTAAAAGGTGTGTTGTTCAAAATAGACCAAATATGTGTGTTCTGCATGACCGACATGCCGGCATTCTATCAGCGGTATAGCAGCTAAAGGAAGATGTAACAGAGGAGGTGTGCTGGCCAGATTTGCATAGCAGATGGTGTATGCGACATCTCGGTGCAAATTTTTACAGACAATTCAGGAGTAAGAGGTTAATGGACTTGTTCAAAAAGTTGTGCAAGCAGAATCAGCAAAGAAAGTTCGACACTATATGGGAACAGCTAGATCGGTTGACACTACTCACATGCAAGAGGTTCGGAAAAAACCCGTTTTTGCCCGACAAGAGGAGCCGAAAGGCCTGGAACTCGTTCCAAACGAATCACCATCTGTTACTCGATGTAGGAAGCGGGGGAGGGCTATGAAGTGCTTCAATGACTGGATAGAACATGAGCCAAGGGAAAAGTGGTCCTTGTTGTACGATACCAATGGTTCACGGTATGGTGTGAAGACAACAAATCTTGCAGAAGTGTACAACTGGGTGATGAAAAATACACGTCCTTTACCACTTGTTGCTATCCTGGAGGGCATCACAAGGGGTACACAGAAATATCTTTATAAAAGATACGCCATGGCTAGTCTTAACTTTGCCAATCCTAATGTAAGGTATAGCCCCGCTATCACACAGTACATGGAGGAGAAAAGCAAGAAGGGGGGAATGCACAGGGTCTGGCCTGCTAGGAATAAGAAGTTGTTGTTTGAGGTACGACTGCATGACAAGAGTGGAGTTGGTATTGGGAGTACAGACATTACATTGGAGTACACGTTGTGGCCAGACTATCATGCTTGCAAATGCAACTGCAACAAACCTTTCCTTCGACATCTGCCATGCTCTCATGTTCTTGCCGCTTCCGCAAAAGGTGGTGTCAATGCGAACATATTCGTCTCGCCTTACTTTACTAAGGAAGCATGAAAGGCAACCTGGCGCGGTGAATTGCGTGGTTGGCGTGCGGTATGTGATTTCACTCGCCCACCCCCAGGGGAAGTCAACTGGGTGCCTAACTCAAATTTGCTAGTTGGCACGAAGGGGTGTCGCAAGACGCGTCGAATCAAGAACCACATGGATGAAGCTGAAACGAACACACGTTCGCGGCGTCGAAAAGCTTGCATTGTATGCGGCGGAGACCATGCCCATAATGATTGCAGCATGTACAATGTAGGCAAATATGCAGAAGGTGGCGATATTCGTCGTGTTCCAGGGCGGAGGTCGACGAAGAGAAATAATACTTAGTTATTCGTCTTGTAATATTTATATTTACCAGTCCTAGAGTGTGTTCACTTCAACTTATTAGTATTTTACCTGTACTACTATACTATCGCGTTGTAGAACTTTGTCACGCTCATTTTTTATGTTTCTGGCTTGTAATATTTATATTTACCAGCACCGCAGTGTGTTCACTTCAATTTATCAATATTTGACTTCTGCTATTAAAATTTCGCATTGCATAATTTTTCACGCTCAATTTGTCAATTTTTAATTCATTTCTGATACTCATGACACTAATAATCATGCATTTTGTAGATATGGCTGCCAGGGATGACGTATCGCTGATCGACGAGGTGATCGATAAACATCACCGATCGCGATGACTTAGTCAAGGGACTTTCTGCAACGTGTTGAAAATGTGGGGACCGGATCAGTATTGGCGTATCGATCCTCATTGGGTTCCAAGGTATGTCAATAACCATTTGTTAGCGTACTGTCATTTAAATTTTTTCGCATTGCTAATTGTTTCTTTTTGACATGTAACAGGTTGAGAGCTGCTGGGTTGTTGACCTTCGCACGCTTGGTTGAGCCTTCACGTGGAAGGTCACCCCGTATCAACATTGATGCGGCCTTGCCGAGTGCTTTGGTGGATAGATGGAGGCCCGAGACACACACCTTTCACCTGACAGTTGGGGAGATGGTACCCACTCTAGAGGATGTGTCTTTTTTGTTGGGTCTACCGATAGCGGGTGCAGCAGTTGGCCCGACACAGGTCCATGCTGGATGGGCGGATGATCTGTTGGCTAGTTTTGGTGGAGTGGTGGCTGCTCCGCCAGAGGATCTCACAGATGGGCATGGGCCCACGAGGAGTTGGTTGCACCAGTTCCACCAGGAGGTTTTCCCAGAGGACCAGGATGACTGGGTAGTGCGCCGACACTTAGTTGCGTATCTACTATGGTTGTCTGGGTGGGTGATGTTCACGGGGACTCACGCTGACTCCGTGGACAAGCACTTCATCCACTACGCGGAGCAGATCGCCGAGCTACCTGTTGAGGAAATTCCGCAGTACAGTTGGGGGTCGGCTATTCTTGCGGCTCTGCGATGCTTGCACCAGGAATAGCAAGGCAAGTTCTCTGACAGGATGCGCTCTGCTTCTAATGTTATGGGCGCATGAGCGCTTTGACATTGGGAGGCCACAGCTACAGTCGTACGTAAGCTACGGCGTCGATGAGATGTACAAGTCTGGTCTTGAAGCCATCGACGATCGTCCCACCATGGGCTCGCTGTGGACACACCGCGAGGTAAATTGTACATTGCAATGCATTTTGCATAGCACTTTCTTATTTTGCGCATTATCTCGATTTACGGGCACTAATCATATATTTCTTGCTTTTGCAGCCGAGGTGGGTGAGCGGAACGACACGTCGCGTGTACACACAGTTCGTGGCCGACTTCGATCAGCTTACGCCCGACCGTGTTCACTGGACCCCGTACACGCATCACGATGTCGTCGAGCGGGCACCGCACGGTCTTGCGCAGCTCTGCACGCGCGACGTAGAGTTCTGGAGGACCACTTGTCACCTCGTGCTGGACGTGCACGTCGAGCCGTACCATGTGCAGAGGGTACTTAAACAGCTCGGCATGTACCAAGACTACCCTCCGAGAGGTGGACGCTCTTTAGCTGTTAGCCTCCACAAGTAAGTACACGTCTGACAATGTTAATTTCAAGTAGTGTGTCTTACCCTATTGTAGTGTGTTTCAGGCAGGACGACGTGGCGTCCGTCCTTCGTAGTTTCCGTTCGTGTGCTGCGGCGCTACTTCGTCGTGTCTCCTGTCGGAGCACGACTGATGTAGCGCAGCCTTCCAAGCGGGCAAGATCGCCACCACTACCACGACGCTCTATTGTGGACCAGTTCCGCTCCTCTACGTCACGTTGCGCCCACGACAACGCCGGTCCATCGCACGCTCGACCTTTGCTTCAGGAAACGCCTCCCCTTGTCCACCCAGGGAGATCATCTGACTTTGGGGTTCCGGCATCGAGTATGGTACTACCGCGGCCTCAGGTACAACACGTTTACCTTGCTTAACATCCAGTTCATATCGTACTCAACCTCCGTTTTATACCATATCGTAACCTACGCAATGTCCACAGCCACAGCAGGTGTACGATACCCAAGGAGCTTATGCGGAGCCAAACTTTCCTTACCTGCCAACAGGAGACAACCTGGCGTCCACACCGTGTTGGGGACTTTACGTTACTCCGCGCGCACCGGAGTCAGGGTACACACAGCACATAAGTAAGTATTGTTTAAAACGTAGTTACCATCATCGTTCTCTTAATTTTTATGCATAGTTACTAACTATTATAATGTGGCATTCCCTCTATTTTGCAACAGGTGACGACTATGGGTTTTCCCAGGGGCATTCTGCAGTTCCTGCTGTCTCTCCTCGAACACAGTTCGTGGACGATTTCTTCCCGACGGATGCACCGGATGCGCAAGCTGGCATAGGCTACTGATACGGTGCTCCTCCGGTCATGCAGCCTACACAGCAGAGGGAGTCTGTGCAGCCAGAGGATGCCACTCCACAGCAGTCGGCACGACATAGGCACCCACCTGATAATTTGACCTATCCGACAGAGCAAATCAGACAACGCAAGAAGGGAGGGCCGAGCAAGCGTGCGAGAGGGGGTCGTGCTTGACTTGTAATGTTATTTATGTGCTGGATTATTTTTTTGTGCATTTACTACTTATGTCATATTATATGTATGAACTACGTCATGACATACACTTATTTGATAAGCTGCCTTTCTATGTCTTTTCTACTTGTGCTAAAGTATGACTTCTTTTATACTTTTTTCTACAAGATTTAGAAAAAAGTCACTATCGACATAATTGTGCATGCACGTGGTTACAAACTACTTTCGGCGCCTATGTCATTTCGTTGTCGAAAAATCGGACACACCGAGAATACAATGCGAGATCGACTTCACATTCGTACACTTCGCTGTTACTTTTTACAAAAGCACGATCCCTTTCGGCACATGCACGAGTACTTTCGGTTGCACCGATGCAACCTCCTTTATTCGCGTGCGATATGACTGCGGAATGGCTTCTCACGTCCTTACATGTCACATGCTGCATACGTTCAATCTTACTTTCGGCTCCATCCAGCCCTCTAAAAGGGCGAACGGCCTTATTCCACATACGTTCGCTCTTACTTACGGTGGTAATCAGGCCGACCCATCATGCCCCATGATGTAGACATGTAAAGGTTATCATTGCGATTTTGGTGCCTACATAAGTCCCCATAACGAGCGATGCATCACAAAATTTCTTCATCTATGTAGGCAACAAGCGCTACCACAACCCTTCATCGTACCAGCTTTCGGCAATGGCTAGACGCCGGAGCATTGAGGATCCCAACTGGCGTAGCGATTCTTGTGTATACCTATTCCCACCTTGGTGCCAGCGATGACTGATGCCAACTAATGGCTTCGAGGAATCCAGACACTCGAGGAAGGCGTTTTTTAGGTGCCCTAACTATGACCGTGAGGTATTTCATTCTTTGCATATGCTTATTCAGTTTGCATGAGCGATTGTTTATTCTTCTTCCAAATCTATTTGTCAGGCCTGCGCTACGGCTTGTGGATACATCGAGTGGGTCGATACAGAAAATCCCGTTCTCGACCTAACCACTTGTTTACAAGAAGGACGCTGGTATTTCGCATCAGAAAGTACTGAGAAATACTTGTCGTTCAAAGCAGCTTACGAACGATAATGTCGTTAACAACAGTGCGACTGGCGGGTGCTAACGATGGCACTCCCTCCATGGGAAGCCCGTCCAAAATGCAGATGCGATGATCATTGTCAGGTTCTCCGTTCCATCAAGCCAAGTACTTTGGGTCAGAGGTTCTTTGTTTGCCCAAATATTCTAGACGACGATTTCATGGTGAAAATATTTTCATTATCATGAATCCTTATTTTATCACAACATTCAGTAACTTTGTTCGCTTCACGTCTATTCGTTCCTCCTAGGAACGACCAAGAAGATGTCAATACAAACAATGGATAGACACCGAAAAGGTTCTAAGTGATCCAACTTCCCGTGTGGTGCAGCTTGAATTGCCAGAGCAATACAGGTTTACTAAAGCACAGTTTGAGAGGGGAGAGGGATCCTCACATAGGGGTTAGCTACTATCGGACAATTTACCTTAGTCAAACCTCCAAATAATTTTGCACCCCAAGAGTGATCTTCGATTTTGCTGTGAAGAAGGGAGCAACAAATAATTCTTTTGATTCTTAAAAAAAATCAGCATCACGCATCCTGTCTTCTGTTTAAATTGTACTACAACTTCTCCTTGTTTCAGTATATATAATGTTTCTGTGACCGAGACTACGATAGGGCAATATTAATTTCGTACATTAATACCACAAATAAGTTACAACATCAACTCTTACTTAAAATATGAAATTGCAAAACTACCGACTTCGATAGATTTTTTAAAATATTATCCACAGCAAATTTTGTAAGTGTACTTTGCCTTTGTATTGTATATTTTTATTTCTTTCGGTCATTAGGAAAACCGCTTCATTAAAAAGGTTGATGCATTGACATATGAGGAGTCATGGATGTGCTCAACATCAATTCTAAAAAATGTTTCTTCTCGGTTTCTAAAAACATGTTCTGTGAATTGAAAATTTTTGGAGTCGTCCGAAAACGATTTTCGAAATTTCCGAAAATAGACCGAACCAATTTTCGCTTCTGAAAATTTTCGGTCATATCCGAAAGTGATTTTCCGAATTTCCCAAAATAACCGAGAAGCAAAATAAAGTTGTGTAAATTAATAAATTACAAATGGATATATCTAAAATTATTAAATTATAAATCCGATATGTTTCTCCAAATATTCAATTACAAATGGGTATTAATCAATTATAATAAATTATAATTATAAAAGCAACTTAAAAACTTAATTATAATAACAACTTAAAAATTATAATTAATCAATTATAAAAAATTCTGTCATTAATTAATCACTAACAACTTAAAAACAATTCTTACCAAATTAAAAATAAGTTCTGTAAATTAATAAATTAAAAATGAATATATCTAAAAATAATAAATTATAAATCCGATGTGTTTCCCCAAATATTCAATTACAAATAGGTATTAATCAATTATAACGAAATTATATTTAGAAAAACAACTTAAAAATTATAATTAATCAATTATAAAAAATTCTGTCATTAACTAATTATTAACAACTTAAAAATAATTCTTAACAAATTAATATTAATTAATAACTTAAAAACATTACTTAACAAATTAAAAAAAGGTTGGCCGGCCAGGCCTGTCGAACGGCCGTGGTTCAACTGGGCCAGCGGCCTGGCCTATCGAACAGTCGGAGTTCGACTAGGCCTTGTCGAACTGCCGCGGTTCAACTGGGCCCAGTCGAAACACGGCCGTTCGATCGGTCCGGGCTCTCGTCGCGCCGCCGTTCGATTGGGCCTTGTCGAACCGCCGTTGTTCGACAGGCCCATATTTTTACGATTTTGTCCGAAAGCCCACTATTTTTGTAATTTTTCATTAAAAGAATATTATTTTTTAAAAATTTTTGATAGGAGTCAGTTCATCTCCACCGATGTGTACCAGCAGCATGGGGAACATAGCTCAATCACAGTCGATTGCCATTTTTGATCGATGCCGTCCTTCGCCCTCACGTGGTTCGAGATCATCTTCCCGCTTCAACTTACACCAAAAGTCTAGCTTGAGTAGGATGCACCGCAAATAAATAGGTGCTTAGTTCTGTATGAGCAATTTATTTGTAACGCTCTTTTTGAATGCTAAAATTTTACGAGATTTTCATATATAAACTATTCGGATTCTCATAAAATTTATAAAAAAAAATATTTATTCGAAAAATCTTACTAGCCTCTTCCTAATACTATTTTATAATTTTTCTATTATCTTAAAAATAAAGCCGTTCTTCTTCCATCTTTTTTCCCTATTTATAAATAGGCCTTAGCCAGAGAAATCTGGCCGGCCTGACGAAGAAGAAAAGCATATCCACACGTGGTTAAACATTCCCGTGAGCAGTGAGCCAGTGACTCGCCGCCACAGTCAAACACCAAGAGTGTGGGTCCACATATGGGCCCCACCTCCACGTCACCATCGCCCCCCTACACGCGACGTCCCACACAGTCGTTGAGCCGCCCCGCCGCCTCGCGCGCGAACGCGCAAAAAAAAAGAAAAAGAAAAAAAACCGAGCCGTTAGTTTATCACTCGACTCGTCCTCCCTCCCGAAGAAAGCTGCGCGGGCCGTTGCTTGCTTCCCTCTCGCCTCTTCCACCGCGGTTTAGTTAGCTCTTCGGTTGACTCGCTCCCCCTCCGGCCCTCCCCCTCGCCACCCACCTCCTCCTCCACCGCCGCCGCCGCGGCCGCCGTCGTGTGGTTAGCGCCGACGAAGACGACGACGACGACGCCGACGCCGCGCGGGTGGGCGGCAGGCATGGCCTCGTCTTCGTCCTCGTCGTCGTTCGCCTCCTCCTCCGCGGGAGGGGACGCTGCTGCGGCTGCGGAGGGCGCGATCGTCGTGGCG